>JAZHEH010002063.1:0-354171 GCA_036589455.1 Ateles fusciceps
ATGTTTTGTAACCTACTTGGTTCAGTTACATATCTACCCATATGTATATGTAGCGCATTTTCTTTATCAAATCAACTATTGATGAGCACCTAGGTTGATTTCATGTCTTTGTTATCTGTGAGTAAGTGCTGCAATGACCATATGAGTTACACATGTCTCTTTTGGTAGAACAATTTATTTTCTCTTGCATATATATACCCAATAATGAGATTGCTGGGTTGAATCGTAGTTCTAAGTTCTTTAAGAAATCTCCAAACTTCTTTCCACAATGGCTGAACCAATTTGCATTCCTACAAACAGTAAACAAACACTTGGTTTTCTCCACAGCCTCATCAGCATCTGTGGTTTTTTGACATTTTAATGATAGCCATTTTGACTAGTGTGAGATGTTATTTCTTTTTGGTTTTGGCTTGAATTTCTCTGATGATTAGTAATAGTGAGCTTTTTTTTTTCTTATGCTTGTTGGCTGCTTATATGTTTCCTTTTGAGAACTGTCTGTACATGTCTTTTACCCACTTTTAAATTTATTTACCCATAAACTCTTTCCCAAGGCTGATGTTGCGAGGGGGTGTTTCCTAGGTTTTCTTCTAAGATTCTTATAGTTTGAGGTCTTACAATAAAATCTTTAATTCATCTCAGGATAACATCTCTAATTAGTGAAAGGTAGGGGTTCAGTTTCAATCTTCTGCATATGGCTACCAGCTATCCAAGCACCATTTAATAAATAAGGGAGTCCTTTCCTTGTTCTTATTTTTGTCATCTTTGTCAAACATCAGATGGCTGTAGGTATGTGGTTTTATTTCTGAGTTTTCAATTCTATTCCATTAGTCTATGTGTCTGTCATCAGGTTAGTACCATGCTGTTTGGTTACCTTATAGTATAGTTTGAAGTCAGGAAACATGATGTTTATGACTGTATTCTTTTTGCTTAGGATTGCTTTGGCTATTTGAGTTCTTTTTGGGTTTATTCAATTTTTAGAATAGTTTCTTTTCTAATTCTGTGAAAAGGGGCACGTGTCGTTTTATAGAAATAACATTGAATATGTATTTTACTTTGAGCAGTGTGGCCTTGTCAACAGTATTTAATTATTCAAATTTATAAAACATGTAATGGTCTTTTCACTTGTTTATGTCATCTATCATTTTTTTGGGAAGTGTTTTGGAGTTCCACTTGTAGAGATCTTTCATCTCCATGGTTAGATGTACTCTCAGGTATTTTAGTTTTTCTGGCTATCTAAATGGGATTTCATTCTTGATTTTGCTCTCAGCTTGAACATTGCTGTTATGTAGAAATGCTGGTGATTTTGTACATTGATTTTGTATTCTGAAACCTATTGAAGTAGTTTATGAGTTCCAGCAGCATTTTGGCAGTGTTTTTAGGGTTTTCTCAATATACAGTTATATCGTCAGTGAAAAGAAATAGATAATTTGATTTCTTTTCCTAATTGGGATGCCTTTTATTTCTTTTTCTTTTTTTTTTTTTCCTGATTGCTCTGGCTAAGACTTACAGTACTATGTTAAGTAATAATGGTTAAAGTGGGCATCCTTGCTCTTCTTCCAATTTTCAAGGGTAATGCTTCCACATCTTTTCCCATTCAGTATGATGTTGGCTGTGGATTTGTCATAGATATGGGTCTTAATATTTTGAGTTATGTTCTTTCTATGCCTAATTTGTTGAGTATTTTTATAATGAAGACATGTTGGATTTCATTGGAAGTTTTCTCCACATCTATTGAGATGATTGTATAATTTTTGTTTCTAATTCTGCTTGTATATTATATCATTTACTGATTAGTGTATGTTAAAGAAACTTAATCCCAGGAGTGAAGATTACTTGATTGTGGTGAGTTGACTTTTTTTATGTGCAGCTGGATTCAGTTTGCTAGTATTTTGTTCAAGATTTTTGTACCTGTATTCATTAGGGATATTGACATGCAGCTTTCTTTTTTAATTGTTCTTTCTCAGGTTTTGTTATCAGGGTGATGACGGCTTTATAAGATGAGTTAAGAACAAATCTCTTCTCCACTGTTTTTTGGGAATAGTTTCATTAGAATTGGTACCAGCTTTTTCCTTGTATGTCTGGTAGAAGTTGGCTGTTAGTCCAGGACTCTTTTGGTTGTCTCATATTTTGTTACTGTTTCAATATCAAAACACAATATTGGTTTGTAGGGTTTTAATTTCTTCCAGATTTAACTTTGGGAGGTTGTATGTTTCTAGAAATTTATCCATTTTCTTTAGATTTTCTACTGTTTGTGTGTAGTGAGTATTCATAATAGACCAAAAATCTTTCATATTTTTGTGAGATTGGTTGTAATGTCACTTTTGGCATTTCTGATTGTACTTAGTTGAATCTTGAACTTTTTTGTATGCTAATCTTGCTGGTAGTGTATTATACTTGTTTATCTTTCAAAGAACCATCTTTTTGTTTCATTGATGGTTTGGGTGTATTTTGGGCCTTTATTTTTTTAGTTCTGCTCTGATTTTAGTCATTTCTTCTGCTAGCTTTGATGTTAGTTTTTTCCTGTTTTTCTAGTTCCTCTAGATGAGATGTTAATTTGAGATCTTTCCATTTTCTTAGGGTAGGCACTCATTGCTATAAAATTTCCTCTTAGAAATACTTCCAGCTTTGCTCATTCAGTATAATATTGGGTGGAGGTTTTGTCATAAATAACTCTTTATTATTTTGAGATATGTTCCATCAACACCTAGTTTATTGAGAGTTTTTAGCATGAAGGGATGTTGAATTTTATCGAAGGCGTTTTTGCATCTATTGAGATAATCATGTAGTTTTTGTTATTGGTTCTTGTTTACGTGATGGATCACATTTATTGATTTACATATGTTGAACCAGCCTTGCATCCCAGGGATGAAGCCAACTTGATTGTGTTGTATAAGTTTTTTGATGTGCTGCTGGATTTGGTTTGCCAGTAGTATGTTAAGGATTTTTGAATCAATGTTATCATGGGATATTGGCCTGAAATTTTCTTTTTCAGTTGTGTCTCTGCCAGGTTTTAGAATCAGGATGATGCTGGCCTCATAACATGAGTTAGGGAGGAGTCCCTCTTTTCTATTGTTTGGAATTGTTTCAGAAGGAATTATATCAGCTCCTCTTTGTACCTCTGGTAGAATTTGGCAGTGAATCTGTCTGGTCCTGGGCTTTTTTTTTGGTTGGTAGGCTATTAATTACTGCCTCAATTTCAGAACTTCCTATTGGTCTATTCAGTGGTGTGAACTCTTCCTGGTTTAGTCTTCAAAGAGTGTATATGTCCAGGAATTTATCCATTTCTTACAGGTTTTCTAGTTTACTTGTGTAGAGGTGTTTATAGTAGTCTCTGATGGTAGTTTGTATTTCTGTGAGATCAGTGGTGATATCCCATTTATCATTTTTTATTGCATCTATTTTATTCTTCTCTCTTTTCTTCTTTATGAGCCTGGCTAGTGGTCTGTTTTGTTGTTAATATTTTCAAAAAAACCAGCTCCTAGATTCATTTATTTTTTTGAAGGATTTTTCGTGTCTCTATCTCCTGCAGTTCTGCTCTGATCTTAGTTATTTCCTCTCTTCTGTTAGCTTTTGAATTTGTTTGCTCTTGCTTCTCTAGTTCTTCTAATTGTGATGTTAGGGTGTTGATTTTAGATCTTTCCCACTTTATCCTGTGGGCATTTAGTGCTATAAAATTCCCTCTAAACATTGCTTTAGCTGTGTCCCACAGATTCTGGTATGTTGTGTCTTTGTTCTCATTGGTTTCAAAGAACTTTGTTATTTCTGCCTTAATTTTACTACCTGGTAGTTATTCAGGAGCAGATTGTTCAGTTTCCATGTAGCTGTGCAGTTTTGAGTGAGTTTCTTAATCCTGAGTTCTAATTTGATTGCACTGTGGTCTGAGAGACTGTTTGATATAATTTCCATTCTTTTGCATTTTCTGAGGAGTGTTTTACCTCCACTTATGGGGTCAATTTTAGAATAAGTGCTAAGTGGTGCTGAGAAGAATGTACATTCTGTTGATTTGGGGTGGAGAGTTCTGTAGATGTGTATTAGGTCTGCTTGGTCGAGAGCTGAGTTCAAGTCCTAAATATCCTTGTTAATTTTCTGTCTCATTGATCTGTCTAATATTAACAGTGGGGTGTCAAAGTCTCCCACTATTATTTTTGTGAATGTCTAAGTCTCTTTGTAGGTCTCTAAGAACTTGCTTTATGAATCTACGTGCACCTGTATTGGGTGAACATATATTTAGGATAGTTAGCTCTTCTTGTTGCATTGATCCCTTTACCATTATGCAATGCCTTTCTTTATCTTTTTTGATCTTTGTTGGTTTAACGTCTGTTTTTATCAGAGACTAGGATTACAACCTCTACTTTTTGTTGCTTTCCATTTTCTTGGTAAATAGTCATCTATCTCTTTATTTGGAGACTATATGTGTCTTTGCACATGAGATGGGTCTCCTGAATATAGCACACCAATGGGTCTCCAATCTTTATCTAATTTGCCAGTCTGTGTCTTTTAATTGGGGTCTTTAGCCCATTTACATTTAAGGTTAATATTGTTATGTGTGAATTTGATTCTTTCATTATGTTGCTAGCTGGTTATTTTGCCCATGAGTTGATGCAGTTTCCTCATAGTGTTGATGGTCTTTATATTTTGGTATGTTTTTGCAGTGGCTGGTACCAGTTTTTCCTTTCCATATTTGGTGCTTCCTTCAGGAGCTCTTATAAGGCAAGCCTGGTGGTTACAAAACTCTCAACATTTGCTCATCTTACAGAAGAGGATTTTATTTCTCCTTCTCTTATGAAGCTTACTTTTGCTGGATACAAAATTCTGGGTTGAAAAATCTTTTGATTAAGCATGTTGAATATTGGCCCCGACTCTCTTCTAGCTTGTAGGATCATCATCACTAGTCATTAGAGAAATGCAAATCAAAACCAGAATGAGATACCATCTCATGCCAGTAAGAATGGCAATTATAAAAAAAGTCAGGAAACAACAGATGCTGAAGAGGATGTGGAGAAACAGAAACTGTTTTACACTGTTGGTTGGAGTATAAATTAGTTCAACCATTGTGGAAGATAGTGTGGTGATTCCTCAAAGATATAGAACCAGAAATGTCATTTGACCCAGCAATCCCATTAATGGGTATATACCCAAAGGATTATAAATTATTCTAATATAAAAACACATGCACATGTATGTTTATTGCATCACTATTCACAAAAGGAAAGAATTGAAACCAACCCAAATGCCCATCAGTAATAGACTGGATAAAGAAAATGTGGCACATATACACCATGGAATATTATGTAGCCATAAAAAAGGATGAGTTCATGTCCTTTGCAGGGACATGGATGAAGCTGGAAACCATCATTCTCAGCAAACTAACACAGGAACAGAAAACCAAATACTGCATGTTCTCACTCATAAGTGGGAGTTGAACAGTAAGAACACGTGGACACAGGGAGGGGAATATCACATACTGGGGCCTGTATGGATTTTATTTCTCCTTCACTTATGTAGCTTACTTTGGCTGTACATGAAATTCTGAGTTGAAAATTCAAAGAATGTTGAATACTGGCCTCCATGCTCTTCTGGATCTGCATCACTGGTCATTAGAGAAATGCATATCAAAACCACAATGAGATACTATCTCATGCCAGCAAACCACCATGGCATGTTTATACCTATGTAACAAACCTGCACGTTCAGCACATGTATCTCAAAACTTAAGTATAGAAAAAATAAATAAATAAAAATAAAAAAGCACAAAAAAAACACACACATTTCCTCTTAACATTGCTTCTGCTACGTCTCAGAGATTTTAGTATGTTGTGTCTCTGTTTCCATTATTTTCAGATAATTCTTTTAAATTTCTGCTTTAATTTTGTGAAGTCATTTAGGAGGAAGCTGTTTAATTTCTATGTTATTGTGTGGTATGCATAGATCTACTTGGTATTGATTTCCATTTTGTTTCCACTGTGGTCCAAGAGCATGGTACATATTATTTCAATTTTGTGAATTGAGACTTTCTTTATGGCTGAGCATGTAGTTGATCTTAGAGTATGTTCCATGTGCAGGTAAAAAGAATGTATATTCTGCGGATTGTAGATTTGTCTGTAGATACCTATCAAATCGATTTGGTCAAATGTTGAATTTAAGTTCAGAATGTCTTAGTTGTGTGCCTTGACTATCAGTATAACACTTTCAGTGAGGTGTCAAGGTCCCCCCACTATTGTTGAGTGGCTAAGTCTTTTGTAGGCTTAGAAGCACTTGTTTGATAATCCTGGTGCTCAAGTGTTAGGTGCATATATATTCAGGATAGGTGTGCTATTGTTGATGTTATTGTTGAATTGAACCCCTTTGCATTATGTAATGTGCTTCTTAATCCTTTTGTACTATTGTTGGTTTGATGCCTGTTTTATCTGATATAAGAATAGCAGCCCCTGCTCTTGTTTTCCTTTTGCATGATGGATCTTTCTCCATCCCTTTACTCTTATGTTGTTAGCTGTGAGATGGGTTTCTTTAGACGGCAGACAGATGAGTCTTTTCCTATGTGTGTTTTACATGGTCATTTATACCAGTTATATTTAATGTCAATAATGATATCTGAGGTTTTAACTCTATTGTAAGGTCATTAGCTGGTTGCTTTGTAGTTTATAGTGTGTGGTTCCTTTATATGGTGTATGGGCAACGTATATAATTGTATTTTGTGGTAGCAGATATCATTCTTCTATCTCCATGTTTAGAATTTCCTTAAGAATCTAAGACTGATCTAGAGGCAGAAAATTCTCTTAGCACTTGCTCATCTAGAAAATATTTTGTTTGCCTTCACACATGAAGATTAGTTTGGCAGAATATGAAATTATTGGTTGGAATTTCATTTATTTAAGAATTCTGGAAATAGGGCCCAGACTCTTTTGAATTGTAAGATTTCTGCTGAGAAGTCTGCTGTTATCCATGTGGTATTCCCTTTGTACATTATCTGATCCTTTTCTCTAGCTGGCGTTAAGATCTTTTCTTTAGTGTTGACTTGGGTAGTCTAGTGACCAGATGCCTTGGTAGTGTTCATTTTCTAAAGTATCTCATAGGTGTTCTGGATTTCTTGTATCTGGATATGTACCTCTCTAACAAAATAGAGGAAATTTTCTTGATTTCCTCAAATATGTTATCCAGGTTGTTTACTTATTCTTTTTCTTTCAGGGATGCCAAAAACTTGTAGGTTTGGTCACGTGACATAATCTCATGTTTCTCAAAGACTTGGTTCATTTTATAAACTGTTTTTTCTTTATTTTTGTCTGAGTTAGTTCAAAAAATGGGTCTTTGAACTCTGAAATTATTTCTTCTTGGTGTAGTCTATTGATAAAGTTTTCATTTGTATTTTGACATTTCTTAAGTGACTTGCTAAATTCAGAAGCTCTGAATAATATCCTGTATAGATGTTTATCTCTTCCTTTATTTTCTAGATTGCTTTATAAGCTTCTTCATCGTTGATTTTCTACCTTTTATGTTGAGCTTCCTTGCAATTCTTGCCTTGAATTTTTTTAATGTTATTTCTAAGTTTCCATTTTTGGTAAGAAATTATTGCTGGGGGGGAGCCACTGCAATTCTTTGATGGTGTCACTACATTCAGATATTTTATGTCACCAGAATTCTTGTTCTGGCTCCTTCTCATCTCAACACACAAGTACTTCTATTTTTGTAACTTTTGTGCAGGTAGAATTTTTTCTATTTTTTATAATATTGATTTATTTTATTATTTTCCCATTTCTTTCCCCTTAACCCTAAGGTGTGTTACTGTAGAGAATGTGGAGTGGGTGTTTGGCTTTGCTTTTACAGCTCTATGCACTTCTTTCAGCAAGTTTCTATTGGGATGTTCAGTGCCAGTAGATGGCACTTATGGGTAAGAGCAATGTGGCTGGGTATATGTTTGATCCTTATTTACTAAAAAAGGTTGTTTTTTACCTTAGGCAATGGGCTGATCCATGCAGTACACGACACTTTCAGCTCCCTGCTCAACCCTGGGGGACAGGGGTGCCAGATGAATGGAGCTGGACAAGGCATTCCTACCTAGAGGTCTCCTAATGCCAAGCACAAGCACCAGCACAAATGGGGAATTCGAGTGGGCAGCCACCAAGCACTCAGAGATGTGCCTAGACTCGAGCTGAGAAAAACTCTTTGGCCCCAAATTCTCTTCACAAGAAGGGGGAATGACCTAACCTCCTAATTAAGGAGAGTGTGTCCTCCAGAGACATGGAGATCTGCCTAAGCTTGAGAGTGTAGAGTGTTCCCCTGCATCACAATCTCTGCACATGAGGGGTAGGGCAACTCAGGCTGCTGAAGCAGGCAAGTGGGTGCTCTGAATGCCTGGAGAGCTGCCTGTGGATGAAGCATAGAGGGCCCTGTGCACCAGGATCTTTGTACAAGAAAGATGCGGGATGGGCATCAAGATGCAAGGTCGGGATGGCGATTCAGATGAGGGGGTTGCTCCAAATGCCTGAAGATATGCCTGAGTATGCAGTCATGGCAGAAAGTTACAGGGAGCCAGCATGACACATGCTGAAAGGGGGAAGCTTAAGAGAGAAAGGGGAGGTCTCAGGCTCTTTTAAACAACTAGATGTCACATGGACTAACTGAGTGAGAACTCACTTATAGCCAAGGGGATGATACTAAGCCATTTATGAGGGATCTACCACCAGGATCGAGTCACCTTCCATCAGGTGGACCTCCAACATTGGAAATCAGTTTTCCACATGAGATTTAGAGGTGACAAACACCAAACAATATTATTCTGCTTTTGTTCCCCCTAAATCTCGTGTCCTTCAGACACTTTATAAAAACAACCATGCCTTCACAATTGACTCCGAAAGCCTTCATTTCTTCCCAGCATTAACTCAAAAATTCTAAGTCCCAAGTCCAAAGCCTCATCTGGAGATATGATTCTTCTACCTATTAGCTTATGAAATAAAAACCAAATTATTCACTCTCAAGACACAATGTTGGTACAGACATTGCATACACCTTGCCATTACAAAAGGAATTAATCAGTGAAAATAAAGGGGTAATAGTCCCCAGTCAAGTCTGAAACCCAGCAAGGCAGTCACTAAATCTTAATTTCCAAAACAATCTTCTTTGACATCATGCTGCACATTCTGGGTACATTTGTGTAAGAGGTAGGTTCCCAAGACCTTGGGCATGTCTTCCTTGCAGCTCCTCTGGCACCCTTATTCAACATAGTACTGAAATTTCTAACTAGAGCAATCGAGAGAGAAAGATAAAAAGGACATCCTAATTCAAAATAAAGCAGTCGAATTATCAGTGTTTGTAGATGATATGATCTCATATTTGGAAAAAGCTTAAAGACTCCACAGGAAAATTATTAGAACTGATAAATTTGGTAAAGTTGCAGGATACAAAATTAACATACAAAAATCATTAGCATTTCTATATGCTTACAGTGAACAATGTGAAAAAGAAAAAAAAAAGTGACCACACATTAAATTTAAAACTAAATACCTAGAAATTAAGTTAGCCTAAGAAGTTAAAGATCTCTATAATGAAACCCTATGAAAACACTGATGAAAGAAATTGAAGAGGAGTTCAATGTTGGTAGCTCAGACCTGTAATTCCAGTAATTTGGGAGGCTGAGGCAGGCAGATTACTTGAGCCCAGGAGTTTAAGAACAGCCTGGGAAATATGGTGAAACCTCATCTCTACAAAAAAAAAATACAAAAATTATCTGGGCCTGGTGGTGCACATCTCTGGTCCCAGCTACTTGGCAGGGGTTGGGGATGGGGGGAGAGTGAAGTGGGAAGATCGCTGAAGCCAGGAAGTTCAAGGTTGCAGTGAGCCACATTCCACCACTGCACTCCAGCCTAGGTAACAAGAGTGAGACCCTGTCTCCAAAAAAAAATGAAAGGAAAAGAAATTGGAGAGGCACCTCAAATTAAAAAATATTATATTTTCATGCATTGAAAGAAGTTATATTGTTAATATGTTCATATTACCCAAAGCAATCTTACAGACTCAATACAATGCTTATCAAAATATCAATGACAGCCACAGAAATAGAAAAAAAAATGTACATGAAACCAAAAAAATACCCAGAATAGTCAAAGTTGTCCTAAGCAAAATGAACAAAACTGGAGGAATCACATTACCTGCCCCTAAATTATACTTTAAGGAGTATAGTTACCACAATAGCATGATACTGGCATGGAAACAGACACATAAACCAATGGAACAGAAGAGAGAACCCAGAAACAAATCGACACACTTGCAGTGAACTCACTTCCACAAAGGTGCCAAGAACACACACTGAAGAAAGTAGAGCCTTCAATAAATAACGCTAGAAAAACTAAACATCCATATACAGAAGAATGAAACTAGACGCCTATCTATTACCATATATAAAATTAAATCAAAATGGATCAAAGACTTTAAGATCTCAAACTATAGACTCTACTACAAGAAAACCTTATGGAAAATCTCTAGGATGTTGGTCTGGGCAAAGATTTCTTAAGCATTACCCCACAAGCACAGGTAACCAAAACAAAAATGGACAAATCAATCCCATCAATTTAGAAAGCTTCTGTACAGCAAATGATACAATCAGTAAAGTGAAGAGAAAACCCACAAAATGAGAGAAAGTATTTGAAAACTGCATCTCTGACAAGAGATTAATAACCAGAATATATAAGGAGCTCAAACAACTCTATAAAAATTATCTAAATCCAATAAAAAAATGGTGGCAATGATTTGGATAGACATTACTCAAAAGAAGACAGCACACTGGCATATAAAAATGTGCTCAGCATCATTGATTATCAGAGAAATGCAAATCCAAACTACAATGAGATATCATCTTACCCCAGTTAAAATGGCTTATATCAAAAAGACAGGCAACCAAATGCTGGAGAGGATGTGGAAAAAAGGTCACCATTGTACACCATTGGTGGGAATGTAAATTAGTGCAATAATTATTAAAAACTGTTTTGAGATCCCCCTAAAAACTAAAAATTGAGCTACTATATGATCCAGCTATCCTACTGCTTGGATATATGTCTTAAATAAAGAAAAATCAGTATATCAAAGAGATATCTGCACTCCTACGTTTGTTACAGCACAGTTTAAAATAGCTGAGATTTGGAGTCAATATAAGTATCCATCAAGAGATGAATGGATACAGAAAATGTGGTATATATACACAATAGAGTACTATTCAGCCCTTAAGAAAATGAGACCCAGTCATTTGTCACAACGTGGGTGGAACTGGAGATCATTATGTTAAGTGAAATAAGCCAGGCATAGAAAGACAAATATCACATGTTCTCCCTTATTTATGAAATATAAAAATCAAAACAATTGAACTCATAGACATAGATAGTAGAAGGATGGTTACTAGAGGTTGAGAAGGGTCATTGGGATGTCTAAGAGGGAGGTGGGCATGGTTAATGGGTACAAAAATTAATTAGAAAGCCTAAATAATACCTATTATTTTATAGACCTACTATTTGATAGCACAATACGGTGTGTATAGTTAATAGTAACTTAATTGTCATTTTTAAAATAACTTAAAGACTATAATTGGGTTGTTTGTAACTCAAAGATAAATGCTTGAGGGGATTAATACCCATTTCCCATGATTTGCTTACTTCACATTTCATGCCTGAATAAAAATATTTTCCCATAAATATTTACACCTACTATGTATACAAAAATTTAAATAATTTAAAAACGTCCTTCTCACTCTTTTCTCTCTTCTTTGCAACCAGAAGGGAAGGGTTTCTTTTCGAGCCATGAGCTGTGCAGCATAGGGTTAGGCGAGGAGTGAGCCAGCACTCCCTTAGCTGCCCTGACTGGTGTCTCAGTATTTCACGGGCCCTCCGTGTCCACTGTCTCTGGACCTAGTTCAGCACTAGGAGTACTCACCTAAGTGATGCAGTCCTTATGGCCTAGACTGCCTTTCAAGTTCATTTAGAGACATGGAGCACTGTAGTCCAGGGTGGCAAGTTTTGCAGGAACTTAAGTTCTGACTGCTGGGATCAGCGATTCTACGCTGGCTAGGACTGGTTTCCATGCTCCCTTAGCAGATGGGCATCAGCTAGAGTTTGGGCCGGTTTTCTTTTCTGCTCTAAGAGGACAGAGGTGAGTTCAATGCCTCACAATTGCTGTGTTTTCCCTCCCCCAGCACCCAGAGAAGCCCTGTGTACCATTCAGCTGTTGCCTGTACTGGGGGAGTAGTGGCATCAGCAATTCAGGCCTTTTTTTCCCTATTTCTTCAGTGCCTTTTTCAGTGATTTGAAGATTAAACCAGGTGCTATGATGGTTCACCTAATTTTTGCTTCTTATAAAGTCGTTTTTATCCTTGTAGATAGTTGTTAAACTGGTGTTCTTGTAGCGGGGGAACCATCGGTGTAGCTTTTATTTTGCCATATTGCTTAGCCTCTCAGTTTGGAGCTTTAAGCTTTAATGTTTGCCCTGTTGGGTCTTGGACATGCGTAGGTCTTGTTACTCCTTTGTTTTGGCCAATTTCTCCCTTTTGGAACAGAAATGTATACCCAATCCCTGTGCAACTATTATATCTTAAAAGTGAGTAACTTATTTTGATTATACAGCCACATAGCTGGAAGAAACTTGCCTTGACTCTCAGATGAGGCTTTGGAATTTTAAGTTCATGCTAGAACAAATTAATATTTTTGTGACTATTAGGATGGAATGGTTGTATGTTGAATGTAAGAAACATGAGATTTGGGAGGTAAAGAGCATAATGCCATGGTTTGGGTATGGCTTGTCTCCACCAAAGCTCATGTTGAGATTTGATCCCCAATGTGGCACTGTTGGGAGGTGATACCAAGTGGAAGGTGTTTGCATTATGGGGGCAGACCCCTCATGAATGGCTTGATGTTATTATCCCAGTAATAATTCTTTCTCTTGCAAGTCTGAACTAGTCTTCATGGGAATGAATTAGTTCTTGATTGAGTGGGTTCTTACAAAGTCAGGAATTATAAAGCCTCTTAGATTTTCCTCTCTCTTCACAAGTGCCCACTGCTACTTTGACTTTCTGTACTATGTTGACATAGATGAAAGCCCTGACCAGAAACCAGAGTCAAATCATGCCCTTGACCTTCTCATCCTGAAGAAACATGATCTAAAGAAGGCTTCCTTCCTCTATAACGTATCCAGTCTCAGATATTATTTATAGCAACACAAAACATCTTCATTACACTTGACACTACCTGAAGTTATTTGTTAAATATATATTTACTTATATTAAATATGCAATCTCTGTTGGGGCAGCAATTTTATCAAAAGTGTTTACTATTATGTCTAACATCTAGCTTATAGTAGTACTTTGTAAATAATGAATGAATGAATGAATGCATTTTTAAAGTAAGTCTTGTAATATTTTCCCTCTTTCAATTCATCATACTTAAGTTTGGCTAAAATTTTCAGTTTGATTCCTGCTATTAATCTACACACAGAAATCCATCTACCTTGGGGGGGATAATTCTAAATGTAATTTAGTGAAATACTGTGCTAAATCAAGAGAGAAAAGGATTCTAATTCTAATCCACTTTCAAATCAGTCTGTTTACCTGTTGCCTAAGGAGGATCAAAGAGATTAAACTGGCTCTGAACAACCACAAAACTAATTAGAGGTGATAGTAAAAATGTAATCTATCCTTTTATAATGACACTTTTAAGACTTCTATTATACGCAAATTTGGCTAACATGGCAATGTCTGGCTTGGCGCTGTGAGAATAACCTGAAATTTGGGCATTACTTTCCTTAAATACTATTTAATTTATTACTTAACCTGAAGGGATTGGAGTGGCTTTTTTATGACGTTGAATTTTATTTCCTTATTTACACAGCACAGTTGTGGCATACACAGCAATTAAATTTAATCTGTTCTGTGCTCTCATCTCATTAAGTGATATTCTCTAGCCCCAAGTCAAATAAATTATTGTTACAAGAGATAAGGTAGGTTGAGTTTCAATGTCAGAAGATCAGGCTAGCTCCTCTTCTTGCTTTCCAACCCCTCTAACTCCAGAGAAAAAGCCAATAGTTTATTGATTTCACAATACATTTTCAAACATAACCATTGTCTCTGGCTATTTTTAGTACAAATGCTATGCCAATATAAGTTAGTAGGGCTAGTTACAACTAGTTTTTTTATAGTCCAAAACCTTGCTGAATAAATAAGCTCTCTATTCAGCATTTCTGCTATGCACCCCAAATTTAGGATTGTCTATGGCTATTACAACTATTTGTGTTTTCTAGAAACACATGTCATAGTCATAATAATTATGCTTTTTAAAATTTTTCGTATATTCCTTTTTTCTTTGATCCAGTTCTGTTAAGCAGTGACATAAAGGATTTGTTTATGAAAAGTAACCTAAATTTGACAAATCCCAATCTATAACTAGTTAGTTGCCAGTTAACTTTAATCAAAGCACCTTATAAAAATAAATGAAACTATTAAGCAAAATCTTATTGTACATTATTAGTACCTATTTTAATATTTCATTGTCAATACATCTCACTGTTGATATTATAGTCTGCTTCGGTACCTTTATTACTGTAAGCAGGTGTCAAAAATAACACACACATTTTTTATACTTTACATATAATGTAATCAGAATGATCAGATAGAACCAACAAGTGGTTTTTTCAATCAATAAAAATATGTTTATCTCTTATTATGTACAAAAAACTGTGCTTAGTACTAGGGATGCAGTGATGAATAAGATAGACAAGATTCATGCATATGAATTTTCCTCTTTAACAGTCACTTGCATAAGAGACCATCTATTTAAGGAACAAAAAGTTGTTACATGTGGTAAGTTACATGTAACAGCAAAAATCTAAAACAACATAAATTTCAGTTGAGTATTTGATGTTATACACTCTATTCTTTCTATAAAGACTAATACCTAGAGAAGTTGTGATTATGTTTTCTAGTTGTTTGAGAAAATCTCTGATAATATCTACTAATACTCACACATAGAATTTCTCAAAACATATTTAGGTTTAAGCCAGGCGCTGTGGCTCACGCCTCTAATCCCAGCCCTTTGGGAGGCCAAGGTCAAGATATCAAGACCAGCCTGGCCAAGATGGTGAAACCCCATCTCTACTAAAAATACAAAAATTAGCTGGGCGCAGTGACAGGTGCCTGTAATCCCAGCTACTCAGGAGGCTTAGGCAGGAGAATTGCTTGAACCCGGGAGGCGGAGGTTGCAGTGAGCCGAGATCATGCCACAGCACTCTGTCCTGGGTGACAGAGGGAGACTAGGTCTCAATATATATTTAGGTTTTTAAATACTATCTGTTCATGCATTATTCTGTCTCAAGTATGACATTCATCTACTTTCAACAGTTTTCTCATCATAGAGGTTTTTTAAGTATAACTCCATGTGAAACTCTGCTGTATACAGACATTTTGAACTATAAAATATACTGATAGCAAACCTGAAAATTATACATATTTTAAAAGTATCACCGGTTGTTATAGAAGAACTCAAAATATAATTTGTTGGGTAAAGTATCAAATATGTAGAAAATGAATGAGTAGAAACACAGTTGTTGCAATAAAAAACTGAAGAAGAAAGGATGCCCTCTGTATTTAGAACATTTCTGTTCCAGCTGAAATATACAGTCTTAACGAAATAAATGAAAATTTGTGTTTGGAATCACAAACCTAAAAAATAAACATTCCCATGCAGAAACAGTTAAAATAATTGGAAACCCACATAACCAGATCCATCAATAAAGCATCCCCCAAATGATTCAAGTTTGGCAGAAATGGACAAATTTTAAAATATGCTAATTATAGGGGTTTATCCACAAAATGCTTCCAGAAGAATGGTGTAGAATAAAAAAGAATTCAGGCTATTTTTCACCTTCTATAGCCTCATCAATAGTTTTAGAATAAGACAATTTAAATGTGGCATAATGGCTCAGTGATATTCCATCATATCATATATTTCTCCTCCCCCACCAAATTAAATGTACTAATTTTTAGGATTAGCTTTATGTAGAGGTATATTGCATGACCAGTGCAACTTATCACACACAACAACTAGCTTATTATTGAAATTTTTAGTCGTAACTTTCCTCTTTTACCTTCATCTAGACTTAAAATATTATTAAGAGTCGTGGCAGTTTATTTAAAATATTTTTTTGGCATAAGTGAATTTCCTAAAGGGTATTTAGAATTTTTTTGAATATTTTTATAACATTATGTATTGACATATTATAATTGTATATATTTATAGGGTAAAATAAGGTTATGATATATGAATATAATGTGGAATGATGAATAAAGCTAATTAACATATTCATCACCTCAAATGCTCATCGTTTATTTCCTCTGTCTAACTGAAACTTTGTACCCTCTAACTAATATCTCCTCATTTCCCTAATGCCTTAGCCTCTGGTAACAGTCCTACTCTCTGCTTCTATGAGTTTAATTGTGTTAGACTCCACATATAAGTGAGAAAATGTGGTATTTGACTTTCTGTGCCCAGCTTATTTCACTTAGCATAATGTCCTCTAGGGTCATCAATGCTTTTTCAAATGACAAGAATTTCCTTGTTTTTTCAGGCTGAGTAGTACTCCATTGTGTATCCATATCACATTGATTTTATCCATTCATTTATCAGTGGACATTTAGGTTGATTCCATAACTTGGCTATTGTGAATAATGCTGCAATGAATATGAAAATGTCGATATCTCTTTGGCAAACTCATTTCAAAAGATTTCAATGTATACCTGGAACTGGGATTGTGAGATTGTATAATTCTGTTTTTAGGCTTTTGGGGAAGTCCTACATGCTTTTCTATAATGGCTGTACTAATTTGCATTCCCATTAGCAGTGTTTAAGTGTTCTCTCTTCTCCACATGCTCACCAACATTTACCATTCTTCTTTTTGTTAGCCATTCTGACATGTGTGAGGTGATATCTCATTGTGGTTTTTATTCACATTTTCCTAATGGCTAGTGATGTTGTTCATTTTTTATATTTCTGTTGGACATTTGTTTGTCTGCTTTCATTAAAAATCTTTTAATATTCGATGATAAAGTTGAGGAAGTATGAAAAATTGAGGCATACAAAAAAATATGTTCCAACAAAACAATATAAGATTGTGAATTTAAAACACTACATTGGGATTTGAAGCCTCAATTTCAACTAAATATTTTGTCATATAACATAAGAATAATATAACCATCCAATAATGCACATGTTGCATCTAAAGAACATTAAGAAGTAATGATGTTTATGTAAGTCAGTGATTAAGACTCTAGTTGTCTTTGTGGTTTAAATAATGCTTTTTATCATAAAAGAATCACTTGCTCATTATTAAAATATTAGCATAAACAGAAAGAAGAAAGCAGTCAGCCACTATTCTATTGTCCAACTGCAGTTACTACTTATTATTTTTTACATTCTCTTTAAATATTTTTAAATGTGTATATTTTACCCAATGAACAGAGAAGAATTTCACAATTATCTTACCACATCTGGCATTAGCCAGGGTAGCCTGGTTTCATGATTAAAAACAACAAAAACTTTGAATATAGGCAGGAACCAGTTTTCACTTTAAAGCAGTCTATGTAAATTATATCAACATACACACTGAGGCTACTGTGTGTGTGCGTGTGTGTGTGTGTGTGTGTGTGTGTGTGTATAAACAGATTCAGATAAGTTGAACTGCATGGTAAGTGGCATCCAGTGACTCAAGAGAAAACTGAGACCTCAAAATATCTGACCCCATTGTATTAGCATTGTATTTCTACATAAGAAATTATTACAAATATAGTGGCTTAAAACGCACGTCCTTATTATCACATAGTTTGTGGAGTTCAGAATTTGGACATGGCTTAGATGACTCTCTTTCTCAGGTTCTCACAAAGACTGAAATCAAAGTGTCAGTTTTTTAATTTTTAATTTTCGTGGGTACATAGTAGGATTAAATATTTATAGAGTACATGTGAAGTTTTGATGCAGGCATGCAATGTGAAATAAGCACGTCATGAAGAATGGTGTATTCATCCCCTTAAGCACTTAACTATTGAAATGAAAACAATCCAATTACACTCCGTTATTTTAAAATATACAGTTATTATTGACTATAGTTACCCTGCTGCGCTATCAAATAATAGGTCTTATTCATTCTTTCTAACTATTTCATACACATTAACTCTCCTCACCTCCCGTCCAGACCCTGCTGCCCCTCCCAGCTTCTGATAACCACCCTTCTACTCTCTGTGTCACTCAGTTATGTTGTTTTAATTTTTAGATTCTACAAATAAGTGAGAACATGCAATGTTTTTCTTTTCGTGCGTGGTTTATATCACTTAATATAATAATCTCCAGTTCCATTCATGTTGTTGCAAATGACTGGATCTCATTATTTTTTATGGCTGAATAATAATATGCCATTGGGTGTATATACCACATATTCTTTATCCATTCAGCTGTTGATGGACATTTCGGTTGCCTCCAAACCTTAGCTATTATAAATGGTGCTTCAGGAAACATAGAAGTGCAGATATCCTTTTGATATACTTTTTTTTTTTCTTTTGGGGATATACACAGCAGTGAGACTGCTGGATCATATGGTACTTCTATTTTAAGTTTTTTGAAAAACCTCCAAACTGTTCTCCATAATGATGGCAATAATTTACGTTCCCACCAACAATGTACAAGGCTTTCCTTTTCTCCACTTCCTCACCAGCAGTTGTTATTGCTTGTCTCTTGGATATAAGCCACTTTAACTGGGATGAGGTGATGTCACATTTCAGTTTTCATTTCTATTTCTCTGATGATCATTGATGTTGAGTATCTTTTCATATGTCTGTTTGTTTTTCCGTATGTCTTCTTTTTAGAAATGACTATTCAAATATTTAGGCCTTCTTTAGATTGGATTATTAGCTTTTTTCCTATATATTTGTTTGTGCTACTTATATATTCTGGTTATTAATCCTTTGTCAGATGGGTAGTTTGCAAATATTTTCCCCCATTCTGTAGGTTGTCCTTTATTTATTTAATTAATTAATTTTTTTTTTTTTTTGAAACAGAGTCTCACTTTGTTACCCAGGCTGAAGTGCAGTGGCCCGATATCAGTTCACTGCAAACTCCGCCTCCTGGGATCAAGCAATTCACCTGCCTCAGCCTCCTGAGTAGCTGGGACTACAGGCATGTGACATGATGCTGGCTAATTTTTGTATTTTTAATAGAGACAGTATTTTACCATGTTGGCCAGGCTGATCTCGAACTGCTGACCTCAGGTGATCCACCTGCCTTGGCCTCCTCAAGTGCTAGAATTACAAAAGTGAACCACCGTGCACAGACAAGTTGTCCTTTAGTTTGATTGTATCCTTTGCTGTGCAGAAACTCTTTAACTTGGTGTGGTCCTGTTTCTTCATTTTTGCTTTCATTGTCTTTGTTTGTGAGGTATTTGTCAAGAAGTTTTTGCCCAGACCAATGTCCTAAAGATTTTTCTTAATGTTTTCTTGTATTAGTTTCATGGTTTGAGGTCTTAGATTTAAATATTTAATCCATTTTGGTTTAATTTTTGCATATGACAAAATATAGAGTTCTAGTTTCATCCTTCTGCATATGAATATCCAGTTTTTCCAGCACCATTTATTGAAGAGACTGCGTTTCCCCAGTGTATGTCCTTGGCACCTTTATACAAAATGAGTTCACTTTAGGGAAGTGGATTTTTTTCTGGGTTTTCTTTTTTGTTCCATTTACCTATGTGTCTGTTTTATGCCAGGACCATGTTCTTGTGGTGACTATAGCTCTGTAGTACAATTTGAAGTCAGGTAATATAATTCTTCCAGTTTTGTTCTTTTTGCTTAGGATGACTTTGGCTACTCTAGGTCTTCTGTGGCTCTGTATAAACTATAGAATTGTTTTCTCTATTTTTATAAAAAATGTCATTGGTATTTTGACAGGGATTGTATTGAATCTGTAGATTACTTTGGGTAGTATAAACATTGAAACACATTGATCTTTCCAAGCTATAAAAATGATATTTTTTCATTTTTTTGTGTCCTCTTCAATTTCTTTCATTAGTGCTTTATGGTTTTTATTATAGCTATCTTTTACTTCTTTTGTTAATTCCTAGGTAGTTAATTTTCTGTGTGGCTATTGTAAATGGTATTACTTTTAATCTTTTTTTGACATTGTTCACTGTTGGCATATAGACATGCTACTGATTTTTGTATGTGGATTTTGTATCCTGCAACATGAATTAACCTGTTTATCAGTTCTCACAGTTTTCTTGTGGAGTCTTTAGTTTTTTCCAAGTGTAAGATCATATTATCTGCAAAGAAGATCAAGTTGGTTTCTTCCTTTTTAATTTGGGTGCACTTTATGGCTTTCTCTCATCTGATTGCTCTAGATAGGACTTCCAGTAATATGTTGAATAACAGTGGTCAGAATGGGCATCCTTGTCTTGTTCTAGATCTTATAGGAAGGGCTTTCAATTATTCCTTACTCAATGGGATACTAACTGTGGGTCTGTTACATATGACTTTTATTACGTCGAGTCATGTTCCCTCTATACCCAGATTTTTGAGTGTTTTTGATCACACACGGATGCTGAATTTTTTTCAATTGCTTTATCAGCATCAATTGAAATGATCATATGGTTTTTAAAACGTTGCATAAACAAGCAAACTAACAAACAAGCCAAAAGAAAATTAGTAAAAACTCTAAACTTTAACTTCATCTCCCCAGTTTTTAACTTTATGTTGTTTCTCTTCATGTCTTATTGTACTACCTCTGTTGTATAAAGTTGTTATAGTTATTCATTGGTTTATTGTTTAGTCTTTCTTCTTAAGAGTAGTTTGTAACTCACAAATACAGTTTTATAATATTCTGTACTTTTCTGTGTGCTATTAGTAGTGAATTTTGTACCTTCAGATGGTTTCTTGCTCACACCTAGAGAAAGATACTAGTATCTACCAATTCTGGCGGTAAAAGATACTGATCTCTTTCTCTATGTGTGAGGACTTCTCTGATATTATTCCTTAAAATAAATGTTCTAGGCCGGGTGTCGTGGCTCACGCCTGCAATCCCAGTACTTTGGGAGGCTGAGGCAGGCGGATCACAAGGTCAGGAGATCAATACCAGCCTGACCAACATGGTGAATCCCGTCTCTACTAAAAATACAAAAATTAGCCAGGTGTGGTGGCGCACACCTGTAATCCAAGCTATGCAGGAGGCTGAGGCAGGCGAATTGCTTAAACCCAGGAGGCGGAAGTTACAGTGAGCCAAGATCATGCCACTGCACTCCAGCCTGGGAGACAGAGCGAGACTCCGTCTCAAAAAAAAAAAAAAAAAATTAAATAAATAAATAAATAAATGTTCTATCCCTGTTTCTTTCTTGACCTCCTCTTTGTGGGCAATAACTTTCAAGTTTGCCCTTTTGAGGTTAGGTTCTAACTCTTGTGTGCATGCTTTATTCTTTTTTATTCTTTTTTATTTTGTCTTCTCTATGTATTTTCAAATAGCCTGTTTTCAAGCTCACTAATTCTTTCTTCCACTTGATCAATTCTGGCATTAAAAGACACTGATGCATTCTTCACTATGTTAATTTAATTTTTAAATTCTTTAATTTCTACTTGATTCTTTTTAATTATTTTTATCTATTTCTTAAATTTATCTGTTATATTTTTGAATTCCTTCTCAGTGTTATCTTGAATTTCTTTGAGTTTCCTCTAAACAGCTCTTCTGTATTGTCTGCCTGAAAAGTCACATATCTCTGTTTCTCCAGGATAGGTACCTAGTGCCTCATTTAGTTCATTTTGTGATGTCATGTTTACATGGCTGGCCCTGATACTTGTAGATATTCACTGGTGTCTGGTTATTGAAGAGCTAGCTGTTTATTGTAGTCTTTGCCATCTGGACTTCACAATCTGTAACTGTCCTTCTTAGGAAGACGTTCAAGGTATTCGAAGGGATTTGGGCCCCAAATTCAGTAACACTGTAATCTTACCTACTCATAGAGATACCACCTTGGTGTTGTTATATAATATCCAGAAGAATTCTCTGGATTACCAGGCAGAGACTCTTTTTGTCTTCCTTTACCTTCTCCCAAATGAACAGCATCTCTCTCCCTCTCTCTCTCTGTGCTCAGTTGCCTGGAGCTAGGGGTGGGATGATACAAGTACCCTGGTACCACCAGCACTGGCACTGTCCTGGGTCAGATCTGAAGCAAGCACAGCACTGGGTCTTACTTAATGCCCACTATGTCTACTACTTGGTTACTGCCTATGTTTGTTCAAGGCTCTAGGGCTCTACAATCAGCAGGTAGTGTAGCCAGCCAGGTTTGTGTCCTTCACTTCAAGGGGACAAAATCTCTCAGGCCCTAGGTGAGTCCAGAGATGCTGTCTGGGAGCAAATAATTATAGTCAAAAAAATTTACAAATCTACCTGGTGTTCTATTTGGTTATGACTAATCTGGTACTTAAACCACAAGGCAATGTCCTTCCCACTCTTCCCTTCTCTTTCAGCAGCCAGAGAAACCTCTCCCCATGGCCATCACCCCCTGACCGCAGGTTGTTCTGCCAGGCCAAAACCAATACTCACTTAAGGCCTAAGGGCTCTTCCGTCATCTTGTTGTGAATGCTGCCAGGGATGGAACTCAACTTTCAGGGAAGTTAGCGCCCCTCTGACCCAGGTCAGGTCTGAAAATGCTGTTCAGTAGTCTAGGCCTGGACTTAGAAACCCCAGGAGTGGAGCTTGCCTGGTGCTCTACCCAACTGTGACCAAACTGGTGCTTGAAGCCAGCATGTCTCAGAGTCTCACCCAAGGCCCCTGACATACTATCTAGGTATTACTGCTCGTTATTCGGGTCCCAAGGGTTTTTTTAGTCAGCAGGTGATGTATTCTGCCAGGACCAGGTCCTTCTTTTCAAGGCATCAGATTCCCTTCTGGCCTCTCTGCTTCCTACTTTTAATGCCTTTTTAAAAAATCTGTCTTGGAAGTTGTTGTAACCATTGTAGGAAAAGTCGTCAAAATGGTCTTATTTTCCTGTAGTATTTTAGATATATATAAAACTAGAATGAAATCAATCTCTGACAGCCCAAACCTTCATATAATTTGAGGGAGAAAGACAAGGGATGAATAAGATGCATATTAAAAGCTCACAATAAATTATTCAGTGCAAATTACATATATAAAAAAGTGCATGTTTCTGTGTGTGTACTTTAAAAACAAAGAAAATGAGATTGACAAAAATGTATAAAAGGCAAAGTCAAAATCAAAGGCAGAGGAAATCCCTACTATTGAGGTTTTCACAAAGCAAAAAAGCATAGAGCTTATAGTGAAATTATTTTATTTACATTTTAATGTGTGATTTGTTTTAATATGACACAATTTTACCCAGTGTTAAATAGAGAAAAAACGAAGTGGCATGGGGCCTAGACTCAAAAACATTTCCATTGATATCCCCTTCATGGAACTAGCTGTATTCAAGTCCTAAGAACCACAGTCAAAAAAGTAGTCCAGTCTCCCAGTTTCTAGAGCTAAAAAGTGCAGAAAACAGAAAGGAGTACATTCAATAGGAACCAAATGAATAGCTAAATATTGATTGTAAATGTTGTCTATCCCAAACATAACATTATCTCAAAGCAGATCAGTGATGATTTTCATCATGGAAACCATACGAACATGAATTGAAATACACTGAAGTGAAATCTAATGATATAGAACAGGTAAAAATAAAAGTGAAGAAAATAAAGTAAAAATAAATATTTCACTGAAGTGTTATTTTAACAGAGTAGCTCATATTTATGCCTCTTTTTCACATATTTCACAAGCTGATGTGATACATAAGATGTTAAATAATAGTGTATGGGAAAGAGCTGTGAACAAAAAAGTCACTGATGGTTTTAATGCCAGCTCTGCCACTAACTTGGCTGTGAAAGCTTGGGCTAATCACTTCTTCTCTCCAAGTGTCCATCCCGTTATTTGATTTAGATCACTGATTTTTCAAATTGTTTTGACTGAGACCCACAGTAAGAAGTATATTTACAATGTGTATTGCATGGGACTCAGCATAGTTTCAAAGCACTGTATTAGATGATCTTCTGACCCATACAGAGATGATACTCTGTGACTCGGATTCATCAGGTTTATTTTTACACTGTAGGTATTCCTAATTAGCTGAAACTCAATTCAACTCTTCTGCAAGTAGAGTGGATAGTAAATTTGTGAAAAGTTGAATGCTATATTTCATTATTTTTAATGAGACAAATAACAATGTGTTACCAACACAATATTTCTAAAATATCACTAAACCCGATCTTTTTTTTTTTTTTTTTTGAGTCTCAAACTGTTGCCCAGGCAGTTGTGCAATGGTGCAATGTTGGCTCCTTGCAATCTCTGCCTCCTGGGTTCAAGCCATTCACCTGCCTCAACCTCCCAAGTAACTGGGATTACTGGGATTAGAGGTGCCCACCACCATGACTGGCTAATATTTTGTATTTTTAGTAAAGGCAAGGTTTCACAATGTTGGCCAGGCTGGTCTGGAACTCCTGACCTTGTGATCACCCACCTCGCTCAAAATCCCAAAGTGCTGGGATTACAGGCACGAGCCACTATGCTCAGCCCATTAAACCAGTTTTAAATACTGATATAAAAATTCACTGATAATTTTATCATAATATAAAACATTTAAAAGACCAGTTTAAAAATATTTTTTGAGACCGGGTCTCGCTCTGTTGCCCCAAGCTGGACTGCCTTGGCATGATCATGGCTCATGGCCGCCTCAGTCTTCCCACCTCAGCTTCCCAGTTAGCTGGGACTATGGGTACATGCTACTATGCCCAGCTAAGTTTTTTTTTTTTTTAATTTTATTTTTCGCAGAGACAGAGTTTTGCTTTGTTACCCAGGCTGGTCTTGAACTTCTGTGCTCAAGCAATCTTCCTGCCTTGGCCTTCCAAAATGTTGGAATCACAGGCGTGAAGCACCACACCTGGCCCAATTTTTCAATTAGTTGACAATGAAGGTACTAGTCTCTTTTACACTGTGATTAGTGTATTGGAGCAGTTCACATTGGCTTGTCTCATAAGAACTGACATTTTAAATTACAGGAAATATATAAGCAGGTTGTTAAACAATAGTTTAAAGTAGGCTATAATAGGACTATGATTTGTAACACAAGAACTGCCAAATGCCACATATAAAGATTTCTCCCTCTACCAATACTCAAACCCTGATCTGGTTATTAAAATTTGCCAGACTGCAATATACAAGGATAGAGAGAGGAATCCATAACTCAGAGGATTAGCTGGTGGTGTTTTCCTTTACATATATATATATAATTATATATATATGTAATATATATAATATATAATATATATAATATATAATATATTTAATATATATAATATATAATATATATTATATATTATATATATTAAATATATAATATATAATATATTATATATAATATATGTAATTGCATTTTAGGTTCTGGGGTACATGTAAAGAACATGCAGGATTGTTTATAGGTACACACATGGCAATGTGGTTTGCTGCCTCCATCCCCATTACCTATATCTGGTATTTCTCCCCATGTTATCCCTCCCCAACTCCCTACCCCCCACTGTCCCTCCCTTAGCCCCTCCCCCAACAGACCTCAGTATGTGATGCTCCCTTCCCTGTGTCCATGTGTTCTCATTGTTCAACACCCGCCTATGAGTGAGAACATGCAGTGTTTGGTTTTCTGTTCTTGTGTCAGTTTGCTGAGAATGATGGTTTCCAGGTTCATCCATGTTCCTACAAAGGACACGAACTCATCGTTTTTGATGGCTGCATAATATTCCATGGTGTATATGTGCCACATTTTCCCTGTCCAAGTCTATCATCGATGGGCATTTGGGTTGGTTCCAAGTTTTTGCTATTGTAAATAGTGCTGCAATGAACATACGTGTGCATGTGTGCCTTATAATAGAGTGATTTATAATCCTTTCGATATATACCCAGTAATGGTATTGCTGGGTCAGAGATAGAGAGACAAAAACCCTGCAAAAAATCAATAAATCCAGAAGCTGGCTTTTTTGAAAAGATCAACAAAATAGACCACTAGCCACATTAATTAAAAGAGAGAGAATAATCAAATAGATGCAATAAAGAATGATAAAGGGGATATCACCACAGATTCCACATAAATACAAACCACCATCAGAGATTACTACAAACAACTCTATGCACATAAACAAGTAAACCTGGAAGAAATGGATAAATTCCTGGACACTTGCACCCTCCCAAGCCTACACCAGGAAGAAGTCGAAACCCTGAATAGACCAATAACAAGGTCTGAAGTCGAGGCAGCAATTAATAGCCTACCAGCCAAAAAAATCCCAGGTCCAGATGGGTTCACAGCGAAATTCTACCAGACATATAAAGAGGAGCTGGTACCACTCCTTCTGAAACTATTCCAAACAATCCAAAAAGAGGGAATCCTCCCGAAATCATTTTATGAAACCAACATCATCCTGATACCAAAACCCGGAGAGATTCCACAAGAAAAGAAAACTTCAGGCCAATATCCATGATGAACATAGATGCAAAAATCTTCAGTAAAATACTGGCAAACCGATTGCAACAGCACATCAAAAAGCTTATCCATCATGATCCATCATGATCAAGTAGGCTGGTGGTGTTATCATACTATTTTGATATATAGTAGTTTTGATGATTCTTATTCTTTCAATAAAAACAATATCAACAATTGAGATTAAAAACATTATGTAAAGTCACACAACTAGCAAATGATCAAGCATAAACTCTGGACTGTCTGATGGTAAATTCCATGTACTTTTTACTTTAGCAAATCCTTATATCCTTCTGCTGAAATTCTACTGATATTTCAATGTCCCATTTAAACGTAAGTCATTTCCAAAAATTCTTTTCTGATTACCTATATTAGAATTGGTAAATACATTAGAATTAGTTTGTCATAATTTTAACTCTTATAACTCTGTCTGATCATCTTACAAAATGTATTATATACTTCCATATATTCTAACTATTTCTGCTTTTTAACCCCTTCACCTGTATTGCACTTCAAGAACTTTTCATAAATTAATGTAAGAATCATTGAAGGTGTGGGATACTAATGGGTATGGGGTTGCATTTGGGGGACAATTAAAATGTTATGAAATTAGATGGTAGTGATGATCACACAATCTTGTGAATGTATTAAAAATTACTGAGTCATATGAGTTACAAGGGTGAATTTTATGGTATATGAATTGTATCTCAATTTAGAAAGTAAAACATGACACTTTTAAAAATCTATTATGTTCAGCTATGTGAACTTGCCATTTTTACCCATCAAAATGATTGAATCAACAATTTCATGTAATTGGTTCTAATATTAGTAGGAAGTGTCTCCCAATAATATAATAATGTGTTTCTGAAAGTAGCATTAATAATTCTAATTGCAATGATTTTTCAATTCTAAAGTCTCATCCAGGAAAAGCAAAGCAAATAAGCTTTTTTGCATTGTTGATTTCTATGTCATAAATCCTCTGTTTCTCATACTAGTGGATCTTTGTTCGATAGTTATTGAAACTATCAGTTAGTGAAACCTGAATTCTAATAATTTCAAGAGTCAGGTGTTTGAAAGTCTCCAAACTTTCCAGCATACAAGTTTCTCAGAAATTCTGGGATAAGTATATCAGCTACTGATGAAAGATAGGAAACTCACAATCCCTGAGTAGCAATGGTCACATGCTCTGATACAACTCTTCAGAAAATGTGGAGGATAGTAACACTTCTCAGAAATTCTAACAGAACATATGTATATTTAGGAAAGCAGCTGTCCTATGTGAACATAAATAATGTATGTGTTGCTCAGAAAAGGCAGAGGAAAGAAAATACCTTAAGAGGGGTTGGTTTAGTGGACAGGATCATTCATTGAAGAAACATTTACTTTGTGAAGATTTCTGTTTCCATAGAGAGAGTCAATTTGGGGAAATATTTGGTCCATTTGTTGTTAAAGATATAAGTTAAGGTGTAAAGATACCATTTCAACTTTTCATGATGTCTCTTGAGCGGGTGGTCACATTGTCCATCACCTTTATTGATAGAATGGTACATATGAATATTTTAAGGAAGCACTGGCAGAGGAGAAGGAACAATTTTTCCATTGTACTTTAAATTGCTTAATAAAAGCTATGAGAGAGAAAAGAAAAACATCTAAAAGAACCCTGAGGTCATAGAGTGTATACTTCATCTATACCCTGGTGCTCTTTCACTCTCTCTTACTCTGTATAATATTTTCTTTAGATATTCTTACTCTAATTCTGAAGGGCATAGCCTTGTAAATCCAGTTTGTTAAGACAACATGTAGGTGAGTACACTTAAATTTAAGTTGACTTATTGCTATGCAGATTGTGGTGCATGGCTTTAAAATGTGCACCTTCCCTCAACAGAAAAACGTACTTTGAAAAAAAATGATATAAGAGTTAGTACTACAGAGACACAGCATTATCACCGTTTTCTATTATGTTGCAATAGCATTGTGTAAACTAGAAATAAAATTCTGAGCCCCCCAACTGACTGTATAGATCCTTCCTCTCAGCCAAGGGGATTCCAAAAATCCCTGAAAAACTAGTTCGGACCATGATGGGAAGTGAAGGTTGAACATGCTTCATTATATTCTCCTCCCTTTAGAATTCAGGCACAACTCGACCAGCATTAACATTAAAACGGAGATCTTAAGACTTGACAAAATAGACTCTTTGTAGA
The DNA here is from genome assembly GCA_036589455.1 of Ateles fusciceps. Classification (NCBI taxonomy): domain Eukaryota; kingdom Metazoa; phylum Chordata; class Mammalia; order Primates; family Atelidae; genus Ateles; species Ateles fusciceps. The sequence continues at coordinate 28,767 of JAZHEH010002063.1, forward strand.
GATAAGATTGCAATTTGACTCTAGTATAGCATTACATGACAGATATCAGGCCCTGAAGGTAACTGAAGTATTTTACCACAAAATATATTTTTTGACATATTTTGAAATAGCCCTGCAGAGCTGTTTCTTGTGGGGGAAATTTACATTATATAGATAATCTCCCATTTTCAGGCCTTTTTCTGAGCCTGAAGAGACTAGCTGAGAGTCTAATACTTTTTAAAGGTCTCAATAGGAAACATTTGCTACATATTGCCTCTAAGGTTGGATGAGACTTTATCTGCATAATAAGAACATTGGTCTCTACAACCAATATGATATCTTAACCCAGATTCTCCTTTCTGTTGATTCCAGATCCTTACATAATAATTTATCTCTTTCAACCAACTGCCAATCAGGAAATCTTTGAATCTACCTATGACCTTTGATCTCCTGCTTTGAGTTGTCCACCTCTTGGGATCAAACCCATGTATACCTCACATGTATTGATTGATGCCTTATGTCTCCCCTGAATGTAGGAAACTAAGCTGTAACCAAGTCACCTTGGGCACATGTTCTCAGGACCTCCTGGAGCTGTGTCACTGGTCATGATCCTCACATTTGGCTCAGAATAAATCTCTAGAAAGTGTTTTACAGAGTTTGTCTTTTTTTTTTTGGGTCAACGACTGTATTGTAAATTTTGGAGGCAAGTGTTTTTTTCTTATAATGTTCTATCTTCTTTATCATCTAGTTCAGCAGTGGGTAGGTGATACTGTCTGCATTGATAACATAGGATATCTTACCTTTTCTCTTCTCTGAAGTCATCCTGAGGTGAAAGAACTCTGGAATGTGAGTTAGAAAGCCTGAGTTCCTGACCTGTGTAAACATTACTTTTCCCAAATACAACATAAGTTATTTGGACTAGTTTATTTCTTAGTGCCTAACATTTTATATTCATGCTTACCTTCTGCTCACATAAGACCTTGTCAATTATTATTGCAATTTTAATGTATGTACTTTCCTCTTCTGTGTTATACACAGGCATATACATAACTGAAGGAGATAATTATAGAAATATGAAGGCTTTTACTTCTCCTCTACACATTAATCATTATTCTGAGTGAAAATTTAAGTACAATTTTTAAAGAGGAAATGCCATATTCATAGTATGAATAATAAATGTATTTGAACAAGATATTCCATGACCCACTTCTGAGGAAAATAGGAAAATAGCTATTGTGCAGTTGAGTGCATTCATAGCCAATTAAATGGCCAGATACTCATAATACTGATTAATTGAAGAATTTCTCTAGGAGAATGGGTTAGGGCTCTGCATTAAACCAATTCCACATTTCTTGTTATCATTGATTTAAAAAATATTTAAAACTTTATGCCTTAATTTGATATAAGGATAAAAGTATATGTTACTACCTTGAAGTGAACATTTTTCGAGTAGCAAAGTCTGTAATAATGGGCTAAGATCAACAAGAGTATTTAATGAGAGAAATATAAGGCCACCTGCATGTAGAATTTTGAAGAATCAAATACATAGAGCAAGGGAGAATTTTACTTTCTAGCATATCAAAACTAAATAAGGCCTACATGTTTCAGTTTACCATGATTTCAACCTAAGATACGATTGCATGTTAGTAGCCAAACAATCCAGTGATGGATGGGTGGATAGTCTATACAGATACTGGAGGTGCTTGATTATGAATCCAGAGAGTCACCCTGAGTTTCAGTAGATCCATGTTTATGTTTTTAGTGTCCTATTTAAGAGAAACAATTGTAACAGTCAGATAAATATTTGTTTTTAGTATTTTTAAAGGTCCAACGAACTGTATTAATATATTCAATTTTCAGAATTTATGTATTGGTTGTTACATTTCAAATAAAATGTATTGCATAGTTTCCAGTTAGTGGTCAAATAATATATAGGAATAGAAAGCCACTTCTTGGGCAGCACTGTGCAGTGTTTATAATCTGGGCTGTACATGGAGACTTAGAAGGGGTTTTACATGGCTTCACTATTCACACATTGGGACATCACCCAGTCTTGGTTTTAAATAGTAAAGTAAGTAAAGGCTGTTCCTACAACTATACTTTTGGAATTGCACTTAGAATGAAATCCTAAGTTTGCATGTCTACAAGTCTTTGAACAGTCTGAACTAGCCTACCTTTCCTACCTTACTATATGTTGTTCTTTCTTTCCCAAGCCTTGAGCCAGTGTCCTTTCTTCTGTTCTTTGAATGCATCTGTGTGTATACCCAGATTCATCTAATAAACCCAAAACACATTAATAATACATGTACTTATGTAGCAAGGGTGTGTAGAAAATGAAACTTCAGTAGCATGTGAATAGTTTTGTCTAGGAAATATTGTTTTTAAATGTAAATACAATATATATGTGTTAAGTAGCTATTTTCCATAGTTGTAATCGTCATCTGTACCATAGCTTCCTCAAAGCCAGTATTTCAGAACTAAACAATTTAACTTTAAAAGGTCTATTTATAACATTATTTAACATTATTTTATTATGTTTGAACAAAACAAGAAATCATGAACATGTATTTTCCAGGAGAATCAGTGAGAAGACAAAATATTGATTAAATTTTGTTCCATTTTATTAGTGAGCAGGGTAGGCCAAACCAAAATGCCAGTTTCATTCATTTAAAATAAAATTTGCCAAAATCTATGTTGTTGAGGTTCTGGGTAGACTGAAAGGAAATGTGAGGAGAAAATAAACTGAAGACACAGTACTGTAGCATGGTTTTGATTTAAGTGAACATTTTCTCGAGCTTTATAGTTACCAAATCTTGCATATGGAAATTATAGTTGCTCTTAATCTGCTTTAGAAGACTGATGCAAATATTAAAAATTAATGAACTAACAAGATTGTTTGTTAATTCCACATAAAAGCGCTAATTATACATCATTTGCTGCCAACAGCTAAACCCAAGAGACATCTTCTAAGAAATTGTTAAATAAGCTTCTTCACTAGAAATGTGAATACAGCTGAGTTGCATGATGAATTTCCATTTAAGGGCTCCTGTGGTATCTCATCCTCAAAAAAATAAAGAGAAAAGGCCGGCGTGGTGGCTGACACCTGTAATCCCAGAGAGGAGGGCAGATCACGAGGTCAGGGAGTTGAGACCAGCCTGACCAACATGGTGAAACCCCATCTCCACTAAAAATATAGAAATTAGCTGGGCGTGGTGGCAGGCACCTGTAATCCCAGCTACTCAGGAGGCTGAAGCAGGAAAATTGCTTGAACCTGGGAGGCAGAGGTAGTAGTGAGCCTAGGTGGTGCCATTTCACTCCAGTCTGGGCAACAGAGCAAGTGAGACTCCCTCTCAAAAACAAAAGCAAAACAAGTAAGTAAATAAAAATAAAGAGAAAATAAATATAGGTAAAATCCCAGGGCATATTCAATGTATTCAGGGAGCAAGATTATTTTGCTCATGGGAAGTGCCTCATTAATATAATTACACCTGATTTCAACATATGTTTTAAAGGGTAGACTTTATAAGAATTATATTTAGTCTATATTTGTGGGCTTATTATATTGAATGCTTATTGTAAATTTCATTGTTATTACTTTTAATATTCTAATAGTATAAGTCATAGCAGTAATTTTCCAAAGTGTATTTAAAATGCTACCCTGGTGCTTGAGTTTCAGGGTTCTGACTATACTTTTATATTATTTCTATTGAAGTATTTGTTATACAGGTGCAGGGGGAGATGCTTCATGGGTTTTTTCCTTTGTAGAAATACCATTAAAGCAACCACCTCTTGTTGATTTTATTTTTAACTTACTTTTTCACGTGAATCCGTTTTCTATGTCTAATGGTAGCTTTTAGCAGGTAATTTACAGGTGAGAGCCTGCTAATCTTTGATAATTTGCTGGGCCTGTTGAATGGCAATTATGTTTTAATTCTATAAACATAGCAAATGTGTTTTTTTTTTTTTAAACTAAGTTGATTTTTAACAATTTTACAGTCTTATTTGATAAAAAGATGTTTGGAGTCATTGGTTATTAACCTGAGACACAACTAATATCTACTGCTCTGTGGGCAAATTAGAAAAAGGTACTCACGCTGGGCAGACAAATTAGAAAAAGCTGCCCTTCCTCGGGTATCCTGCTTAGCAAGCAGAGTGTAAGCTTAATTTTAATCCTCACTTGTACCTCTAGACGACATTGTGCAGAGTACAAAGTGTACAACCACTGTGGTACAACCCAGATTCCATGTTTTTGCTCAACTTCCTGGTTCCTAGCCCATCCTGGCCAGCCTTAATCCACTGATGCTCAGTGCCTATAAAAACAAGTGTAAAAGTAAATATCAAGTCCATGCCTCATTTCACCAAGCATAAAGAAATAAAACTTTGCAATAGCAAGGTGCTCCTCAGTTTGTCTTGCATAAACTTTTTTGACATAGACTTCTGTATCTGCTCCCATCACACTTGATTTATTTTGACTTTCTCTGGCTGCTCATTTTTTTATAATTATGGATATAAAATATCTATAGCATTCTTTTTTTCTGTTGTAATATAATTGTTTCTATTTGAAATATTGAAATCATTGAACTGTAAAGCTGAAAGATACATTAGAAATCGTATGTTATCTCCTTTTTCTCACAAATCTAAAGTTTAATTGAAATAGTAAAAATAATTATAAAAATTTAAAAATATAGATGAGTAAAAATAAAACGATATTTTCAAATTCTTTTAAAACTATTTTTTCACTTAAAATGTATATAGAAGTTTTCATTTTTAAAATTGTAGTTGTCTGTTATTATTCCAGTGGTGACATTATGTATTCTATCATTTGATTTTACCACAATTTTAATTAGACAATTATTTGTTTTGGAATATTTAGTTTACTCCTGATCTTTTTGCTGCCATAATAGGCATATTGAAAGCTAACATTAACATATTGTATCTAAACCTTTATTGATATCCATGATTATTTCCTCAGACTAAACTCCAATAAGTGGAATTTTTGGATCAAAGAACATTATAATTTTAAGGGATTTGTTTTCCATTTTAACTTGCTCTCAATAAAAGTTCTGCTATTTATTCTCCCCACAGATAGTATCAGAGCACTCATTTGCCCAAATCTTTTCTGACAAGAAACATAATTACATAAACCAAACTTTTCCATTTTGATAGATAGAAATTGTATTTATTAATTTAAGTTGCATTTATCAACTTATTATATTTATTGATTGTTTTTATTTCTTCTTTTGTAAATTACCTTTTTGTGTCATTTATTCATTTTTCTATAGATATATGCAACTGTTATTGACTCATGTAAATAATTTATATATTAAGAATATTTAAACCATTTTCTAAATACATTGCAACTTTTCCAATAGTTCGTCATTTGCTTTTCAATCTGTTTTTGACAATTTTGGTACAGTTTAAAAAAATATTTTAGAATGTTCTTAGATGATTTATTTTCATAAAAAAGAAATGTCAAGAATACATAATATTCTTCTAATTTTTATATTATTTTCTATTTACCATGTACCTTTATAGCTTTCATATATTTTAAAATACATTTCAAAATGTAGTTTAACAAGAAGATTCTGACTCCACCACATAGTAACATTTTATTTTTAGTCAAATCACAAAATCTTTGAAGTCTCAGTGTTTCTATCTGTAAATTGAGGACCTATCAGACCAACAGAAGAGGTGGAAATTCTAAATAAAGACTTACAAGCATATGAAAACCCATTGAACCATAAAGGGTATACTTTCTGTTACTGATAAAAATTAATTTTTGTTAGTAATCAGTTACTTCCACAGTTATCTATCTCATTAGAATTTTCTATTGCACCCTAGGGAGAGTATTTATTGAATATATTTTACATTTAATAAAGGCCGATTAAATAGCTAATTTTTAAGCCCATGGGTTTCTTGCTTTATACATTGTTATGTTTGCTTGTTTGTTTTGGCTAGAAAAGCCTAAGACCCAAATTGAATGCCTTTTTAACAGCTTTTCAGTCGAGGGTTGATTTTCCTTTGCAACCTCCATTGCTGGCCATGTTAAAAGAGTAACATCAAGTATCAAGTTCAGTATAGAGAACATTTAGGCATTGCAATTACCCTTTCCTTATATAACTTCACTTCATATACAGTAAGTAAAGGAGAAATGAGCTCTGACGCTTGTTTTTGAAATGACATGTTCATGGGTTCATTCTACTCGTAAAGTTAGCAATGTTAACTAATTATAAGCTTGTATACTTTTGGATGCATGTAGATTGCAATTGATTTGTGAAAATATCTAGTACTGAAGTTGTAACAGTTCATAGAAACTCTGAGGGGATTATTTTTTAACTCACGTTGTTTTTCTACGACACAAGTATCCATAGTTTTATTGATGATCTTATAGATTATCTTATAGGTAATTTTAAGCTATGAAATGTTAAGTTTGGCTATTTTTCTCCAGATGTGACTAATTATTAAAACATTTTAAAAATTGCTCTATTTATAGATATCAACCTTTTAGGGCATTAAACACTGTCCTTCACCTGTTATTGTCGGAATGCGTTGCTAATTAGCTATCAAGTATCAGTGAGGATTAATAAAATGCACAGAAATTTTATATCTAAAGTAGGTATAAATATTGCCGTGGTGAACATAATAGATTGCTTGGTTTCTGGATGAAGTGTGCGTAAATAATGTCAGCAATTCTGCCTAAGAAATTATAATTTTGTGGGGAGGAATAAAAGACAAAATTAGAAAATCACTAGTATACCTCACTAGAGGAAAATTATTAAAGTTTAAATAAAAAAAAAGGTCTGGTATATTTGAGAACTTTAAGAAAAACGTTCTTGTTTGAGCCCGATTCATTGCATACCCACATCACTAATGAATCTAACCTTGATGATGATGTGTTTGCTTGTCAAGGCCAGCTTGGGGGATTAATGAAACCTAAACCAGAAAGTGTTTCCAGTTTGGCATAGGGAATGTGAAATCGGCTGCTATCTAAGGAGAGATGAGTATTTATAGGAAGGAATGAAGCACTGGAGATGGATTCATTTTTAGGAAGACTGGATAGTATTTCTTTAATAATCTCATCCCCCACCCCCTCAAATGGGTGGCTTCTGAACCTAGATTTTTCTGTCATGAAACAATTAACCCATAATACTACTTTTTTTGAATCACCTCACTCTGTTTTCTCTGGATTATATTCTCCATATCAAAATTGATTATTTTCCCATAATATTTCCAATTTGCACCTGCTTCCCTGTTCTAAAGAATTTCATTTCTTCTCAACTGACAGTGTCACTACCCTCTCTCTTATTTTTAATCTTCAGTCTTTATCCATCTGTTCTTCTCTTTCTCACATACACAAACACCATCCATTCCCCCTACTCCCTGTGTTGCTTTGCCTCTCAAGTCACAGCTTTTAGAATTGGAATATTTGACAAATCAGCTACAAATATAATTTTCCCATCAAATTATATGATAAAACATGATTAGATAGACAAAGTCCTTTGTTGCAGGATTGATGAATTTATGGGCTTTAATTATATTGTTTTATTTTACTAGAGGAGTGGAAACTTTCAGGAGTTGAGAAAAATATAGTTTACCTGTATGAAATAATATAGCATACTCTTTCATTCCCAAAAAGCCATAGCCAAGTCACTTTCATAAAAATAAGTTAAACTCAGAGTTTTTCTTTTTTTTTTTGACAATGCAAACACTAGAAAGTTTTTTGGAATGACAGTAAGGTCCTCAAAGGTGAGTGAAGAAGTGCATATATTTAATCATTGTTTAGCAAGAGTAGCACCTTCTCAAGCACTTAAGAAAAAGACTGCATGATGAAGCACAATTTCTCTAACTTCTAAATCTAGGCTTGATTTGTTAAATGCTATATATTATTATTATTATTACAAGAAAGACAAGTAATATCACCAAAGAGAAATAGACGAGTTATTTTACTTGACTCGGTCTTATCAATTTATGTTCTATGGAAATACCACTCAATACACCTCATTATAGAGAGAAATGCAAGCTTTTGTGGTAGCTATGGAATTACCCTATGACATGACATTATGTTTTTACCTGTATAAATATTATTTTACCACTGGCTTTGGCCCATTTGTCTTGAAATAGGGTTAATTTTACGTAGCCTCTTTATTTAGGACTTTAAAGAGTCTACTTCCAGTAACAATTGATAATGCAAAGCTATTGTTATAGTACTACATAACAGTTATGAAAATGATTTTTTCTCTCCTATTATATATATGCTGCTCAATTATTTAGTAACAGACCGCGCAATGAGCCACTTGTTTCATGGTGGATAAATGGCACTGTTATTTCAACCTTTAGACTCCAGTGAAAATAAATAATTTGGTCCCGTTTAGTGTTTTTGTTGAGATAATTTCTCAGAGAATGAGGCATAATGTTAATAGCACTCTAGTTTATGAAAAGACTATTAAACTTCAAACATTTCATAACTTTGAACTTTAACCTTTAAATATTCTGCAATTTAATTGGCTGCATGTGTACCTTTTGCACCCAGGCTACAGAAGTTGTAAACAGTGAAAAATAGAAATGTCTAATGAATCATACTGTAGACATGTAAAAGGTCAGTGTTGTACAGTTTATTATTGTCTTCTATAGAATATATAGGACATTAAAATTCTGATGCTACATCTCGTGACAAAGAATATAATGAAGAACTGTAAATAATAAACAGTATACACTGAATCTTCTTGTGATGGAGATTAGAGCTTTGAATAGGAAATACTTAACCAACTACCATGATTACCAGAAAGACTACTTTGTTGATGTTGCAGCGTTCTCTTTTTGTGACTAGACTCTATGTAAGCCACAGAGAATAAAAATAAATAATACATATCAAGAGTGTTGAATACATTGCTTCATGAGGGGCTTTCCAAGATGAATAGCATGCTATGGTATAGGATTAATATGGCTCGTAGTCTACCAGAATAATTCTAAAATAGCAACTTCAATGTGACTCATTTATATAAAAACAGATGTTTTCCTATCATTGAGGAGGCACTGCCATGTGTGATAACAAACTAATACAGTAATCCATGCAGAAGCCATGTATAAACAAAAATATTTGCATTACATTTGCATTTAACAGCAGGATTCCCGAGGCTTATTATGATACTTGCATCCATCGAAGCCGCCTATATAGGCACAGATCTCTTCATAAACTAAAGAAACATATTTATCCTGCACCTTAGACATATAAATAAAACTTCAGTGCCTCAATTTGCTAATAGGTAGTCATTATTGTTTACTATTGGTGTTCAGTGTTTAGACATGACATAGAAAATAAACACACACAGGGTGAGAAAAAGAGAGAAAGAGAGTTGGAAAGGAGCCAATTGTATTGATGTCGCTTGCTTGTTCTAGTGAATTTGTCATGGATCTTTAATTAATTGTAAGTTAAGTCTTTGTAGTGTTGATCTGAGCTACTTACTTCCTTTGAGAAGGAAAACGAATCTGTGTCCTGCTTTCACTTACCACACCTTTTGGCAACTCCCTAGAGAATGTAGCACTACTGGTAACACGACGACTTGATTTCTTGTCAAAGTATCTTTAAATATCTGACTCAAAAGATATTTTTGGTGACTATAAGCATGCCCAACTTCTCTGTTCATAAGGATTAAAATTCAATAAATATTTAGTACACTGGGACTAAGCTACTTCATCATGAGCAGCTGTACAAAGATTTGCTGAATACTTCTGTTCCATCCACCACAGTGAATTGATGGAATTATGCCAGCTTCAGGACATACACAGGGTGAAAGGAATTTTATCAGGCACCATCCAGATGTTCCTGCTAAACCTTAGAATACCACCTGTACATTTAGAATGACTTATTATGAAACAAATAAAAGAAATTTGATGAATCTATGTGTCCTTCTCACCAGAATAGCAAATGACTCTTTTGGTGCTAAAATTCATTATTGGTTTTTGTCTCTGGCAAGTTTTTCGGCCTCTATCTAACTGGTTATATCACCTACTCCCATCAGCACTGAATATTAAAAATGCTTATTTGAAGAAGTGTCCTCTTCAGACATTTCTAGTTGATTGGTTGTTCATGTACAATAGCACTATGTTTTAGGGCATTTTACTATATAGTGAATTGTTATACAGCTGTGAAAATGTACATCCCTTCATACTGCATGCTGCATCCTTATTTTCATTAATTGAAATTTTAAAAGCTCTCGTCTGAACATTTTGATAATCTCTCAGAACCATCATTATAATGGCAAAAATTAGGAGAAGTGCAAACACAGCAGTATCTGAGAAAAATATTTCCATGTGAGTAAAGTATTTTCATTTGAACTTTAAAGTTCTGAGCATACAGTGATATGGTTTGGCAGTGTCCCACCCAAATTTCATCTTGAATAGTAGTTCCCATGATCCCCATGTGTCTGTTGTGGAAGGGATCCACTGGGAGGTAATTGAATCAGCAGGGCAGTTATCTTTATGCTGTTCTCATGATAATGAGTGAGTTCTCACAAAATCTGTTAATTTTATAAGTGGCTGCTCCACACCTTCACTCTGCACTTTTCTCTCCTGTTGCCATGTGAAGAAGTATGTGTTTGCTTCCCCTTATGCCCTAATCTGAAATTTCCTGAGGCCTCCCAGCCATGTGGAACTGTAAGTCAGTTAAACCTCTTTCTCTTATAAATTACCCAGTCTTGGGTATGTCCTTATTAGCAGTGTGGGAAAGGGGCTAATACATATAGTGAGCTCTTTGTTCAAAGGGTGAAAGGATCAGTCCTGTTCCACCTTGATTTTGGACTCTTAATGAGCCAGAGCTATATATACTATGTAATTAGCAACAAGAAAAAGTTGAAACACAAACACCAGTTCGTGTTTAAGCAGTGGTCTAAAGAATACTCTTCCATCTTCCTCCTCCTCCTTTCCCTGACTTTTCAACCTGGTTCTGCCTATGAGTGCTAAATGTTGGCTCATTGCTCTCACCTCAATCTCATCTAGCTTCTTTACTGTTTGTGCATTTTTTCTCTATTGTCTGGACTTTGGGCTCCTTTATGGACCTTATCTTAATTCAGTCATCAAACTCTGAGCACCCCTTATAGCCTTGGGCAGACAGAGATTCCCCAACCTAGCCTTGGGCTAGGAAGAACCTAACCACCCCTCCCCAGTCACACTGCAAGACAATTCAATAGAAAGTGTAACAGTCATTTAACTAAGCTATTTAGAAAACACTGACAGGTTTGTTTCTGCTTTAATTACCTTAAAGATAGAACACCAAATCCAAGGCTTTGGTTCCTGGGGTGGTATTTTGAAAAATAATTTACAACATTTCAAACTTCACAATCTTTATTAAATCTCCAGTATGTAGGGCACATTAGTGCTAAACAGAGTGTGGGAGGGTACAAGGTGTCAAATGTAAAAGCATACATGAATAACTTTCACCCTCTTCCACAATCCTTTTTTCCTCCTTTTATTAATTTTTGCCATCAGCTGTGCTCTCTGGTGGGTGATGCAGGAGTCTGGCATTCCTGCAGAATGGAAATGGGCAAAATAAGAAGGCAGTGGAGGACCAAAATATAGAGGAGGAGCAAAAGGAATAGGCATAGTGAGAAATGGATTGAAAATTGGAGGTCGAGGAGGGATGAAGCAATGAGCAGTAGAACAAGAAGGTAAACCTGGAGTACTGGAAGACAACGGGATAGGCCTTGGCCAATTATGCATGGGGTGGCATGGGCCCCCAAGTGGAAAAGAAACATGAGCCAGCTTTCCCCTGCAGGCTATTCGTGTATTTCCGGGAGGCACCTCCATTACTATCCCTGATCTAAGGGTGGAAATATGTGAAGGGCCTCTCACTTGTGGGTGCCTGGGTGGAAGAACCCTTTACCTCGTGGCAAAGCCACATGCAACCTTGCATTATTACTGCCTCTCTCAGTGCCCCCATTGGTGACATTTGTGCCCCCTACTATCAGTGCAGGAGGACCACCAGAGACTTCCCAGGACACATTAATAGCATCCCGTCCCCTCCTGCCTCCAGCCTGCCAGTGCATCAGAGCTATTTACTTCTGCTGTTGCTAGGGACTCTTCTGCAACAGCAGGTGGTGGCCCATAGGGGTGTATGAGAGCTCTCAAACTATGAACAGGAATGCAGGATCCTGTTCTCTCAGAAGGGCACTCCAGTTGCTCTCTAGCCAGATCAGTCAGCACATTGACGGAAGGTCTCAGCGGTACTTGAGGTTGACCCCAGGGCTCCGTGTCATCCTGCAGCTTGGGACTCAGACAGTGCAGAGGCATGTCGTGGTGCAGCTCCTGGTTCCCATTTTTGTCCACAGCTACTACCAGGGGTGAAGGGGCGTGCCCTCCAAGGCTGGCAAAAACAGAAATCAAAAAGCTAATAAAAATGGAAATGCAGTCACCAGAAAATAGCTAAAATATGTAATTGACTGAGCTCACTGAAATATACCAGGGGAAAGAAAGAGTGCCCTCTCTCTTACATGTAGCCAAATACTTGCTCAGTCCACTGGCCTTTTCCCAGGTGGCTTCTTTAGTACTAGGCTACATGATTGCCCCCTCATGACTACCCAGTGGCCTATTTTATTCCTCATTTCCTCCCCCTCTACAAGGCAGCAAGAAAGCCTAGAAGACCCACATAGCTTAATAGTAAGCATGTAATAGAAAATACCAGCTTTTTCAAGTCCCTCTAGAATCTATGATTCACTAATCCTGCATGCAGATTCTGGCAAGATTGTTCTGGAATGTCTTCTGAGGTAAAATATATTTTTCTTTGCAGAAGTCAAAGAATAGTTATGTTAATAAACATATAAGTTCCTCTTCCTAAGGCATCATTCAACATTCACACCAAATTTTGTTACAAATTCCTTTCATTCAACCAATACCACACCCTAGAGTAAGAATTTCCTCATGTTTAAACTCCACTGTTAAGACTAGGGATTTGCCAATTTTCTTTCAAAATTACAATTCAAAGTTGCCATTCTCAAATCCAGTATTCTTCGTAACTAAATTTATATCCTTCCAGTTTTTGTCTGCAATTTCCTCCCACATCTCCTCCAACCTACTCATCCCTGTCCCAGTTACACAATAAAGCAATTCAAACTGACTTTGCCTTCAAAATTAAACAGTTGTACTCGGTTTTGTACTTACACATTTTCAATACAAGCCATGAAGAAATTTGATCAGGATATCTCCCTGAGGTGGTGGAGACAACCAGCTGAAACACGAACACAGGCCAGCCCAGTCTGGAGAAATGACTCCTGCTTCTGCCTTAGAGGCTTGGCACTCGAATGAAGGCAGGGACCAACTGCTTCTTTTCTAGATTTGGAGTTTCTCTTCTGGGGTTACCAGTTGCTAGGGAAGGGAGGGAGAAAAGGAGTGGGGAGGGTGGTGGATGGGGATGAATCTGTGACACTCCTTTGAACTTAAATGTGGGACTGGTGTTTGCACAGTAGTAGATAAGTGGTAAAGGAATTCACTGCATTAATTCTGATGCAGGGCAGTGGAAAGAAAAATCATTTCAAGAAGGATTTAGAATCATGGAAGCATGATATTTTTTAAAGACTTATTTCTGAAGTTTTAGTTATAAAAGGTAGTTGTCAAAAGTCTCCTCAAATTTGAAAACACTTTGAGCAGAGTACTGTGCCTAATCTTGTAATTTAAACTTCCAATTTGGGAGATGCATGTTATTAACTCAGTGGGCAACAGAGGTTTGAGGGGATAAATAGCTTTTCTATCTGTGAAGATGAAACAAGAACTCCTCTAAGTAATCATTGTGACATTATTTTTTAACCCCTCCCATTGTAGTTATTTTCTTCATCTTGCCTATTAGTTTACAAGCTCTCTCTCTCTCTTCACTTCTCTCTGTCTCTGTCTCTGTCTCTGTCTCTCTCTCTCTCTGTTGTGTGTGTGTGTGTGTGTGTGTGTGTGTGTGTGTGTGTGTGTGTGTGTGTGTGTTTATTTTCTGCAATAGAGCGCTGGAAATTTCTCTCAGGTGAGGAGGGTCAGAATAAAAGGCATAACAGGTGTCATAAATTTATAAATATTAGCTCAGATTTGGCCTTGTAACTGTTTTGCATAGGGCACTTTCTGTTTTTCCATCCTAAATTTCATCCACCTCCCTCACTTTAAGAAAGTGTACTTTCCCAGCTTTCTTTTCTGATATTGGTCTACAGATTAATTGCTCTGAAATTACAATGACCATCCCCTTATTCAAGATCACTAATGCTCTAGGATAAAGCCATAAACCTGGCAAGACTGCCTAAATTTACGTAAGATTTGTGCTGTGCCGGCTAGACCTTGGAGATGGTGTCTTCCTTATTTTCAATATTAGCATATGCTGCTACAATTCAGACAGTAATGTGTATTTCGTTTCTCTTAAGGAAAGATAACAGACTCAAACACCATGTGCTTCGATTTTTAGGTATGTGGTATCTGTGTATCTGTGTGAGAGAGAGAGGGGAAAGAGAGAGAAGAATAGTACATAAGTACAAGGTACTAATGTAAAGGAATGGTCACTACTGCAAATCAACACAACTCATATAGAAGTGACCTTTTGGGTCTCCAAATTCATGTCTTCCTGCCAGAGTGTGTTGTCTCCATCTATACAAGAAAGTGGCATGTTTCCAACACATTTCCCAGAAGAATCTGTTCACTTGCCTAGCATGGTTTACTATTAAGTAATCTCTTGATTGTCCAGGTCCTGTTTCTATTCTTGCTTCAGTTTATTCTGCACCTTGTCCTTATGTTAAAAAAATTGTATTATTAGCAATATTATTGTTGTGGAGTGTTAAAGCTCTTTAGTGCTTGCTGTATCAGAAGGGAAATCGCAACTTGGGTTAATGTCTGCTAATAGTTGGTGAATCACATTTAGATAAATAGTTCCAGTATAATAGGTTGCATATTTCTTTCCTGATAATAGCAATGAAGGCTGAGGAATGCCTTTTGTTCTTACCAAATTATAATAATAATATACTTTTACCTAGAAATACCTGTTTGATAAGATATCATCTTAATTGGTTTATATAGAATACAATGTAATATAGGAACCAAATTGCTGGGAACAATGACAATGACCATGGCACCAAGAATTTTCCAAAGCCATGAAGTGTATAATTTATGGATATTAGCTCATATTTTGTTTCTAACTTGTTTTCCTTTGTGTAAATAGTGCATATTTATCGAATGCCTACTGCATACATTCACTATTGTATTAAGTGTTGATTTTACTAAAAAAGTTAAATACGCAATCCATATGGACTTCAAGGAATGTTCTAATTCTCTAGGGAGGTGAAATAACATCTATAAAATTATTGAAGAATGGCATAAAAAATAGACACAAACATTAGCTGCCTAGTATAAGCTAAGACCACAATGGAAATTCAGAAGAAGGAGCTATGATTATTGTGGGTTAAAGTAGTCATGACACAGTTTATGTGGGGATTAAATTTCAGCTGTGTTTTGAAAAATGATTACAATATACATGGACGTAAAGGAGATGTCATGCTATGGGAAGAACAGTTATTGAGGTAAGAATAAAGAAGTAATTTTGCCATTTTGTAGTTCTTATTTTAAATCAAAACTATGCCTCACATTTGGCAGAAATAGAAATACAAACTACCAATTAGACTCCCTAGAGATAGAGATCAACCAGAGAATTCATGAAGTTTTACCCATAAATAAATATTTGAAGACATTCAAATTTCAAAGTTACAGAAAACTATCTCAAAACCTACCTTTTGACAAAAAGCTATCAGGCTAACTCAATCATCCATTAAGCATTGAAAATGCAGTAATAAAGTATATGCCTTTTTCTTTAGTTCATTTAAATAACAGTTTGGGGGGAGAGAAACATGGGTAATGAAGGTTGAAGATTTGCCAAAAAACAGGTTAGTTGGCAAAGCAGCTGTCTTAGTCCATCTTCTGCTGCTATAACATATTTCTTGAAACTGGGTAATCTATAAACAAAAGAAATCTATTTTCACAGTTTTGGAGGATGGAAAGTCCAGTATCAAGGAAATGACTTCTGTCAAGGGCCTTCTTGCTGTGTCATCCCATGAAAAAAGGTGGAAGCAAAAGGGAGTGAAAGAGAGCAAGCAAGAGATGGTCAAACTCACTTTCATATAAATCCACTCTAGCAATACCAGACTCACTACTGCCTTATCAACATCAGTCTATTCATGAGGGTGGAGACTTTGTGATCTAATTTTGTATTAGTAGTATCACCTGTTAATACCGTCACAATGTCAATTAAATTTCAGACATGAGTTTAGAGGGGACCTTCAAATCATAGCAGTAGCTAAGCTATAAAGGCCTTCCATTACCCATAGTTTTAGTTCCAGATATCATTCATGTACCTCTCAAAAAATTTTGGTGACTATATTGAAATGCTAAGTAAGATATGTGGAAACGTATATTTACTTTTGCATAGCAATTATGACTTTAATAGAAATGCGATTGTTGGGCATGGTGGCATGCACATGTAATCCCAGCTACTCAGGAGGCTGAGGCAGGAGGATGGATTGAGCCCAGTGGTTGTAGACCAGCGTGGGCAATATAATGAAACCAAATCTCAAATTTAAAAAAAATTGTGATTGAACTACCAAAATTATGTTGCTGTGGTTTTTTTTTAAATAAGTTTTGCAGATGTGAAAAAAAGGCAAAGAATCATTTAAAATACATCCTTTCTCTTTTTGCTTTAAATAAGAATTCAGGATATGAAGACATGAGAATGAATTTCTCTGTTTCCATCTAGCTTATAAAGAAATTGTCATGTTGATCTCAGGGGGAGACAGTCATCAGAAAATCCTATCCATTTGCTCACTTTCAAAATGTGATATAACTATGCCTGTGAAAAACTCTCTAAGTTTATGATATCCAAAAAGTGCTTCTAGATGATATAATAGGTTTTTGAGGAGTCTGTAGCCATTTAATTCCATGTATTAAAGCATGAGAATCATGGAAGCATGATAACTTTCCCAGAAAGGGCCAAGCAGCATTATGCTATTACACAGCTATAGGCAGTAGTCCTGTCTAATCCACCACCAGCTGTCCTGCAAACTCTGTGTGGTAATTGATGAGAATGAACAGGTGAGAGTGTGGCTATCTCACCACTAGTACTGGCAAAAGCAAATAACAATATATGCTTCACTGCTGGATCTAGCTGTATGATTCAATAGACTATTATTGCTTTTACAGAGTATTTTGTTTCAGATTTAAATATTTACATATTTGTATTAAAACAGGTCACATGGCAATTACTTCCAAACAGGTTATTTCTTCATACAAATCAGAAGCTATCAGAAGTTTCCTCAACATATATCACACATTTTTCTTGTTCTCATGGGGGTCAGAGCCAGAAATTAAGTAGCAGCAGGGCAAGTGAGATGAGAATAAAAAAAGCAAAAAGTAAAAGAAAATCAATTTTTTTTTTTTACCACTTACTGTATACCCAACATTTGATATACATTGTCTCATTTAATGGTCACAACAAGCTATTAAGGCAGCCATTATTATTATGCTCATTTTATAAATGAGGAAGAAGGGAGTCAGAGAAGTTAAATAGAAGTTTCCCATGGTCCAAAAACTAGTAAATGGCAAACAATATTCACATACAGCCAATTTGACATCAAAGCCAATATTTCATTCATTTAACCATGTGGCCTCCAAATTATAGTTCTAGGTCAATCACAAAAGTAGATCAGATAAAAGCATGTGTACCAAATCTGAGTTTAGCTTTGTTTTAATTCATGGACTCATTGACACTCATCCAGAGGTAGTTCTGCAATGAAGAAATCATCCAAGCTGTAATGCTCATATCCTAGAAAGTCTGCTTCTGCAGGGGATGCAGCAAGTGATTGAAGTATTAGTTAATAATACAGCAAGATGGTGAGGACTGAAAACACTGTCTTGGAGAAATGAGGGTGGGTGACAGATAATAGGAATTGGTTATAGGACAGCACCAAGTGACCATTTACTGAGGAACTAATAACAGTATGAGCCCAGAATTAACAATATTAAGATTTAATTAATGTTGAGCTCTTAAGCTGCACATATAGAACATATAGGGTTTCTCATATTATTTCCATGATTGTGTGTGTGTGGGGGGGGTGAAATGGGGGTATAGCTTGAGACATCCAAGTAAGGTATTAATAATAACCCTGGAGAATACCCTTCTGAATTAGAGAAATATATAAATTAAAAAATAAAAAAAGTTTATGTTCATATATGGCATATAATATAAATTAAGATGCAAACATCAGCTAACAAGTAAAATGAGAAGAGTTAATGAAAGCAGGTTAAAGTTTACAGAAACCATCAGTCCATAGGTTTATAATGGTGTCATATATGTATTTGCCATGTCAGATTTAATTGCTGAGCCAAGGAATTGAGGGCATGTTTAATTTCTTGAGCACTTGGTTTGAAAAAAATATATATTTTAGATTAATTTTATATTGCTTATAAACAAGAGACTTGGAAATTCATGTTGAAAACTATCAGTTTATTAAAAATGAATCTGTTTTTTGAAATTGTTAAGAGCTTTGACTCTGGAATCATAAGGACACAAATTTGGGTTCAAATCTCAGCTTTACCACTTATGAATTGTGTTACCTTGGATGAGTTTCTTAACTTCTCTGAACCTCACTCTCCTTATCTGTAACATGGGATTAGAGAGAGAATTATATTAAATAATGTGTGAATAATGACTGTCACATACTAGGTGGTTTAAATGTAATAATCTCCTTGTACATATTAGACTCAGTGTTTTTATGTAAAATAAGGATGATAACACCTTTCCTACCTATTTCAGGGCTGTTGGAAAAATTAAATATAATTACTTGAAATTGTTCTGCAAACTATAAATCACTTCACACTTGATAGGTTAATATAACTAACCATGGGTGATATTTCTGGAGCAAGAAGACTTCTTGGCACAATTTAATTAGCACTGTGTAGGTGGCCACCTATTCCTCCTACATATAAGGCCGTTTTTCTTTTCCTAAATCATTAAGGTGGTGAGGATTAACCGCACTATTTAAAAAACCCCATGGTGTATAATACTTTAAACTTTTCAATTGGCACTACATAAATCACCCATTGTTATATTTAATGTAGTAGCTGTGTTCAAATAAAGAGTGCATTTTTGTATTTGACTACATATTTAACTGGGCTTTAGAATCTTGCGTTTCACAACAGGAATCACTGAAAGCATGTGATGATTAAAGAGAAAGGCCTGGTGAAAGAAGTGTTGCATGGTTTCCTGATAGTGAAGATTTGATTGATTGATTTGCTGAGCGATTTGTTACTTTAGAGGAAAAAAAAATTTTCCCACCACAGAGGCCTTCCCTACATCCCTCTCAAGTGGTCAAATAAATAGCTTGCTGGAGGAAGTGTAACACTTTTATAGACTGACTATAATTCAGTGTGCAGGAAAATTTGCTGATGAAACTCAAAATTAAAATAATAATAAAGCCTATCCAGAGAGACCATTCTTAATTCTTATCTGAATTATGCTGTATGCCCATGTTGCTGACATAAGTGTTTGTTTAAAGGTCCTGGATAGTTGCAAGAGCTATGGAGTCATCTATTTGCCTTTATTTTTAACTATTTCAGATCTTCTACCTCTAGTTCTTAGTGTCATAAATTGATATATGTGTTTACTTAGTGTGGGAGTTCAACAGAATGAAAGATCAGATTGTTGAAGGCAAAGCAATAAGAAAGGGCCTCTTAGAAAATTTCTAGAGGAAATTTCTAAAGTAGTATCACTCAGGTAGCAAAGTCTCAACAGCCCTATAATAAGATCTGAGCCAATGTGATCAACCTTTATAGAGGTACTGAGTCTTTTGGCATATGATCAAATGAGAGCAAATGGAGCATTGCAAACCTTCAGAGTGACCTGGAAACTTGGTTATTTCTGTGGTTTCTAGGTTTTATTGAGCAACAGACTGACCTGGGTATGGTATTAAAATAGCAGATTCCTTGGTTCTACCCCTGAGATCCTGGTTTAATTGGTCTATACTGGAGCCCAGTTATCTGTAGTTTATTTACTGATTCTAAGAGGTGATCTTCTGACCACATTCGAGAAAAACTTACAAGATGATGTAGCCTTGTGGGGACAGGCCCAGATTTCTAGTGGGCACTATTTTTCATTAGCTCTAAACCATTGACTAGATAGAGGGACAATGGAACATAAAACCTTTTTGACGACATGACACACTCCAGTTCTGTTTTGTTCCATAGACCTCCAAATATGAGGATTAGTTTTTTAACAGATTGGTAACATTTAGTTCATTAAGAGTAGTAGTTCTAAAATTTGGTTTGGGGAGAATGTCACCCTACCCATATCCTTTCAAAGGGCCCACGAAGTAAAAGTATTTTCATTATTATATGAGGATATTATTTGACTTATTCACTCTAATCCTCTCCTGAGTGTGCAGTGGGAGTTTTTCAGAGGCCACATGATATGTGGTATCATTGCTCTGATGATTAATGCAATACATGCCTATATATTTCTGTGTTTTAAAATTTTCTCAGATTTTATTTCTAATATGGTGTTGGGGCTAGAAAGCAATACCCCCAAATCAAATCCTTAGAAGTAGCTTCAGAAGCAAAAGATTTTCTCTGATCTTTCCCTGTTCTCCTGTCTCTCAGTCCCAGTCTTCTCCAAGGCTAAGCATAAAAACAAAGATCCCTCTTCAAGGCAGATCATTGAAACCAGAAGCCTTTTCCAAAGCCAGGCATAAAACCTAAAAGCATTACTCTAATTTTCCCTCTACCTTTCTGTGTAAAAACTGGCCTCCTAAATTATTCTGACCTACCTAGTTTGACTGTAGTCATAAAACCCACATTTCAGAGAGGGACCTGACCCATACCCAGGAGGTAGGAATGTATGCTCAGAGATGTCAAGGAGAATCTAGACATACTGGCCTTGCTGGGTTTCCTCACTCAGTCTATTAGCATTGAGAGGGGAGACCCCCTCGCCTCCTTCAATTTCACCTCCTCCCTCCCCCCTACCTTCCAGATGGGAAGGAGGGTGAGAAGGGAAAAAAATGAAATAAAATACCAAAGAGGTGGGAAAATGACTCCCTCTTTAGTTCCCAGCGTCTCTGCTATCTGTTAACCTTGAAAGAGCTACAAATGAATGTTATCCCTGCCCGGCTGGAGCCCGGCACTGGTTCATGCTGCCACGTCTCCACAGACCAGGCTCCCTCCTGGAAACACCTCTGCCAACAAACAGCTTGTTGCTTTTGTCTTGTCTCTCTAAGCCCCCTTCCCTTGCTTGTCCCTGTTCACGCTGCATATGAATTAGCAAACCAATGAAGCCAAGAGATTATAAGGTCAGCGTCCAGCAAATGCACAAGGACATAGTTCTGCCTCAGTTTCCCCTTTAGCTTTGTAAGCCTATAAAAGGGAAAAGAAGCTGCAGCTCAGGGAACTCGGTGAATGAGGCAATAGTCCCCCAAAAGCTCTCAGCCGAATAAAAAACACTTCCTTCCACAGTTCGGTGTTTTGAGAGGTTTGTTCCCCTGTCGCTCCTGCTAAGGCATCAGATCGTACTTTTTTTGCCCAATAATATATTTACATGGCTTTCCATACTTTTTTGAATCTAAGCATAAAAATGAACAAATTTTCCTGTGTCTTTGGCTCTTCTGAAGGCTCTTGCATATACATGTTAAATAAATTTGTATGTTTTTTCTCCAATTAATCTGCTTTTTGAGACTTGGCCTTTTAGAAAAACTTCAGAGGGAAAAGGGGAGGTTTTCCTTGGCTTTTACACTGGTAAATATTAATAGAATAACTCATCTAAACAAAAGCTCTTCTGAGTCCACAGCGATTGTTAGGAGTAGAATGTGGTCTTGGACCAAAAGGTTTTAGAACTTATAACCTATTTAACCAAACATAGTATCAAATGTGGACCAGTTAATTTAAATTGGTGAGATTGCGCCTAGATTTCAAAGAAATCTTGAACCTGGTTGATGTAGTCATATTTCTATTTTTTTGGCCTCCTCTTTTTAAATTCATGAGATAAAAAGTAGTAGGCCAAGACAAGTCAACAACTACTTATTGAATGTCTCCTGTATTATCAATACTCTCTGCAAGCTACTGTAAATGATATAAAAAAATAGTCTGGAGGAGTAGCTTAAATTAATTTCCAGAAAATACATCACAACAAATAAATGCCTAATTGTGGGATGTTGACTTTTTTCTTAGGACTTAATCAAAAGCAGAGATGGGTGAGACGTAAGCAGTCTAATTAGAGAGAGATTCTGGAAAGAGCAAAAAATGCAGCTCTACTGTGAAGGATGAACAAGATTTGAATAGAAAAAATAATGTTTTTAAATCTTGTCCAGAAAACTACTTAAAGTAGGTTAAGACAGAGGAGACAGAGCAAGATGGCCAAATAGAGGCATCCGCCAAATTGTTCTCTGCACAGAATTTAACATTTACATGAAAATGCACCTTCATAAGAATAAAAAATCAGCTGAGTGATAACAGTACCTGATTTTAACTTTGTATCTTTGAAAGGGGCACTGAATAGAGTAGGAAAGTCTTGAATTGCCAGTGTGACCCTTCCCCTATGCCTTGACAGTGGCCACTTGGTTCAGAGAATTTGTGTGCTTGGGGAGGGACAGAACAGTGATTTGGGGACTTCGCATTCGAACTTAGTGCTGCCTACCCCCAGGTGGAACTCAACCAATGCCCACATTTAGATGAGTCCCAGTCAGAGGAGATTTGCCCATCCCTGTGGCTGGAATTTGAGTTTTGGCAAGCCTCACAACCATGGGCTAAATTGCTCTGGGGAGCTAAATAAACCTGAAAGTCAGTCTATGCCACGAGGACTGGAACTCCTAGGCAAGTCCTTGTGCTATGAAGGGGTTAAAGCCAGAGGACTTGCAGAGAAGACAACCTAGTGAGACACCAAATGAGCTGCTGAGAGAGTGCTTGCACCACCACTTCCCCCACCCGAGGCAGCACAGCTCACAGCTCAGAGAGAGATGCCTTACTTCTGCTTGAGGAGAGGACAGGGAAGAATAAAGAGGACTTTATCTTGCAACTTAAATACCAGCTCACTCTCAATAGGACAGGGCACTGGGTAGAGTCCTGAGGGCCTCATTCAGGCTCTAGATCCTAGGTGTAATTTTTAGACACACCCTCAGCTGGAAAGAAATCTGCTGTCTCAATGGAAGGGCCCAGTCTAGGTAGGATTCATTACTTGCTGACTAAAGAGCACTTGGGCCCCGAATAATCAGTAGCAGTAGGCAGGAAGTACATGCTATGGGCCTTGGGTGAGACTCTGAGACATACTGTCTTCACTGTGACCCAGCACATTTACAGCTGTGGCAGCTATAAGAAGAGATTCCCTTTGCTTGAGAAAAGCAGAGGAAAGAGTAAATAAGACTTTGTCTTTCCGCTTAAATGCCAGCTAGGCCACAGTATGGTAGAGCACCAACCAGGCACTTGGGGTCCTCTATTCCAGGCACTGTCTGTTGGATGGCATTTCTGGACCTACCCTGGACAAGAGGGGGAGGCCACTGCCTTGAAGGGTGAGTCCCAGGCCTGGCAGCATTGACCACAACGTGAATGAAGAGCCCTTGGCTCTTAAGTGAACATTTAGGGTAGCCAGGCAGTACTCCCAATGGGCTTGTGGTGTTGGTAGACACAAAGAAAGACTCCTCTTCCTGTGGAAAAGAGAGAGGATAATGGGAAGAATTTTGCCTTGCAGTTTGGCTGACAGATTAGTTGCAGTAGAATACAGCAGTAGGTAGAATTCTAAGATTTCTGAAACAGATCCTGACTCCTAGACTGTATCATTGGACCCACCCAGGGCCTGGGAGAACTTGCTGCCCTGAAGGGAAGGACTCAAGACTGACTGGCTTAGCTACATGCTGATTGTAGAGCCATAGAGCCTAGATCAAACACAGGCAGAAGTCAAGTAGTGGCTACAGAAGACCTTGGGCAAGACCCCTGCTGCCCTGGCCTCAGGTCTAACTCAGTGAAGTACCTGTGGTGGTGGCTACAGGCATGCTTGTGTCAACTCTACCCCCTGCTCCAGCACACAGAAAGACTCTGTTTGGGAAAATGTAAGAGAAGAGAACAAGAGGCTTTGCCAAGTAATGCATAGAATTCTTCGAGGTCTTATCCAAGTCTCAAAGTCTGCAAGGACAACAGTATTGGGAGGGCTTGGTGTGGCCCCTAATGGAGACAAAACTGCAGTGAGCAAACACTAGGATCCCAATGCCCAAGTCCACTCAAACACCTCAAAACCATCCCAGGAAAGATGCATACAAAAAAACCCCAACTGTAAAAACTACAATAAATACCTAATTCTCAATGTCCAGACAGCAACAAACATCCAAAAGCATCACAGAGGAAAATGGGACCTCACTGAACACACTAAATAGGTCATCAGAGACTAGTCCTGGAGAGGAGTTATGTGATCTTTAAGACAAAGCTGTCAGCCGGGTGTGGTGGTTCACGCCTGTAATCCCTGCATTTTTGGGAGGCCGAGGTGGGTGGATCATGAGGTCAGGAGTTCAAGACCAGCCTGGCCAAGATGGTGAAACTCCGTGTCTACTAAAAATACAAAAATGAGCTGGGCGTGGTGGCAGGTGCCTGTAATCCCAGCTACTCAGGTGACTGAGGGAGAAAATTGCTTGAACTCGGGAGGTGGAGGTTGCAGTGAGCCGAGATCATGCCACTGCACTCCAGCCTGGGCAACAGAGCAAGACTCTGTTTCATAAAAAGACAAAAGTGTCAAAATAGTTGTTTTGAGGAGACTCAAAAAAATTCAAAATAACACAGAGAAGGAATGTAAAACCCTATCAGATAAATTTAACAAAGGGATTAAAATAATAAAAAATAGTTAAAAATAATTAAAGTAATCCCTGCACTTTGGGAGGCCAAGGTGGGTGGATCACGAGGTCAAGAGATCAAGACCATCTTGACCAACATGGTGAAACCTCATCTCTACTAAAAATATAAAAATTAGTTGGAGTTGAAAAATGCAATTCACATAATGAAGAATGCATCAGAGTGTTTTAAAAGCAGAATTAATAAAGCAGAAAAAAAGAATTAGTGACATTCAAGACAGGCTTTGGCTATTATGTGTCTTTTGTGGTTGCATCTAAATTTTAGGATTGCTTTTCTTATTTCTGTGAAGAATGTCATTGATTCTGATCATTCTTCTGACATCAAGAATGCCATTCTTATGGCATTCTGAATGTAATTTTGAAAAGAATTACATTCAATCTGTAGATTGCTTTGAGAAGTATGAATATTTTAACTATATTTGTTCCTCCAGTTTATGAACATAAAATTTTTTTTCATTTTTTTGTTCTCTTCAATGTCTTACTACTTTGTTTTATAGTTTTCATTGTAGAGCTCTTTCACTTCTTTGGTTTATTTCTAGGTATATAATTTTCTCTTAGAATTAGTTTAGAAGTACTCCCCTTGCCTGTATTTTTTACAATAGTTTAAATAGGATTGGCATTAATTTTTCTCTCTGTGTTTGGTAGACTTCAGAAGTGAAGCCATCAGGCCCAGTCTTTTCTTTGCTGAGATACTTTTTCATTATGGCTTTGATTTCATTACTTGTTATTTATGTTTATGTTTTCAATTTATTCATGGTTCAATCTTGATAGGGTGTATTTGTCTAGGAACTCTACTGGTATCAATTTACTGCATGAGTCTGTTTTCACACTGCTAATAAAAACATATGTGAGACTGGGTAATTTACAAAGAAAAAGAGGTTTAATGGGCTCAAAGTTCCACATGGCTGAGGAAGCCTCACGATCATGTCAAAAGGAGAAAGTCATGTCTTACATGGATGGTGGTAGGCAAAGAGAGAGAACTTGTGTGGGGCATATAGAGTCTCTCTCTCTGTTCTGCAGCACCTAAAGCTGAAGATGGAGTGACATAAGCATCCTGTAGCCACCACCACTATGACTAAACTGGGTCATACCTAAAGCCAGCATAGCACAGTCTGCTGTAACCACTTCCTGTCTACTTGCTGTGTTTGGTCAAGGCCCTGGGGCTCTACAGTCATCAGGTGGCAAAGCCAGCTAAGCCTATGCTTTTCCCTTCAGGGCAGCAAGGTCTCTCAGTCTGTTGGGTGGGTCCAGAAGTGCTAATCAGGAGTCAGGGGCTAGAACCAAAAACCTCATAACTTGGGGATGGCACTCAAGCCCCAAGATGCACTTCTCTTTCTCTTTATTACTTTTTCCGAGGACACAGAAGCCTCACCTTGGGACTACCACCACCTCAGGCCATAAGGAATACTGCTGGACTACAACCAATGTTCCCTTAAGGCCCAAGGTCTCTTATATCACCTTGTCATGAATGCTGCTTGGCCCAGGATTCACCCTTCAGGGCAGTGGGCTCCCCTCTGGCCCAGGGCGGTCCAGACATCCCATCCAATAGTGAAGTCCCGGAAACAGAAATCCCCAAAGCCCTTGTGGTGCTTTACCCCTCTGTGGCTGTGCTGGTACCTGATGTGCAAGACAATGACATCTTTACTTTTCCCTCTGATTCTCTAAATAGAAATTTTGTCCTGTAGCCACCACAATTGGTAATTTTCTGAGTCTCACCTGAAGCCAGCAAGTCTCAGAGTCTCACTCAGGGTTATCTACGTAGTATCTGAATATTGCTGCTGATTACTCAGGGCCCAAGGGCTCTTCAGTTAGCAGATGATGAATGCTACCAGTATTGAGTCCTTTTCTTCAAGGCAGTGAGTCCCCTTCTGGCCCAGGTTGTGTTTAGGAATATCATGTAAACACTATGGCCTGGAATGGGGCCTCACAACTATGACTGCTGCCTTATTCTGCTGTGACTGAGCTGGTATTCAAGATACAAGACAAAATCCTCCCCACTCTTTCCTCTCCTTTCCTCAAGCAGATGGAAGGCGTCTCTTTGGAGCCATGTGCTATGCCACCTGGTGTTAGGGGAGGGGGTGGTGTCAGCACTCCCTTGGCTGCCCCAGCTGGTGCCTCAGTATGTTTTCATGACCCCAGTCTGCTGTCTCTGGGCCTGTTTCAGCACTAGGAGCTCATATAAATGTTGCAGTCATTATGGCCTAGACTGCTTTTTAAGTTCATTTAGAGACCTGGAGCACTGTAACCCATGGTGGTGAAATTTGCTGAGAATTTAAGTTCCTGGAATTGGTGATTCTCTTCTAGCTAGGAATTCTTTAAATGCTCCCTCAGTAGGTTGGGTTAAGGGGGCGGTATCAGCTCAGTTTGGTCCGGTTTTCCTTTCTGCTCTTACAGGACAGCACTGAGTTCAGTGCTTCACAAGTGCTGTGTTCCCCCTTCCCCCAGCACCCAGAGATGCTCTACATTCTAGGGCTCTGCTGCCAGAGGAGGGGGGAGGGGTGGCATCTGTGATTTTAGGACTCTTTTTCTCTCTTCAGTGCCTCTTTCAGCAATATGAAGTTAAAACCAAGTACTGTAAGTGCTCACCTGATATTTTTTCCATGAAAGTTCTTTTTGTTTGTTTGTTTTGTTTTGTTTTCTGTGTAGATATTTTTAAACTTGGTATCCTTTTTGTAGGGCACGATTGGTAGAACGTTCTATTCTGCCATCTTGCTCTGCCTCTGCTACACATAAATTTTTAAATTAAAATAAAAACACTACTCAAGATAAAATTTTAGGGGATTTTAATTTTTGTTCTTGTATCTTTCTACATGGATTATTTTTTACAGTGAGCATATATTGTTTTATAAAAATAGCATCATTTAAAATAAAAATATATTCTCTTAGTGACGGATATGGTCTTGCTCTGTGTCCCCATCCAAATCTCATTCTGAATTGTAATCCTCACAATTGGGGGAAGGACCTGGTGGAAGGTGATTAGATCATGAAGGCAGTTCCCCCATGCTGTTCCCACGATAGTGAGTTCTTACAAGATCTGGTGGTTTTATAATGGTCTTTTCCTTTTTCACTCTGCACTTCTCCTTCTTACTGCCATGTGAAGAAGGATGTGTTTGCTTCCCTTTCTGCCAGCCATGCAGAACTGTGAGTCAATTAAACCTCTTTCCGTTATAACTTACCCAGTCTCAGGTATGTCTTTATTAGCAGAGTGAGAACAGACTAATACAGTGACCTGAAGTAATAACCAGAAAATTGACCCTAAACCAAGCTCAAAATTTGTACTCAGATTCTTACAATTTACGCAGAAATAGATTCTCAATAGACTTAACTCAGATAATTGTCATGGACCTTTGTTTCACCTTTATCCTTTGACTAGAGTTGTATAGAGAGTTTTCAACAAAACGTGGCTTTGAAATTAGCCTTTGCCTCTGTGTGGCCACCTTATTTTAATATCCTATGGGTATTTTTTGATGTCATTATTTGTTTTTTTCTCTCTTTATATATTTTTATTTAGTCAGATTATTTTGCACTGGTAGTCATTTGGTAAGACTGAAGCACTTTCTAGGGAGTTTCAGATAACCTTATTTATGGAATGCCCAGTTGTTGGATTGCTGGAGCTGAGCTCTTTATTGAGCTATTCGATGTTTTGCCAATTGCTCCAGAAAAGGAGCCAATGTCTTTTCTCTATTTAATGCTGATACTTATTTGCAATTTGCTTTAAATTTTCCTCACAATGATCCTTTATGTTAGAGTAAATGAAAGCTGTAGTTCAGTGCTTTTGCAAAATTTATCATACTTTACTTTTGTAATAGGGGAAAAAAAATCACCCTTATTACTATATCTGGATTCCTTAGCTTTGTTAAGAAACGATACTGAAAGAGGACTTTCTTAAGTATTTCTGGCTATCCAGTTAAAAGTGTATTGCTTTTCTGTGTTTACTGTGCATAGCATTGAACAATTGTGAAATTTCTATAAGATTACAACAATAACAATTTTTATTTTCTGCCCTATCACCCTAGTATTTACAGGAAATTTCTACCTGATTTCACTGGACTTAGGAAGCAATAGGAAAGTAAATTTTAATTATGCAAATATAAAATTTATCAAAGGAGGGTGCATACCAGCTAGATTTGATGAAAGCTCAGATGACTTTTCAATATTTAGGGCTTGTCACCAAATTAAATTTCAACTTATTTTTAGTAAGAGGATTACAACATTTAAACAAATAACTTTACACAAAAAAAACCTAATTATGTTTGTTTAGCCTTGTGCTTTGGATCACTCACAGGAAAGAAGTTTGGAACAGCCAATATAAAGTGCTCAATATTCATTATCTCACACACTGTATTATTTGATCAAGGCTACATTATAGATTCCACTACCTTCTAAACCCAACTTAAGAGTAATAGATCTGCTTAGTCATTTTCTTCCAATGGCTTAGGTGAATTCACAGGTGATGCTATTTTAATTTTTGTTTTAACAATATATCAGTAAAAAATTTAACTTCAAGATTCATGAAAATGTAATGTATTTTAAAGAAAAACATTATTTCATGGCTAGTATCTTGACAACATATTCGGAATATACCACTACAATACTAAAAAAATTACAATGAAAATAAAATTGATGCTGTAGAGTCTTTGAAACGTAAAAGAGACACAGAACTTATTAAGCAAATGTGCCATTGTATGTCACTCCTGTAAGCTTAATATGTGCATAAATATAGGGATAAGCTAACATTTCATATATCTTTCAAATATCAAAATATTATTTTCAGTACTATCACATTGAGTGATTTTTGGTAGATGTCTAAAAAAGCTTTATATACATGTTTTATCTAAATTTTAGGACCCAGAAGCAGTGATATGAAAGAAATATACAAACACCTGGTATCTAGAAAGCTAAACATATTAAAACAGATCTTTCCAAGATTATTATAGGACTAAACAATAAACCTCCTTAAGATTCTTTTTTGAGAATGTAAAATAATGTAAGTTATACCATTACTAGGATTATAATGGAAGTCTTGAGAGTTGCAAGGTGTGCTGATAAAGACCTTACATGCTTGCAAATCAAGGAACAAAATGTTATTGTCATTTTTGATGAAAATTTATTTTTAACCAAGTCTTTGAAATTCCTGGCCCCCTCCCACCCCTACCACTGACACCTCACACACAAACAAACTATTGGAAGTTATTTTAAAAACTGGGCTACTGACCTTTTAAATGTAACACACTACTTAAGAACAAGTGAGAGAAAAGTAAATGAGCTGTTGACGTTGAAAGTGATAGTGCAAAAGCTCCTGCCTTGTACCAATCCTTTTCTAAATATGCACCTACTGTTTTCTCTTTGCTATGTGTGAAATTAAATAAGACCTAAAGAAGACGGAAGAGAATATAGTAAGAAAAGTGCAGAGAAAACAGAGCCTGCTCAAAGAGAAAATGGCAGATACCTAATTTGCCTAAAATGTTGAGGAAGACAAAACTAATAGAGGTTACAGGGCAAATTTGAAGATGTTTTTTTCCGTTGTTTATATGTTTTGTTTGTTTTAGAACTTAGAACAGCTCTGATAAAGTGATTGAATAAAAAAATAGAGAACTGACAACTGCTAAAAAGAAAAGATTGATGACATGCACAATAGGGAAAATAATTCACAACAGCCTGATTTTTTCTTTATTTCTGATCTATTTTGTTTAAAATGGAACTCTACTTAACACTATGGGGGCTCAGTTTTACTATTTGTTAGTTGTAGGATGTGACTTTAAATAAAATTCAGCATTTATAAAGCTATTTTAATGGTACTTATTCTTCCTTTTTAAAAAGGCAAGCAGAAAATAGGAGCACACACAGTTAAATAGAATGACAACAAATGGAAGCTGTAGTTAGTATTGTAGTAAGCAAATATAAAAGTAGAAAATATTCTAGCTTATTAGGTAGGAAGTTACTAGAATTTTCTCTTATGTGTTTGAACATGGTGGTGAAAAATAATGACCTCAGAATTACCTGTATGACCTTGGATAGATTATTTATCCTCCTTTGATTTCAGTGTCTTCATTTGTGAAATCAGGATAATATTGTCCACCTTCTAGGTTCTTGGGAGAATGATAAAATAACGCATACAAAATATTTAGCACTGTATCTGGTAAATAGTAAATTGAGCAATATACCTGTTACATCGTTTAGATAGAAAATTTCCAAATTTCTAATAAAACCCTTGGAACAATACATTTTTAAAATTATAAAGCCCTATTTATGTTCTTGTCTTGCTTAAGATTCATTATAAACTACTTCCTTTTAGCAATATTGCAAATATACTTCCAAATATAGGCATCTCTCTATTAGATTTCCAGCTATCTACACTCTTCCTATTCAAACTCATGAAACAAATATATTTGGATAGCTAGGCATACTTGTAATTTGAAGATTCTACTACCTTGAATAATAGAATATAAGACATTCTCACAGTTGGCATAGAAATGGTAATGTTGTCAAGAGGGAGGGTATTTCTTTTTCTTATTTTTTTTTGAGACAGAGTCTGGCTGTATCGCCAGGCTGGAGTGCAGTGGCGGGATCTTGGCTCACTGCAACTCCGCTTTCCGATTTCAAGCAATTCTCCTGCCTCAGCCTTCAGAGTAGCTGGGACTACAGGCGCGCACCACCATGCCCGGCTAATTTTTTGTACTTTTACTAGAGACGGCGTTCACCATGTTGGCCAGGATGGTCTCGATCTCTTGACCTCGTGATCCACCCACCTCGGCCTCCCAAAGTGCTGGGATTACAGGCGTGAGCTACCGCGCCAGGCCGAGGGAGGGTATTTCTTAGTAATTCATAAATGTTTTCGCAGTTGTGAGAATTAAAGGGCTATGCTCAAGATGATTTCTTGATTGGAGGCATACTAACGCCCGCCTTTCCACATTTATTTATTCATCAAATATTTATTGAAGACAGGATATGAACCTGTCGTTTCTCTGGGACTGGGGTGGTAGACAAGTCTGACAAACTCCCTGCCCTCCTGAAGCTGCCAATTCATGAATATGGATGATTATTTACAGGAAGCGGAACCAATGTAGTTGGTGCTCATTTTAGTAATTTGTTCCTTTTTATTGCTGAGTAGTACTCCACCTATGGAAGTAGCACTGTTTGTTTATCCAATCTCGTATTGTTAGAGTTTTGAGTTGCTTTTAGTTTGGGATTATGTATGGAAGACTATTGTACCATGTTTGTGTATGTATGTATGTGTATGCATTTTGTTTTGAAAGTCCTGAAACTGCTGCTGGATGAGGAGGAAGTATGACCGATACCATGTGTAACACTAACAGTAATCCAAAGAAAGTGATCTATTTCTATTAATTTTGGAGAAAGAAGACATTAAAAAGAAAATATATATATATCAGAGATAAAGGGAAAAAAATACATAATAAAATGCCAATTTGCTGAAACATAACAATCTTTAATATGTCTGTACCTAACAAGAGAGCATGAAAATATGTGAAGAAAAATCTAGTAGAACTGTAAGAAAAAAATAGACAAATCCATTATTATAGTTGGGGGACTTTAATAACATTAATTTAGTTACTGATAAATCAAGGAGGCAAAACATAAGTAAGCACATATTTGACCAGAACATCACTATCAGTCAATTTGATCTTAGTGATATTTATAGACTACCCCGTCCAACAACAGCAAAATACACATACTTTTCCAGCTCACATTGAACATCCACTGTGACAGAGCACATATTTGGCCATAATGTTCACATTATCAGATTTAAAAGAATGGAAATCATACAATGTTCTCAAAACACGATTGAATTAAACTGGAAATCAAAAACAGAAAGATAAAAGGAGTATTGCCAGATATTTGGAAATTTTGTAACACATTAATTATTTCAATTAATTAAATAACACATGGGTCAAATAATATTTCTCAAGAGAAATTAAAATTATTTGAAATAAATATAAATATAATTCATTAAAACGTGGAATATAGTAATAGTGTTTAGAGAAGTTTATAGCATTGAACACAATGTATTAGAAAATAGGAAAGATCTTAAGATTAATAACCTTAGCTTCCATCTTAGTAAACAAGAGAAATAAGAGCAACTTAGGACTAAGAAACCAGAGAAAAAATGTAATAAATCTTAGAGCAGAAATCAATGAAATTGAAAGCAGGAAAATGATATAAGAAATCGAGAAAACCAAATGCTAGTCCTTTGAAAAGATCAATACAGTTGTTAAGTCAGTAGCCTGCCTAACCTGGAGAAATGAGAGAAAAAAGGGAGAGAGAAGGAGAGAGAGAGAGAAATTACAAATACTAGTATCAAAAAGCAGAGTCATCATTATTGATGAAAGGGCCTTAAAATGATAACAAAAAGTTCTATGAACAACTCAGTGCCCACGAATTTTATAATATGGTGAAATTAACCTATTCCTTGAAATAAATAAACTGGCAACATGCACAAGGAAAAATAGATAATCTAAACAGGTACATATCTATTTTTAAAAGTTCAATCAATTATTAATAAATTTCAAAAAGGAAAGTCATAGTTCAAATGCTTTCACTGAGAAATTCTACCAAATATCGTGAAAGAGATATATAAATTCTCCACAGCTTTTTCAAGTAAATAGAAGCAGAGGAGATACTTCCTAACTCATTCTATGAAGCCAGCATTACCACATTATCGCAAGCCTGCAATAAAGAGCTTGCATCAAAAACACACAATTGAAGGAGTTAAAAATATACCATTGTGCCTACTCACTACTTAAGTTAAAGCCACTTGAAAAACAGCAGGTGCAAAAGATCACTCTGACCTTCATGCTGTTTCCTAAACAGATGATTAATATGTGAAAGAAACCCTTCCTATACCAAAAGAAATAACATCATTATCTTCAAGGAGAAGTTGAGACCAAAGAAATTCTATATAAACCCTGTTAAAATA
Source organism: Ateles fusciceps (assembly GCA_036589455.1). Lineage (NCBI taxonomy): Eukaryota > Metazoa > Chordata > Mammalia > Primates > Atelidae > Ateles > Ateles fusciceps. The sequence goes on from JAZHEH010002063.1 coordinate 62,553, forward strand.
ACACTTAACTTTTCATCATCGTGTTTGACAAACATCAAATAATTTATTTTTATTGTACATTTTGTTTTTAGGTTGAACTTAAAATTTTATAAACTTAAACATACATAAAGTTTTTGATTAGTAAATCCTGGTAGAACAAGTTGTATGTCCATATTATAATGATTACAACTCTGAAGATATGCCTGCTTTAACTAAACAAACAAACTTAAACTAGCTGTTTATTTACCAATGATTTTCTTAGATCATTTGAATAACTTGAGTAACATTTAAATTAGTTTTGATTTTCTGAAATAACCCTTAGTTTTTATAAGTGCTTATTTTTTTAAGCCAAATCTTCTCATAGGACCAATAAGACAGATGTTTAGGATGAAAGCTCTTTAAAACATACTTTTAGAGACAAAAGTCTAAATTTTCAAAAGTTTACCTACTTCAGTTGTGACTCAAAGCAAATAAGTCTTTTTATGGCTTAAAAGTAGTAAATCTTTTGTGTCTTAACCATGGCTACAAGAAGTGTGCCTAAAAGAGGGTCCAAAAGACACAGTCTCCCTGAAGTTCTATAGATTCTTCCAAAGATAGCCTAAGAAAGTAAAAATCCTCATTGCTAACAAGGCAACAGTGATTAAGATAATTAAGATATACTTCCCTGAGATTTGGAACAATAACACGAAGAGATATTTTGTGTTCTAATTCCTAGCCAGCTGGCTAGTCATCTGATACAAATCTTACAACTTGAAGACCCTTGCTGATGGAGATCAGAAACAATCTCTTCACTGGTCACAAAGCACAGCTCCTACGACATAAATAAGATGAAAGAAGAATCTTATAATTTTATTCCTTATGCTAAAACCACACCAAAGAGAGATAAGGAAGACAGGAATATTTCTGGGAAACTGTGGATCAGTAACCAAATTCATAAGAGTCATAATTCAAAGAACTAAATCTGATAAATATTTTACTCCTGCCATTCTAAATTTGGAAGAAAATGTCAAGGAAAAATGTTTTCCTTTTTTCTCAGTGAGACACTGCATATAAACATGCAGGAGAGTTGACTTCCATAAGAATTTCTACTTTCCACTGACTTTTGTCGGGTCTTGTAGGATTCCATTTGCAGGGTTCAGAGTGAATAGGGCATCAAAGCCTTTAAGGACCCTATCTTCATTGGCAGCAACTATAGCGGCAGTAAAACTCCACCTCCATCCTCTTAGGGTCAGGCTGAGTCTGAGAATTAAGTTGACACAACACAGAGTAACAGAAGAAAAACATACAAGTTTATTTAAGGCAAGTTGTAGGTGGCAGAGAAGCCCTTATAAGGAAATCTACATAGCTCTCCCAAACTGACCTAAAGGAACAGTTAGATTCAGTTACTTATATACTGATTTGGACAAAGAATAGTAAGTTGTGAAGAAGAGACTAAATTATGTAAATATGGTTAAAAGATAAGAGTTATTTTTAAGAGGTCTGTGTAAAATTATTTTGGTTTAAATTCCTTGTACTGAAAGATAATGATATTATTTCTTTTGATATGAAGAGGGTGTCTTTCACATAAGAATATCATCTTCTGCTTTTAGGAAACAACACAAAGGTGAAAGTAATCTTTTTACACCTGCTATTTTTTAAGTGCCTTTAAATTAAATAACAGTCAATATGCCAGAATGGCTTATTTTTAACTCCTTCAAAAGAAAAACCCTTACAACTCAACAGTAAGAGAACAAACAGTCCAATTAGTAAATAGACACGAGATCTCAACAGACTCCTCACCAGAGAAGATATAAAGATGGCAAGTAAATATAGGAAAGTATGATAACTTCTGATTAGGTAACTTCAAAATCTAACAGCAATGTAATACCACTACACAACTATTAAAATGGCTACACACCTAACAAAACAACAAAAACACCAAAAGCTGACCAGGATGTGAAACAACAGAAACTGTCATTCATGGCTGGTAGGAATACAAATGGTATAGTCACTTTGGAAGACATTTTGAAGTTTCTCATAAAGCTGAACATAGTCTTAGCATATGATCCAGCAATCACATTCCTAGTTATTTATGCAAATGACTTGAAAACTTATGTCCACACAAAAATGTGCAAGTGCATGTTTATAGCAGCTTTATTCATAATCATCCAAACTAGAAACAGCCAAAATGTCACGCAATAGGTGAATGGACAAACTGTGGTATATACATACATTGAATTATTATACAGCAAAAAAAGAGAAATTAGCTATTATGCCATACAAAGACATGGATGAATGCTAAGTGCATATTTGTAAATTAAAGAAACTACTCTTAGAAAGCTACAAGTATATGATATTGTATAAAAGGCAAAACTATGGAGATAGTAAACAAATAAGTAGTTACTAGAGAATTGGTAGGTGATGAAGAGAGTTGAATAGGTAAAGCACAGGGAATTGTTTAGGACCCAGAAACTATTAGAAATGAAACTATAATGGTGGATACATGACACTATTCTGTTTTTTTCAAAATCCAGTGAATGTTATAGCATAGGAAATTCATCTTAATGAATGCAAACTTGAAGACATCATTTATAAGCTCAGGGGAATCACAGGATGGACTGCAGAATGTAACAAGACCATCTAACTACGTTAAAACTGTATGAAACAACCTCACTGAAGAAGGTGGGGAATGAAGTAGCAGACCTAAGTAACTTTGGCAATGAATAGAGTTTGTAAGACTGAAGACAAAAGGAACTGTACAGAAGCATTATGCTTTAGTTGATAAAGTTCTTTACCGTGGGCATATGGGTTAACAATTCAGATATTGTTACACATGTATATTGGAATTGGACAATTCAGTAAACAGATGACGTATCATGAGAGTCAGGTTTGTCACTGTTGAAGTGGGAGTTTACAGTTAAGCAAGGGGGAGGAGACTAGAATAATGAGTTAGATGGGCAACACTATGAACTTATTTTTAGCTTAATAGAAATACTTATTGTTATATATAGAAATATTTAGATATCTACAAGAGTTGTTATGCACACATCTATCCTTCCTTTGTCAGCCAAGATGGGAAAGAAGAAACACCCCACAGTAGTGAGCAAATGTAGTGTCCAGCTCTTGTTTTCTAGTATCATTCTCCAGTGAAGCAACCAGGGCTTTTTGGAGATATTCTGTTGAGTTGAGACAGACAGAAAACACAAGAGGAGACTGAAGCATCTGCCAGAAAAATCATGAAGTGATAGAAAGAAAAAAAAAAAGGAAAACACATTACAATATGGTCATGCCAAAGGGACACAATACTCAACAAAAACAGTTCCCAATGCCAAAGTTGGAACAATTTGTAAAAATTAATTAAAATAGTATAGAATTATAACCCAAAGTGTAAATTAAATATCAATGAGTTCATAATGATATAAACAAAAGTTTATATAACCAAGTAAGACAGGACTAAAGACAAATCTTCCTTGCATACAAATTCAAAATAATTGACAGAGCTACTCTACCCTGAGGTGGGTAGTAAAACTTCTCACTTCTTGTGTGCGAGTTGAGCATAGTAACTTCTTTCTGAAGACTAAAGTGTAAACAGGAGGGGAAAGTGTACCTCTACAGTGGAGAAATCTGGAAAAACTAATTCTGTCCAGAGATCAAGGTAAAAATCAATAGGAAACAGTCATGTTGATAGTATATGCCCTCACATATGATATAATATTATGAATATGTTGCTTTACCTCTATGCTATTCCTACAAAAGAAGTATACACACTTCTTTTGGCTGCCTCTGAACTATTTTCAAAAATCATCACATATAAATTATATAACTCTAATATTATTTTGGTATATAAAAATACGGATATAATGCCATCACTACAGCTTACATTTTTTATCATGATAATAATAGTAAGATCACAGCTTCAGTCCCACTTTGCAATAATTAGTTTTATTATTTTCCTGAGCAATTCTCCATTGCATAAAGAGAACATTAAGAAAGAAACATGTTATAACCTCCTTTATACCTGTGCTTAGAAAAATGTGTTTTGTGCATTTTTTTGTGAATTAATATTTAGGGTTTAATAACATCATGCTAATTATTGCTTTATTATCTTAGCTTTAGCATTTGTGAATAAATATTATTAAATGTTTTAGTTTGAGATATGTAACATAATGGGTGGCTGGGAGCAGTGGCTCATGTCTGTAATCCCAACAATTTGGGAGTTCGATGCAGGCAGATCACTTGAGGCCAGGTGTTCAAGACCAGCCTGGCCAACATGGTAAGACCCCATCCTTAGTAGAAATCCAAAAAAAAAAAAAAAAAAAATTAGCCGGGTTTAGTGGCACATACCTGTAATACCAGATACTCAGGAGGCTGAGACAGGAGAATTGCTTGAACCTGGAAGGTGAAGGTTGCAGTAAGCTGAGATTGCGCCACTGCACTCCAGCCCAGGCAACAGAGCAAGACTCTGCCAAAAAAAAAAGAAAGAAAAAAGCAAGACATCAAGAAAACAAGCAAAGCAAGCAAGCAAGAAAGACAGAAACATACTGACTATGAAGAGAAAACCTGATAAAAGATAAAATGCCCAAAATGTATCCAAATGTAATGTCTAAGAATACAAAGAACTCTCTTCCCTCTTACTCTTGGTCCCAGAGGAGCAGCAAGAATACATAAAAGATAGCATGGCTTAAAGCATGAGTTGCACAACCAAATAGTAACCAGGAAAGAGACGTATATCAACAAGCTAAAAGCATATGGCAAAGGTGAGCAGTTATTTAGCAATGACTTACATCTACTGGAGAATACTATAGCTTATTCAAGAAAAGTTATTTGATGCATTCTCCTTAAAGTGTTGAAGTCTATTTCCTCCCCAAAAACAATGACATTTAACACACACAAGTGCTGTTGGGGATGTGCCACCACTGTTAAGAAAAGGCCTAGACTAGGCAGAGGCAAGTGAGGCAACTTGCATACAAAATTGAAGGAAGTGCTTGCTCTCAGAGTCAGGGTCTCCTTAAATTTGCACCTTACACACCTCCTTTGCCTCTCTCTATGCCTAGTCATATTTAAAGGGTCTTCCTCTTTATGCTAGATATTATCTGACAAGAGAAAAATAATACATGGTTTAATATTTCTAAGCCAGTCTGTGGTTGTTCTTGTGAATGTTTTGTGCAATATTCTACTAAATGCTTCTGAAGAGCTATAAAGGAAGAAATATATGTTCCTTGACAGACATACATTTAGAGGAATAAGGCATACATATGAAATGTAAAGCATCTAGGAAGAAACATCTAAATATCATATGAAACATATGCAGAACAATAACAAATTTACGTCTGTATACAGGAAAACCAAAATTTCAAACAACAGAGCTTGATAACAGAGATTCAGTGAGTGAATGGGGATTTTAAATTTGTATATCAATTTATAATTGTGTGTATTTTATTTACATATCAGCTTATGAATGTGTATGAAACTTCAAGTGAATTTCTTGTTTCAAGGAAAGCTACAGGTTCTTTTGCTTTTTAGAAATTAATGCATGTATGACTTTGATTTGCTATAGAGTTGAATTGTTTAAGCATGACTCCATTCGAAAGTGTTATACTATGCAAAGAGTAAAGAAATATTGTGTTAGTTTCACTTGAGACTGATTTTTTTTTTATTTGGTAGGCAGGACCTTGAATATAAGTCATTTTTGGACATTGCATATGCCTACTAAGAATTTCAGTTGGAAATATTTACAGTTCTAAGGCTTTGATGTTTTAAGAATAAAATAAATGACAGTTAAAATTCCAACAGAAAATTAAGAACATTAATTGACATACTTCCAGCAAATGGTTGTAGAAAATCAAGTAAAATATTAAAGAAACAATGTGCAATTGCACATATATATATCTCCATATATATATGTGTATATATACACATATATATGTATATATCTCCATATATATATGTATATATATACACATATATGTGTATGTGTATATATATATATATAGAGAGAGAGAGAAACAGAAAGGGGAGAGACTGACAATCAGAGAGACAGAGACTGCATTTAATTTAAATACAAGTCTCCTTTCCCTTCACGTCGGAAACCTTCTTGTGTTGTAACCTCTTTGGGGGCCCAGGTTTCCAAATGTTCCTTCCTTTTGATCTTGCCCTTTATTCATAGATAACCGAAAGCAATATTTATCCTTTAGAGATTTGGAATTGAGCATATTTCTGGGCTTTGTTACCTCTACTGAAAATCTCTCTCATTAGTCTCTTCCTGTTCTTTCAATGCCAAATCTTCAATTAAGTATTAAGTATTTGGAACTGTATTATGCTTGTTATCACAAGGCTTTGCTAGACTATTATATTTACCAAAGTATTCCTTTGAAGTAAGGTTGCCAGGTAAAATATAGAACAGCCAGTTATGTTTGATTTCCAGATAAATCCGGTCTTCTCTGCCCCAAATATTATGGGGGAACATACTTATACTAAAAATTAATCATTTATCTGAAATTCAAATTAAACTAAGTACTTTGTTTTGCTTTTCCATGGATTTTTATTTATTTTAAATTCTTGACTAAATCAGACAACTTTACTTCCAGGTAAAGTAAAGGAGCATTTACGCAGCACTCATATGCTAGTCCCACTTTCACAAATCTTCTGTTTAATCCTTATTGCAATGCTATGATGTACAAATACCAATCCCCATTTTAACAAATGAAAAAATAATCTCAGAGATTTGCAAAAGGCCATAAAGCTAATTGCTGGCCCATTGAAAATCAAACTTCTGCTCTGGTATTAAGCACAATACAGCTTTCCCTCCACAATGCTGTCTCTCAGCCTCTTTTGTTTTTCTTTACAGAATGGAAACAGGTGAAAAGCAAGGTTAACTCTGCTTATACCACATATTTTAAAGTTATTTTTTCTTTCTTAAATCTTTAAATTATGAAAACTTTCAAGCATTCACGTCAGAAAGGTTTGAACCAGAGCAACTTTATCTTGAATAGGGGCTGGGTAATATGAGGCTGAGACATACTGGGCTTCATCCCCAGAAGGGTAGGCTTTCTAACTGATTGGATGAGATAAGAGGTTGGCATAAGATACAGGTCATAAAGATATTGCTGATTAAACAGACCATGGTAAAGAAGTCAGTCAAAATCCAAGAAAACCAAGATGGTGACAAAAGTGATCACTGATCATCCTCACTGCTCATTATGCACTAAGTATAATGCATTAGCCTGCTAAAACACAGTCCCACCAGTGCCACGACAGTTTAGAAATGCCATGGCAACATCAGGGAAGTTTACCGTACATGGTCTAAAAAGAGAAGGAACCCTCACTTCCAGGAATTGCCCACCCCTATTCCAGAAAACTCATGAATAATCAACCCCTTGTTTGGCACATAATCAAAATGTAGCAATAAGTATATAAGCAGCTGAGTGGTCCATGCTGCTGCTCTGCCTATAAAGTAGCCATTCTTTATTCCTTTAGTTCCAGAATAAACTTGCTTTCACGTTACTCTGTGGACTTTCCTCAAATTCTTTCTTGCGCAAGATCCAATAACCCTCTTAGTGTTTGCATCTGGAACCCTTTCTAGTAACATTCACATAGGTAGAGAAAATAGCGTAGAGCATTCCCATGTATTCATCACCCAGTCTAAACAGTTATCAACATGTTTTGTCAATTTTGTTTTATGTGTCCACCATCATTCTACTTTTTTTCTAGGGTACTTTAAAGCAAGTCCAATATATCATGTTATTTAAACTCTTACCCTATCATTTTCCCAAACTTGTTCCATAATTAAATAGTTGACTAAGCTACCATCTATATTCACTTTATACTAACACTTCTTTACTCTTTGTTACTTTATTTTCCTTTGTGTCTGCCTAATGACGTTATTAATTTGAAATTAGTTATCTTTTCTAAAACCAGTAGACCTTAGCAGTTTCAACTATCTAAATTATATGCAAGACTTTACCATAGGTTGCTTTACTTTCTTAAAATTAAAATAAAATTAAACATATAAAACCACTTCCCTAGTTTGTTCTCTCATTACTATAAAGGACTGCCTGAGACTGAGTAATTTATAAAGGGAAGAGGTTTAATTGACTGACATTTCCGTAGGACTCGACAAGGCCTCAAGAAACTTACAATCTTGGTGGAAGGGGAAGCAAACATGTCTTTCTTCATATGTTGGCAGGAAGGAGAAGTGTCAAAAAAAGGGGAGAAAAGCCTTTATAAAACCATCAGATCTCATGAGAACTCACTATCATGAGAAGAGCAGCATAAGGGTAACCACCCCCATGATTCAAGTAGCTCCCCCTCCAGTTCTCTCCCATGACATGTGGGGATTATGGGAACTACAATTCAAGATGAGATTTGTGTGGGGACATAGCCAAACCATATCATTCAGACCCTGGCCCCTCCGCATTCTCATGTACTCACATTTCAAAATACAATCATGCCTTTTCAATAGTCCCCCCAAAGTCTTAGCTCATTCCAGCATTAACCCAAAAGTCCTAGTCCAAAGTCTCATCTGAGACAAGCCTGTAAAATCAAAAGCAATTTAGTTATTTCCTAGATACAATGGGGATACAGGCATAGAGTAAATAGACCTATTTCAAATGAGAGAAATTAACCAAAACAAAGAGGTTAAAAGCTCCAAGCAAGTCCGAAATCTAAGAGAGCAATCATTAAACCTTAAAGTTCCAAAATGATCTCCTCTGACTCCATGTCTCACACTCAGGTCATGCTGATGCAAGAGGTGGACTCCCATGGACTTGGGCAGCTCTGCCTCTGTGGCCGAACCAACTTCTATATAAGTTGTCTTGTCATAATTTGAGAAAAACAATTACTCAGTAACTCTGCTATAGTTTGTGTGTGATATGGTTTGGCTATGTCCCCACAAAAACCTCATCTTGAGTTGTAGTTCCCATAATCCCCACAGGTTCTGGGAGGGACCCAATGGGAGGTAATTGAATCCTGGGGGCAGTTGCCGCCATGCTGCTGTTCTCATGATATTGAGTGTGTTCTCCTAAGATCTGATTGTTTTATAAGGGGCTTTTCCCCATTTTTTCTTAGCACGTCTCCTTCCTGCTTTCATGTGAAAAAGGATGTGTTTATGTCCACTTTCACCATGATTATAAGTTTTCTGAAGCCTCCCCAGACATGGGCAACTGTGAGTTGCAAGCTATTGAACTATTGAACACTCTAGGTTTGAAAATAGGTTTCCACCTTTCAAAAACTGGTGAAGTGGATTTCTTTCTTTTCTCTTTACAGAAATAAACTCATCAGATAAATAAATGGTATATGAAATTTTGGCCTTAAATATAATGTGGGGAACTTTTAAGCAACAGAAAGTAAAGGCATCACCTAGAAAAATTGTCTCCACCCTCAGTTGAGTGATATTAGAGAATCATAAGAATGATGGTAAAGTGGAATGAAGTTAAGCCTTGTATAACTCTTATAGTGTATAACCTGCCACTGTGCTTAATCAGATAAAAACATGGGGGAGGGGTAAAATGTGTATTTTGCAAAATGCTTAGACATTCTTTAATAAAGAAAGTTAATGCTATCATTAGTGGCAGCTCTAAGCAAAACTTTTTATCTTTTTTACCTATGAATAAGCACTCTTTGGGGAGATGAATATTGCTGCAGTCATATTGTGCTTTCAGTTAATGAGATGTGGGTTCTATTTGTTAGAGTTTTATGGTAATGCACCTTATAATTTACTGACAAACTGGCTTGCTTTCAAAACATTCTCTTATTGCACTGAATTTTTTTTTCATCAGAAACATTGATGTGCTAATTTGTGTGTTTATGGCAGCAGATGTGCACCTACATTAAAAGGCTGCCAGAGTGAGGGAAAGGAGAGGAGAGCAAAGGAAGAAGGGGAGAGGTGTTCGGAGGTTTCAATGGTAATAAACTGTAGACGTAAATGAAAAATTGCACAGTTTGCTTGAACATTCATGAACTCATCAAGTATGTTATCTGAAGTATCAAATATTTATCACTAAAATTTGGTTGAGTTACAAATATGCTGAGTGTCAAATCTCTTTATCGAGTGCGAAAACTGAAGGACAAAATTTTTCATTTAAAATTTAACAGCTGTAACAGAAAGTTGTTAAATTAAAAGTAGGTTGAAACCACTTTTCTCCCTCCCCAAAGATAAGATTTTTTTCTAAACATGAAATATTGTAATTATTAGCAATGACTTTCCTGCACAGACCTTCTGAGTTCTGTGTTTTCTCCAGCTCTAAAATTTTATGGCTCATAGGAGGAAAAACACTACCCACATTCCAACACCACCTTTGTTAATTCCAGGTAAGTGAGGTGTGTAACAAAAATCATGGTATCTTGATGTTTCCTTTCATAGGAAATTGAAATATTCTAAATCGCAGGTCTATAATCTATAATGGAAGACATAAAACCTTGATGATTTTGCAGACACTCTCATTAAACACAAAATAAAACACTGATCTCTATGAAACACATGTAATGAGAAAAAAATGAAGGAAAGGTAAGCTATTTATAGTGCTTTTTCTCCTAGTGGGATTTAAGAAACAAGTAGGAGACAGAGATAGAAAACATGGATTCACTCATGAGTAGACACTATAGATTGAGAGAAAATTGTTGATAATACTAGTTCGTTGAACAGAGTTTCCAGAAGGTGCATCTTAGTCACTTGAGGAAATTAGACACAGAAATCTCAGAAAGAGTACTCTGTTCTATTTATGCTTTGGGGTAAATATGCAACCATATACTAAACTCTTATTTTCTGCAAATTCCTGGGCATTTTAAGTCAATAGAAAACAGGCTTACTAAACAGTTCCAAAACATTTATAGTAGGCATTGTCTCTGCCCTCAAACACATTGCAGTCTATGTGGAGAGAATATATGTTTGTATGATAAGTGCACATAAAGATAGCAATAAATACTACAGATTTGAACAAATAATTGCTTAAATAAGAATATAATTTAGGGAAAGTATGGCATTTGAAAACACAGTTTTCATTTTCTTGTTCTTCAGCACCAATTTCTTCTTATTAAGACTCCATTCAGACCAGGCACTGTGGCTCATGCCTGCATTCCCAGCACTTTGGGAGCCTGAGGTGGGCGGATCACTTGAGATCAGGAGTTTGAGACCAGGCTAGCCAATATGGCAAAACCCTGTCTCCACAAAAATACAGAAAAATTAAATTAGCTGGGTGTGGTGGTGAGTACCTGTAACCCCAGCTATTTGGGAGGCTGAGGCAGGAGAATTGCTTGAACCCGGGAGGTACAGGTTGCTTTGAGCCAAGATGGCACCACTGCACTCCAGCCTGGGTGACAGAGCAAGACTCTGCATTCCCCCACAAAAAAAAAAAAAGACTCCATTCAAACATGTATTAATTCCATAACCTTTTTTTGAGATTCTATTTTATACTGTGTCTAACAGAGAATAGGCATTCAACATGTGTTTATTAAGTGAATAGTGTATAGCTTCTTCTATACACTCTTGGTGTATAGAGAGAGCTACTGATTTGTGTACATTAACTTTGTATGCTAAAACTTTGCTAAATTCATTTATCGGTTCTACGAGTTTTTTGGAAGGGTTTTTAGGGTTTTCTAGGTATGCAATCACATCATCAGCAAACAGTGACAGTTTGACTTCCTCTTTACTGATTTGGATGCCTTTTATTTTTTTCTCTTGTCTGATTGCTCTGGATAGGACTTTCAGTACTATTTTGAATAGAACTGTTGAGAATAGGCATCCTTGTCTTGTTCCAGTTCTCCGAGGGAATACTTTCCACTTTTCTCCCTTCAGTATTATGTCGAATGTGGGTTTTTCATAGATGACTTTTATTACATTAACGTGTGTCCCTTGTATGCTGATTTTGCTGAGGGTTTTAATCATAAAGGATGCTGGATTTTGTCAAATGTTTTTCTGCATTTATTGAGATGATCATGTAAATTTTGTTTTTAATTCTGTTTATGTGGTATACCAGATTTATTGACTTGCATGTTAAACCACCCTTGCATCCCTGTATGAAACCCACTTAATCATGATAAATTATCTTTTTGATATGCTGTTGGATTCAGTTAGCTAGTATTTTGTTAGGGACTTTTGTAATGATATTCATCACTGATATTGATCTGTAGTTTTATTTTTTTGTTATGTCCTTTTCTGGTCTTGGTGTTATAGTGATACTGGCTTCATAGAATGGTTTAGGCATAATTTCCTCTTTATCATGTGGAATAGTGTCAATAGAGATTGAAACAATTCTTTGAATGCCTAATATAATTTAGCTGTGAATCTGTTTGGTCCTGGATTTTTCTTTGCTGGCAATTCTTTTTATTACCACTTCAATCTCACTGCTTATCATTGGTCTGTTCAGGGTTTCTAATTCCTGGTTTAAGCTAAGAAGGTTGTATATTTTCAGGAATTTATCTATCTCCTCTAGGTTTTTTAGGTTTTATGCACAAAAGGTTTTATAGTAGCCTTGAATAATCTTTTGTATTTCTGTGATTTCAGTTGAAAAATCTCCTGTTTCATTTCTAATTGAGCTTATTTGGATTTTCTCTTTTCTTCTTGATTAATCTTGTTAATGGTCCATCAATTTTATTTATCTTTTCAAAGAACCTCTTTTTGTTTCATTTCTCTTTTGTATTTACTTGTTTGTTTGTTTACATTTTATTTAATTCTACTCTAATCCTAGTTATTTCTTTTCTTCTGCTGGGTTCATGTTTAGTTTGTTCTTGTTTCTTTAGTTCCTTGAGGTGTGACCTTAGATTGTCTGTTTGTGCTATTTTAGACTTTTTGATGTTGGCATTTAAGGCTATGAACTTTCTTCTTCTCACTGCCTTGTCTGTATCCCAGAGATTTTGATAGGTTGTATCACTATTATTTTTCATTTAAAAGAATTTTTTAATTTCTGTCTTAATTTCATTGTTGACACAATGATCATTCAGAAGCAGGTTATTTAATTTACACATATTTGCATAGTTTTGAGGATTCCTTTTGAAGCTGATTTCCAATTTTATTCAACTGTGGTCAGAGAGACTACTTAATGTAACTTCAATTTTCTTAAATTTATCAAGACTTGTTTTGTGGCCTATCGTATGATCTATCTTGGAGAATATTCCATGTGCTGATGAGTAGAATGTATATTCTGAAGTTGTTGGGTAGAATGTTCTGTAAACATCTGCTAAGTCCATTTGTTCTAGGGTATAGTTTATATCTATTGTTTCTTTGTTGACTCTCTGTCTTGATGACCTGTCTAATGATGTCAGTATGATTGTGTTGCTGCCTATCTCATTTCTTAGATCTAGTAGTAATAGTTTTATAAATTTTGGAGCTCCAGGTGTGTATATATTTGGGATTATGATATTTTTCTGTTAGATAGGGTTTTTTAATCATTATATTATGCACCTCTTTGTTTTTTTTAATTGCTCTTGCTTTAAAATTTGTGTTATCTAATATAAGAATAGCTATTTCTGCTTGCTCTTGGTGTCCATTTGCATGATTTTGTTTTCTGCCCCATTACCTTAAGTTTATGTGAGTCCTTATGTGTTAGGTAAGTCTCTTGAGGGCACCAGATACTTGGTAAATTCTTAACCATTCTGCCATTATTGTCTTTTAAGTGGAGCATTTGGGACACTTACATTCAATGTTAGTACTGAGATGTGAGGTACTATTCTCTTCATCATGCTGTTTGTTGCCTGAATACCTTATTTTTTAAAAATTTGTCGTGTTGTTGTATAGGTCCTTTGAGGTTCATGCTTTAAGGAGGTTTTGTTATAATGTGTTTCAAGGATTTGATTTAAGATTTAGAGCTCCTTTTAGCAGTTCTTGTAGTGCAGACTTGGTAGTGGCATGGTCTCTTAGCATTTGTTTGTCTAAAAGACTGTATCATTCCCTTATTTATGAAACTTCGTTTCTCTGGATACAAAATTCTTGGCTGATAATTGTTTTGTTCAAGGAGGCTGAAGATAGGGCCCTAATCCCTTCTAGCATGTAGGATTTCTGCTGATAAATCTGTTTTTATCTGATAGGTTTTCCTTTATAGGTTATCTGGTGCTTTTGCCTCACAGGTCTTAATATTCTTTTCTTCATCTCGACTTGGGATAACCTGATGACTATGTGCCTAGGTTGTCAGGGACGGCATTAATGCCAGGGAGCTCTCGGCCAGCGAGAGGGTCCCGATACCTGGAAGAGAGAGTGCGTGGAAAACACAGGAGACAGAGATGCGGGGTCTGGAGGGCTGAAAAGGCAATGCCTAAACAACAATGCCTAAACAGCAATTTTATTTGTGCATAGGGTCCCAATATATACTGTTAGCTTTCAGACACTGATGTCAGTCCTCATTGTTTTAGCTTAAACATTAAAGGGAACAGAAAGTTACAAAGTCTGGCAAAGTAGATAAGATACAAGTTAAAGAGAACAGTACTGAAGTCATAAAATAACCACAAAAAGATGCAAAACAAGCAGATGCTCTTCTTATTATCTATTGTGAAAGAGTTTTATATTTAACAAAGTAACATTCTTTAAAGGTCAGGCCCACCATAAATTCCAGGAACAGTAATCTTAAAGAATCACATAAATAATCACAGGGTTCAAGCAGTACTTGATAAACAGAGTCACAAAACTAGTCCAAAGCAGGAACCGAGATAAAACACAATGTCTTAGTAAAACCACACAGCCGTCACCAGGCCACTGTGTAAGCGCCTGGGAGATCAAAATAGCCCTTTTACACAACCCCTCATCCTTAGTTCCTGCTTTCCCGTAGCTTGACTGCCTCCAGGAGGGGGAAAATGCTTCTGGGCTCAAGCTCACATTATGGCGGAGGCACTTTTGGGGGTCTCTACGCTGGAGCGATACCCACGCTAGGTGATGATGTTTCTGTGATGTATTTCTAGGTGTTCTTTGAGCTTCTTATATTCGAATATCTAGATCTCTAGCAAGGCCTGGGAAGTTTTCCTTGATGATTTCCCCAAATATGTTTTCTAAACATTTAGATTTCTCTTTTCCTCAGGAACACCAATTATTCTTTGGTTTAGTCATTTAACATAATCCCAAATTTATTGGAGGCTTTGTTCATTTTTAAAAAATTATTTTATATTCATCTTTGTTGGACTGGGTTATTTGGAAAACCTTGTTGGCTTCGAGCCCTGTCTTTGATTTCTGGAAGTTGTGATTTTTTTTTTTTTTAATTTATGCTATCTATTTCACTGAAGACTTCTACCCACATATCTTGTATCACTTTTTTAAAAATTTCATTAAATTCAACTTTACCCTCTCTCTGGTGCCTGCTTGATTATCGTACTAATCCACCTTCTGAATTTTTTTTTCTGGAAAATCAGAGATTTCTTCATGGTTTAGTTTCATTGCCAGTGAGCTAGTTTGATTTTTTGAGGGTATTAAAGAACCTTGTTTTGTCATATTACCAGAATTGTTTTTCTGGCTCCTTCTCATCTGGGTAGGCTATGTGAGAGAAAATCTGGTGCTCAAGGGCTGCTGTTCAGATACTTTTGTCCCACAGGGTGTTCCCTTGATGTATTACTCTCCCCCTTTGCCTAGGGATGTGGCTTCCTAAGAGCCAAACTGTAGTGACTGGTATTTCTTTTCTGGGTTTAGCCACCCAGGGGGGCTACTGGGTTCTGGTCTGATACTGGGAGATGTTTGCACTGAGTCTTGTGATGGGAACTATCTTCTGGTCTCTCAGTCATGGATATCAGCACCTGCTCTGGTAGAGGTGGCATGGGTGTGAAATGTACTCTGTGAGGGTCCTTAGTTGTGTTATTGTTGTTTATTATACTAAGTTTTGTTCTGGTTGGCCTCTTGCCAGGAGGTGACACTTTCAAGAGAGCATCAGCTGTGGTAATATGGGGAGAATTAAGCAGTGGGCAGAGGCCTGGAACTCCCACAGGAATATGACATTTATCTTCAGCTACTAGGGTGTGGAAAAAGACCATCTCGTGGGTACAGGGTTAGGCATGTCTGAGCTCAGATTCTCCTAGTGGGGGGCTTGCCGTGGCTGCTGTGAAGGGTAAATCTGTGATTCCCAGTTCAATTGAGTTATGTTCCCAGGAGGATTAGGGCTGCCTCTCTTGTGTCATGCAGGTCACCAGGGAAGTGAGGGGAAACCTGGCAGTTACAGGCCTCACCCAGCTCCCATGCAACCCAAAAGGCTAGTCTCACTCTGACCATGCTCCCTTCAATAGCCCAAAGTTTATTTCCAGGCAGTAGGTAAGCAGGGCTAAGAACTTGCCCCAGGTTACCAGCCTCCTGGCTGAAAAAGCAAACAGGGATTTTAGGATTTTTGCCTCCATGCCTGCCTGCACCTGCACTCTGGATTCCCTCCCTCCCCTGAGTTCTGTCCAAGAAACTTCCCGTTCGGTTTAAATTGTTACAAAGTTCAGGTGGAAGTTTCCTTTCCCTGTGGTCTTTTCCCAGTTCCTCTGGCAGCCCTCCCTAAGGATTCCTGTGAGACAAAGTCAGAAATGGCTTCCCTGGGGACCCAGAGGGCCCACAGGGCTCTTGCTGTTGCTTCCTCCACACCTGTATTTCACTTGGCTCTCTAAATTGTCTCATCTCCAGGTGAAATCAAGACCTTCAGGTTCCCCAGTGAGGGTGTGTGTTTGGGGGGTGGACAATCTCCCTTTCTCACGTTCACACTTTGAGCATTCGCCGTATTTGGGCTATCTCCCAGATCCTGCAGAAGCAATCTACTTCCTTCAGAGTGTCTGTGGATTCTCTCTGCTTTCCTGATATGTTCCTGTAGTAGTTATTGGAGCAAAAGATCACTGTGTGAGTCTACACACATTGCTCTAACCGTCCAAATGGAAGCTGCAATTTAGTCCTGCTTCCTATCCACCATTTTCCTACCCTAATGTGATTTATATTTAATCCTAATGTCAACTCTATAGAATAGGTATTGTTATTGTCATACCCATTTTACAGATGAGAAAACTGAGGTACAGAGTGCTTAAGTAATATATTTAGAAATGTTGAGAAAGATAAAAGAAAATAAATATTTTAGGGTAAGTGTAGTATATATAATGTGGAAGAGAAAAGGGAGATCATTGAAGTCTAAGGTGAATACTATGGATGTTTACTTCAACTAAGAAATTCACAATGCTGTCACTCAGTGTTCTGCGTTGTATTAGAAATAGCAAGAATTAAAGGTATTCCTTGAATGTTCTTAATGGTTTCTGTTACCTACCTGAGATAGCCTGAGGTCCTTCATGTCACTTCAGGGTCAGCCAAGATAGCCTCATTTGAGGATAAGGATTCCCTCTCCTGGACAGTGATGGAAATGCACTAGACTTTACGACGCTCAAGCAAGAGAAAAGCCAGAGGACAGATAGGAGCAAATTGTAGAGGCATTTGAATTTAGATATTGAGGAATAATTTAAAGTAGGATCCCAGGAACTGGGTTTTAAGAAGATGAATCTGACAGCTGAATTCATAAATCAAAAGAAATTATAGGCCGTGAGATTTGTTATAAAACTATTGCAATTACAGTGAAAAAGTGTGACAACAGGAGCAAGAATCTTGGGATAATTTTTAACATTATCTAGCTATTATACCTCATGTTAAACATCCAAAGTGTGGCTCTTCCTGGCTATGAATAGATGCAAAGTATGTGACGATTAGTTTTAGTTATTTTAAGTAGGTTATATTCCATAACATAAAATGATTTTACATAATTCAAAGTAAGTTAAATCATCTTGATTGCTCTAAGAATACATGAAAATAACCTACCCAATCAGAAATTGGGATCTTTATTTAGAGTTGAACATTTCATCTTAAAAGGGTAAGAATTTTAAATGTTAAATTTGTAGGTCATATGTGTACAAGGTTGCTATTCATATAATTATTGAGAAGTAGTTCATACTGACATGTTCTGATCATCACAAATGCATCAAATGAATCCCTAATACTTAGATATTAAGAGCATAAACTTGATAGTGGCAGAATTAGAAAACACAAGAATGTAATGTCTAATAAAAATAATGCTACTTTTACTAGTGAAAGCACTCTGAATTCATGTAATCACTTTATTTGGGTACTGATTCTTTTTAGCTCTCGTTAACCTAATATTTAATATAAATATATATGTATATTTTGTTCAAACCAACATATTGCAATAGCATGAGGAGAGATTTAGATGATCTGATGGAAAAAAGATTTGATTGGCAGATAAAACAGCAGAATTGTGTTTCCAGCTGTACTACTAACTGTGTGAACTTGGGCAAGTCACAGCACCTCTGTACCTCATCTACTTTATTTGTAGATAGTCTTTAAATTCTCTTCCAACAATAATATTAAATAAGCATCTTGAAACTCTGCCTAGTGTTAGAAACAACAACAACAGGCTGGTATGTCTTAGCAAAGAGATAAAATTAAATGGGAAATTCTGTATATTCTATATGGATCAGTCACTCAGTTGGGCTCTATTACATGCATCATTAGCACTGTGAATTTTGCCAAAGTGGTAAGACTAGTAATATACTTGTGACTGGCCTGGAAAAGAGAATGGGCATCAATTTCAAGGTTTTAAGCCCTCCCCAACCTGATTCTTCAGCTCATTAAATTATTATTTATTAATGGTATATAGGAAAGAATCATTAGTCTTGGAGTCAGAAGACATGAATTCAAGTTTTCTCTGCCACCTACTCACTAGTCTGAAATTTTCTCATCTGTAAAGTGGAAATAGAGATGACAAAATGAGCCTTGCCTACTTCACAACATTGTGGTAAGGAAGAAAATGTTTTATAAACTGTAAGGAAATATCATAATACAATATATTAGTAATCCACATATTATGAGTAAAGGGACTATGGCTTAGCTATATGACAGGACACAAAATCTCTCAACGAAATGCTTTGATTTTCTTGTAAGAAACATATTGTTGAACTTTGATTTTCTTGTAAGATACAAATTGCTGAACTATCACTATTTGATATAAATCACCTCTGAAAAATTCTTTTTCTGCCCATTAATTTTCTAGCATCCTAACATTTAGACATTCACCTGGGGATTATCTAGTGTATAAAACATAATCCTGAAACAAGGCAGGTTTAAATTTTGGAATACAGCATTAAAACTTTTTTTCCCAATAACCACCCTGGGGTCATATATTCAAGAAAGGCTTCCTCTTCTTATTAAGGAGCTACTTTTGAATGACCATGTAATAGCATGCACATTAGACAAGAAATATGAGTAGTCTGCATGGTTTACATTCTTCTATTAGTTTTCCAACATCAGGACAAGTTGCAGATTAAAAGAACATTATTGGTTTGGAAAAATATATTAATGCAGTCAAGTAGAGACGGAATGTATGCATTTACAAAGGATGATATTAGTATATAAAGTGTTTTTTTCCTTGGAATTATGAACTTAGCACTTTCTAGGACAAACATCTTCCAATTATCTCATTTTATGCTTCATCCATTATACAACTCTGTCAAAAGAACTCTCTGTTCCTCCAAGGCAATTGATTGACATTGACCAGTTTTTCCTCACTTTCAGTTCAAATAATATAATGAGATTAACAACACAATTATTTGCAGTGGGTTGAGTCTGTTATTTAATTAAAATAAAAGCTGTCCAAGAAGAACAACTTGTTTGCACAAATGCAACAGACTAGAACTTATTCTTGAATTACGATTTAAGGAGAAGTGTTTATGCATTTTGTTTTTGTTTTTGTTTTTTTTGTACTTTTAAGTATTTTGATTTTTCATGATGGAATCAAGGGAAGATAGGGTAATTTTGCTTCAGGACCTTTTTTGAAAGAGAGAATTTGCTAACTGACATGGTAGTAAAAGCATAAAATTTCCCTAAATAATTGTGATGTGAGTTTGCAGTGCCTAATTATTTCTTTAATCATTATGCTGAAAATTGCATCTACATTCATTGAGGAAAAACAGGGGCAAGGGGAGGATAAAATAAAAAAGAAATCACTAAAAAGAAATATCTTTAACTACAATTTCAATTGCCATTCTGTTACTAAAATCAAATTAGCATTTCTGGAAACAGTGTCTTACCCCTCCTCTCAAGCCACCATAAAAATCTGAATGTTAATTATGTTTGCACATGTTTATCTTTAATGTGAATATAAATAATATGTACAGCTTCCCAGAAAGTGAACAGGTTCCAGGAAGGTTTTAGCGATACTTTGATAAGGTTTCCTTCCCAGAAGTTACATTTGTACTTTAATTATATTTCTTTTATAGAATTGCAATCACACATGAGCAATGAGAGTCTAACTGAGGGAAAATAGTGCTTTACAATAACTGCCCTTGGTTCAAAAGCTAAGCAATTAATAGATTTTTAATTATAACACCTTGGAGCTTTTAAAGAGGTATTGTAGCTTTAAGCAAGGAGAACTACTGAAGCAAGACCTTCTATTGCTTTTTGCCAGGTTAATATAAATTTGCCTCGGTTAGTGCTAGTGGCCAAAAAATACTTTGGGTAGATTAAAAATCAAGGCAGATGGGCGTCTATAAATTGAGAGTGATCAATTCATAGATAGTTTCCATTGTAACTGGTTTTGACCGGTAATTTAAAGTGTATTATTTAACTAAGTTCTTTTTATTAATGGCTCATTTTTTATGAATTCCTTATTAATGGTTCAAGAAGAGCTGGATCATACTATGGAAGAGTTGCTATTAACAAGTGAAAATGAATCCTAAAGTTTATTTGCTAACTCACTCTCTCTTCTCTCTTCTCTGTGTGTGTGTGTGTGTGTGTGTGTGTGTGTGTGTGAGATATATATATATATATATATATATATATATGTGTGTGTGTGTGTGTGTGTACATGTGTGTATATAAATATATACATACATGTGTATTTAACTCTATTTACAAGTTATGAATACAGCTTGTGTCTATTTTTCCACTGGTTAAATGCCACTTTATGGCACAATCTTGATTGAATCCATAAACTTTCTTAAAAAGCCTTGGGGACTGTTAAAACAATGTGAAGAAAAGAAAAAAAAATAGTCCAGTGCAGTAATGAGGAGGCAGTCATGCTCTAGTGATTTCCTTAAAATATGGATACTCCCTGGATATACCAGAAAAAACAGCTCATATCTTAAGAAACACTAAGAGAAAGAGAGTTGTGTTACAGAGAATGTAATTATAATTGAAACATCATATATAAGGGGTGTAAATCATAATGTATACCTGTGTCCTAATTTGGTGTCCTACCACTAAGAAAAATTAGGAAGTAAGCAAAGGTTGTCTTTAGAGCCTGCAGCACTCTTTGCTAGTATCTCTTCCAGATATTCCAGAATAGCCCCTTTCCCATATCCTCAATATATACCCAACATCCTTAAGTTTAAACTTAAGCCTAATCCTTATCAAAACTTGCTATTAAGGAAAAATCTAACCAATTTTTTTATGCTAAGGTGTTTAAGGTATTTATTTATTTTTAACTATTGCATTAAAATATTTATTGAGGGTTGATGAGATGCCAGGCACTAGATACTAAGGTGTGGTTTAGTGCAAAGTTGATAAACCTACTTAGCAAAGTAAATTACAAATTATAAATGCAATATTACATGCAAAGTCTTGAGAGGGGCCTATACAAGTGAGAGCCCCTGGAATGTAAGTTTCATTAGCTTGATAGCAGTAATTTCAAATCTGGTGTTAGTGATACAAAATGATGCAACAGACATAAAGTTCTGCCTTCATGATATTTACTTTTTCTAGTAAATAAATAAATATATTCAATAATGTCTTATACAAAGAATAAAGCTGATGAGGTGCTAGAGAGTGAAGGGGGTGCTGTCTTTGATAGGGTTTTCAGAGAGGATATCTCTGAGGTGACATTTGAACAGAGACTTCAATGAATTGAGTGAATGAGCCATAATTGCAGGCAAAGAGAACAGAAAGTAAGAAGACCCAGAGATGACACCGATTTTAGCATATTCCAGAGAAAATGCAAAAGGCAGTGTAAGGATGAGGTTAGTTATAATAA
Source organism: Ateles fusciceps (assembly GCA_036589455.1). Classification (NCBI taxonomy): domain Eukaryota; kingdom Metazoa; phylum Chordata; class Mammalia; order Primates; family Atelidae; genus Ateles; species Ateles fusciceps. The sequence goes on from JAZHEH010002063.1 coordinate 84,466, forward strand.
ACCTTGTAAGCCATGAAAAGGAGTTTAGATTTCATTCTAGGTATGAAGGAATGCAACTGGAAGCGTTCAGTAGGGAAGTGAAATTCTTTGATTTCCGTTTACAATGCTCAATCCGGCTGCTTTTTGACATAAGGCATACATTCTGATAAGTTTTCAAGTATTGCTTCAGAAATAATAATCCTCATGTTACCTGGACCGGAAGCCATTTAATCTTTGCGATTGGAGTCCCTTTCTGACCTGACTAAAGACATAGTCCCTCTTCAGACTTGAGACTGCCCCTGCTGCTCATCCCCCTCCTAGTTGCCATTATGCATTAATCATGGACTTTGTGACACCCTCAGATCTGAAAGGCTAAGTGGGGCCTTAGAGCTACGCTTTGGTATACCATATCTCATTGAATTTCATTGTCTACTCATATGCCAAGACCTTTCAACACTAACTTATGCACCTAAATTAACTTCACTCCTCACTCCCTGACATACTTGCATCTACCAATGTTAACTAAGTATGCGATCCCTATCTTAATAAGAATCCCTGCCACTGCCTCTTGCTGTCATTAATATTCACAGTCTACGAATTCAAATGCCGATATAATTAGTTGAAAAATGGAGATTAAAATGGAGACAAGAAGAATATATGTGCTTGTGTGTTTGAGAGAGATAGAGAGGAGGATGTGTCCTTGTAAATATGAATAGTAAAATCAGTCAGCCTATGTATGCCAGCTCACTTACATTTTTGCCTAATTATCCTGCAAACAATTCATGACTGCCACTATATACATCAGATTAAGTATGTTATAAGTGTTATTTGATTGCAACAGTAAGTAATACATATGCATGGTCAGATTTCTTATTCTTATTCATGTACTAAAGGTTGTTTCTCAAGAAGTTAAAAAATAAGGAAATAAATGATATCAAATAGTATCAACATAACTGAAGGACAGCACATTATTTTAGGAGCCAAGACAGGAATATGTTGTTTCTTGCAGTGAATAGAGTGAGATCCATATTTGGTTGGTGATTATTCTTTCTTTAGTCCTTACAGAATCGTTAAAAAAGGAAGGTCACATATAAAGTATACTATTTTGTTTTTCTTGGTGGTTTCTGGAACCAGCTTTATGACTTTGTTCCAAGCTGTTTACATCTTATGCAGTGATTCTTTATAAGCACAATAATTACATAAATAGCTCTTGGATCTTGTTATGTTAATTGCATTATTGATTTGTAATAAAAAAAGAAATATAAATGCAGTTATTATCTGAAGTGAAATAACAAAGTACCAGTATCAACTGCTACATCTGAAGCAAACTCTAAATTGCCAAATAAGGAGAATATTATGTTGAGTCAAATAATGTGAAAGGAATATGACAACTTTGTGGTTTTGAGCATGAAATATCTATAAAATATCCGATGGAACCCATTTTAAATAATGAATATTTGGTGATTCTAGCATTAAATAATCAGATAATTTTCTTTTACTTTTTCTGAATTTATTGAACAGTTTCAATGATCCAGTGTATTGGTTTTCTGTAGACATAGCCATCAATTTGGCATAAACCAGGAAGCATACACGTGGATATATCAGTCTTTTCTGAGTCTGACAGGGGAGTAATAGATTGCTTTTCAGATCTGGGCTATCTTAAAATGTAATTAAGAATAGAATCAGTTATATAAATGTAAGAGCTACAAGTGCTGTTCTGTGAGATGTTTAAAATTAGAGTATTTTAAATTGGATTAGGCAAAGCAGGTAACATTTTCATAGGAAATCACAGTACTGTAGTCTTAGAAATAGGTCTGGTTTCAAAATCTTAGTTCCATGACGTACTCTATTGATTAGAATGTAGATTAAAAAGGTAGTGGGAATGTAAAACTGAGAATCCCTTAACGTATCAATACTTATGTCTTAGAACTAATAATTATGATCTAAGTATTAATAATGCTAGAGAGAGAACCAATTGTAACACATAACATGTTGAACCTACTGTAATGCTAATAAGCATTTAATGCTATATTATCTTAGCATTCAGATCATCTACATAGATTATTTTAATATACTGAAATTCTAAGTGACCTCGATTTATTATATTTCTCCAAAAATTAGATTTCCATTATAACATCTGACAAAACAATTGAAAAATATTTTCTATACACACATCAAAATTATCACAAGTTTCTATGAGCTTCTTTTGTGTTTGACCTTTTACTTTATTGTCTTATTATAACCATTTGGCAACAGATTGATCATTTGCTAGTATAGCATTTGATTTTCCAAGATAAATATAATATTTGATTTTTTCAGGTAAAGAAATAATGATCAAATGATATATTGCACAGCTAGACTCATTCATCTGTATGTTTGAATCTCAACTGAGCTCCAGTTTGTTGAAATTTCCATTAAGATACTGCCATATCTGTCACTGTGTGATGTTGCTTCTTGTAAGCTCCAGGACAAATAAGTGTTATAAGAAAATAAAGAGGAAATGGTAGTGCCCCCCTAGTATGAGCCAAGTCAGTGTTATGCATGAGAAAGGCAATGAAACTAGATGCCTAATTATTATTAAGCTTGAAGCTTTACTACCAATACTTTTCTGCTTGATTTTTGTTCTGTCTTTTACATTCAGCAAATTGTTTTATCTCCTACATCATATGCAGTACTGGAAAACAAGGGCAGCAAGTATTTCTTTCTGAGGTGCAGGGCTAAGAAGGGCTTTCAAACCTTTTATTTTATGTGAAACAAAGCAGACTGAAAGCCCTGCTATGTTGTTATTAATTTTAATAAATAATTATTTTTAGTAATCACCACCCCTAACCCATGATCATAAAATATGCCTGTGTGGTCAGTATGCGAGGACTGACATTCAACTAAAATATACAGAGGTTTCAAATCTGGCAATAGGAAGCACATGTATCAGAACTCTTCTACAGAAAATGACCTGTTTGTTCAGAGTCTGGTCTAATAAAGGCCAATCTTTCTGCTCTTAATGAAGAGAGAGCTTTAAGGGTCATAGAAAACCATTATTACTGTTGGCTCTGATTTCTAATGACCAAAGAAAACAAACCCGTTTCCAAGTGGCAATTAGTTTTTCTCTCTTCCTTGCCTTTTAAAGCATCAAAACCAAGTCCACAAAGACTGTTTCACAAATACTTTCTAATGGATTTCAGTACTTTATTTGTTGTGTTTATCGGAAGAATAGCTTTACATTTGTTAGACAAAGCATGTTGTCAATTCATATATATATACACACACATATACACATACATATATGTATATATGTGTGTGTATATATATATATAGTTTTGTTTTGTTTTGAGATGGAGTCTCGCTCTTGTCACCTAGGCTGGAGTGCAGTGGTATGATCTTGGCTCACTGCAACCTCTGCCTCCCAGGTTCAAGCCATTCTTCTGCCTCAGCCTCCTGAGTAGATGGGATTACAGGCTCCCACCACCGTGCCTGGCTATTTTATTTTTTTTTGGTAGAGATGGATTTTCACCATGTTCTCCAGGCTGGTCTGGAATTCCTGACCTCATGTGATCTACCTGCCTCAGCTGCCCAAAGTGTTGGGATTACAGGCGTGAGCCACCACGCCCGGTCCATATGGTTTTTAAATGAGTATTTACATATAAGGTGTCCCCACCTCACTGATGCTCATTCAGATTGCTCACCTGGCTGTATGCATACTAGTGTCCAAACAGTCATCTTAAAATGAACACTATCAGTCTCAGAGACTAATTTTCAATGTGTGAATTGTTTACAAGACTGTTAGCAAAATGTGTGGGTTTTGCAAATACATTATTGTACCAATATGTTTAAATTAGCAATGATAAAATGTCCTTACATTACAAATGGAGACTCTTTAGCCTTACTTCCACTCATCTTTCTGACCTTCCCACCTCCCACAAATATTCTACAAGGAAGGGATAAAATTAAGGAACAGATGTAGAAATGTGCGACTATTCATGAAATATATTTAAAAAGCTTATACCACTGGAGTGGTTTACACACTATGAAAGCCATCTTACAGCTAAGCTCTGAATCACTATATTATTGCTTACAAGTACTTATATAATTGTTACTGCTTGAATATCATAAAAAAGCATTTGATGTGTGACTTTTCACTGAAAGTTAAACAATATACCCATTATTGGTAGTTTTATTAATTTAGGGTGAAAGATGATTCATTTTACAAAGGAAGGGGACAAAGATAACATTTCAAAGAAGTCCGGATTTTCTCTATCAAAAATTATCTAAAGAACTTAAAAAATAGCAAATAGAGTATGAACTCACTAATCAATGGGGTCTTATGGTGACTAGCCTCATGGAATTTTGCTGAAGAAATGTACAAAAAAAAAAAAAACAAGAAAGAAAAATGTGGCATATATACACCATGGTAATACAATGCAGCCATATTAAAGACAAGTTCATGTCCTTTGCAGGGACATGGATGAAGCTGGAAACCATCATTCTCAGAAAGACTGACACTAAGAACAGAAAACCAAACACCACATGTTCTCACTCATAAGTGGGTGTTGAGACAATGAGAACACATGGACACAGGAAGGGAAGCATCACACACCGGGGCCTGTCAGGGGGTAAGGGGTACTAAGGGAGGGATAGCAGGGGTTGGGGGTATTAGGGAGGGATAACATTAGGAGAACTACCTAATGTAGGTTAAAGAGGGGTGACTAATGCAACAAACCACAGCTGGCACGTGTATACCTATGTAACAAACTTGCACTATCTGCACATGTACCTTAAAACTTAAAGTATGATAATAAAAAATTTAAAAAGAAAAAAATCATAAGGAAAAGAAAAGAATAATTAATAAATATTTACTACGTGTTCCACAAATCCTAAGTAGGGTTTGGCAAACAGAGATTTGTTCTAATCTAGTGGTTTCTAAGGTCCTTTAAAATTTTTGGACTTCTAAGAGCATTATTTTCAAATTGTTATTCCAACCTTTTATAATCAATTATTAAAGACATTTCAACTAAAGCTTTAACTATCTAATCTGTTTTTAGTTCACTTACATGTATCCTTAAGAAATTGATTTATATTTATTTTGCCATAGGAAGATTTCCATACACATAGTGATATTTGACTTTTGAATATCATCATAGTTACCATTTTTGTTTCGCATCAGTATTCATCCCATCATCACTACCTTCTCTTACCATGGATATTTTGCTATCAAATATGTATAGAATCTCATTAGTTCATACACCTCTGAGTTATTAATAACCCACATATAGGTTAGATACAAGATTACCTTTTTATCTACCTGTGTAGAAAAAAAACAATGTTTCTCTAAGTAAATTATATAAACTGGATTATTCAAGTTTGCTTAAAATAGTCAAGAAAATTTCCAAAGGTTCTTAGGTATGTCAGTGTGCTTTGGAACATCTAACATATTAATTACAAACAGTTCTTATGTATTCGCTAAAATCTCAAACAGTATATGATAGCCACATTTTTGCTAGCTTTTATTCCTCACAATGCAAGTACTTCTTTATTGATTAACATGACAACTTTAATGCCTACAGTTCATGAGACCAAGTTAGATACTCTATAAGAGACTGTGGATGATACAAAGACAAATAAGACATAGCTACTAGACTCAAGGAGCTTATAGCCCAAAAGTGAGAAACAACATACAAACAAAGCTTCTCTAAACAGAGTTCATTGTAATCTCCCTCTGGCTACAGATGCTGTGTTACTTGGTTGTTTGAAAGCTGAAGACTGAAATTAATTAATATTTACAATAATACAAGAACAAAGAGCAAGCCTATGTTTTTTTCTAGATTTGTTTTCAAATCTAACTTGATTTGAAAAGATCATCCACCCTGATTGAGGCCACTAGTGCATGCAATGAGTGCATGTTTTTAAAAATATCAGCCTTAGAAGTTTTTTCTGTTCAGGGCTCTAATGCCAAGATCAGCAAACACATAGTCCTAATAAGGCAGAAATCCTTACATAGCCAAATATTTCTTCTATTTCAGTGCATCCTCTTCTGTTTATTTGTATGACCTTCTAATCTTCATCTTGCTTCACTGAATTGTTGAATCTCTTTCCATTAATTATGATTACCCAGTTATCAGCTGACTACAATACAGCAATCTGCAGTGCCTTTTATTGCAGGGAAGAACAGAGAGTTACTTTTTGTAAAATATTAATAGTACAGAATTACCATTCTCTTTCCTATGATGAGCTAATTGCTTCTTCAAAAAGTCCATTTTATTCTGGTTTCTTACCAATGTTTTGTTGTTTGTTTTGCTTTTAATCGCATTTCTTACTTTTTCAGGCTATTTCTTTTACTATAGCTTGACCTTTGCTATTATTTTTAACAGGGTCAAAGGATCATAGAACTTTGTATCTAGAAAGACCTTAGAGGTCATCTAATTGATTCCCTCTAGTTCACAAAAGGTGAATCTGAAGACCAAGGCATGAAACTGAGACAGAGAGAGAGAGAGAGAGAGAGAGAAGGAGGAGGGAGGAAGGAGAGAGAGAGAGAGAGAGAGAGAGAGAGAGATTGAGAAGATTTCTGAAGGTAACACATGTAGTTAATGGCAGAGGAAGAACCAAAACATAAAGTCCTGATTTATAGTTCAGTGCAAATTTCTCCAGTGCATGGCTGGCTTCTCTTTTGCTGTGTAATTCATCAATAATAGGTAAGACTTTGCTTCACACCATTTTAATATAACTACTGAGGTCTGAGTTACAGTTATTTTTTGGGTAAAGAAAATAATTGGAAAATGGTTTTAATGGGGATTTTAGAAAGGCACTAAAAGTAAGAAAAAAAAAACAAAAAAACAATCACAAGGATGTAACCTTAAGTAAGATGTCATGTTGATTTGCTTAGTTGTTACTTCTATTGGCACGCAATAGAAAGTAGGATGTGATTAGTTCTGTAATTCTTTTTCTTTTCTTTTTTTTTTTTGAGACAGAGTTTCATTCTTGTCGCTCAGGCTGGACTGCAGTGACATGATCTCAGCTCACTGCAACCTCTGTCTCCCTGGTTCAAGCAATTCTCCTGCCTCAGCCTCCCGAGTAGCTGGGATTACAGGCATCTGCCACCATGACTGACTAATTTTTGTATTTTTAATAGAGACAGGGTTTCACCATGTAGGCCAGGCTGGTCTCAAACTCCTGACCTCAGGTCATTCGCCTGCCTCAGCTACTCCAAGTGCTGGGATTATAGGCATAGTTCTGTAATTCTAAGATGCAAAGTTCAGCTTCACCTCTAGCTGTTTATTTCTATTCTAGATGCTACAAATTCTAGATTTTCATGATCCATTCTATTTTCCATGAATTGTTACTGCTATTATTACATAGCTCTAGCCATGTAGCAGGGTTCTTGGGAATCTGTTCACTGAAATATTTTTTCAAATATGAGTCCAGGGACCTGCCTCTTCTACCAACAGAATTTCTAATAAGCTACAGCTAATTTTTGAACCATTTAAATTAAAATAGGTGCTACAATGCAAAGACAATTTTTACATGAAGTATTTGAAGATCCCATTACAATCATTAAGGTTTTCTTAGATATGTTGTGTTAAAGCCTACCGTTTAGCCATCGGAACAGTACAAATGCTTTTTTTATTTTTTTCCTGAGTAACTGGGATTACAGGCATGCACTACCACGCCCAGCTAATTTTGTATTTTTATTTTTTATTTATTTATTTTTTGTTATTATAAGTTCATTAAAAATCAGGAGACAATAGATTCTGGAGAGAATGTGGAGAAATAGAAATGCTTGGAGAGATCCAAGATGGCCGATTAGCAGCAGCTCAGGATTGTAGCTCCCACTGAAAGCGCAGAGAGTGAGTGGATGCCACATTTTCAGACGAATTTTTATTGCCCACGGACCAAGAGATTCCCGGCGGAGGAGCCCCTATGGGCCGCCAGTGCGACTCTTTTGGCGGGCGTGGCCGTTTTGCAGGCGCCCCCAGCGTGGCGGTTCCTAGTCCGGAGTATACGGGACTGAGTGCCCTTTGAGTTGGCGTATGGAGCTCAGGAAGGTAGAGTCTCCCATTCAGCTGATTGAAAAGTGGACTGAAGTGGGGAACCAGACTGGAGATTCCCGGGCAGAAAAGCGCCACAAATCTTAACGCTGCTGTTTCAGCCGGCGTAGTGGGTCGCCGCAGGGGGCAGGCTGGTCCCCCCCAACAAAAAAAATTTAAAAAAACAACAATTGGAACTGCTGAGGATTGAGAGTTTCACAGCAAGTACAGCTCAACCCGGGAAGGTCCAGCTCTGTGGGGGAGGGGCGTCCGCCGAAGGAAAGCTAAGAAATAGAAAAAACTTTATCACCAACAAGCTGGATGTCCACTCAGAGACCTAATTTGAAAGTCAGGAATTACACAGACGACAGGTGGATAAATCCACAAAGATGGGAAGAAACCAGCGCAAAAAGGCTGAAAACACCAGAAATCAGAATGTCTCTCCTCCTACAGAGGATTGCAGTGCCGCATCACCAATTGAACAAGGCCTGATTGAGAATGTGAGGAATCAATAGAATCAGGCTTCAGAAGGTGGATAATGAGAAACTTCTATGAGCTAAAAGAACATGTTCTAGCCCAATGCAAGGAAACTAAGAACTTTGAAAAAAGGTTTGACGAAATGTTAATGAGCATGGACAATTTAGAAAGGAATATAAGTGAATTAATGGAGCTGAAAAACACAATACGAGAACTTCAGAAGTATGCACAAGTCTAAACAGTCGAATTGATCAAGCAGAAGAAAGGATTTCAGAGGTCGAAGACCAACTTAACGAAATAAAACGAGAAGATAAGATTAGAGAAAAAAGGGTAAAAAGGAATGAGCAAAGTCTCCAAGAACTATGGGACTATGTGAAAAGACCTAATCTACATTTGATAGGTGTACCCGGAATGTGACGAAGAGAACGAATCCAAGCTGGAAAATATTTTTCAGGATATTATCCAGGAAAACTTTCCTAACCTAGCAAGGCAAGACAATACCCAACTCCAGGTAATACAGAGAACACCACAAAGATATTCCTCAAAAGAGCAACCCCAAGGCACATAATCATTAGATTCATCAGGGTTGAAACGAGGAGAAAATACTACGGGGAGCCTAGAGAGAAGGTCAGGTTACCCACAAGGGGAAGCTTATCAGACTCACAGCAGATCTCTCAGTAGAAACCCTACAAGCCAGAAGAGAGTGGGGGCCAATATTCAACATCCTTAAGAAAAGAACTTTCAACCCAGAATTTCATATCCAGCCAAATTAAGTTTCATAAGTGAAGGAAAAATAAATTTTTTTATGAACAAGCAAGTACTCAGAGATTTCATTACCACCAGGCCTGCTTTACAAGAGCTTCTGAAAGAGGCACTATATACAGAAAGGAACAACCAGTATCAGCCATTCCAAAAAACCCATCGGTAAGCTGCATCCAGACCCATCTCACATGCAAGGATATACAGAGTCTTAAAACAAAGGGATGGAGGAAAATTTGCCAACCAAATGGAGAGCAAAAAAAAAAGCAGAAGTTGCAATTCTCATCTCTGATAAAATAGACTTTAAAGTAATAGAAACCAAAGAGATAAGAAGGACATTGTATAATGGTAGAGGGATCAATGTAACGGGAAGAGCTAATGATCCTAAGTCTATGCGTAGCCAATATAGGAGCACCCAGATACATAGGGCAACTTCTTGGTGACTTATAAAGAGACTTGGACTCCCACACAATAATAGTGGGAGACTTTAACACTACATTGTCAATATTGGACAGATTAATGAGACAGAAGGTTAAGAATACCAGGGACTTGAACTTAGACCTCGAACAAGTAAACTTAATAAACATTTACAGAACTCTTTACTCCAAATCCACAAAACATACAGTTTTTTTCAGTAATGCATCACATTTATTCTAAAAGTGACCACATGGTTGGGAGTAAATCACTCCCCAGCAATTGCATAGCATTTCATAGGTTCAAATGAAATATTGGTTGGCTGTTTCTTTGTGATTTTCCTCCCTTATTCCTTCCTGTCTACATTGTATAACACAATTATTAGTATAAAAGAGCTTTTTAATATCCATTTCTAGACTGCATTCTAGCCTGGGCAATAGAGCAAGATTCCCGTTCTCTCTCCCTCTTTTTCTTCTTTTTTCTCTTTCATTCTCTTTTTCTTCCTTCTCTCTTCTCTCTTTCTTTTCTAAAAAAAAATGCTTTTACAGTGTTGGTGGGAGTGTTAATTATTTCAACCATTGTTGAAAGACAGTATGGCAATTCTTCAAGAATCTAGAACTAGAAATACAATGCTTTTATCCAATTACCACACATTCTACATTTTCCTTATCTACTACTAGTACTTTCAAATTGCATTCTACCTGCTAAAAGAACCTCATTCCACCAGGAAACTCTTCTGTAGATAATTTGGGCTATACTAACATGCATTGCCCAAGAGGCTTACACCTTGCTTTCTTTACTAATATTCTGCTTCCAGGAAAAATCTACTATGAAGTGTTTCATTTTGAAAATTTTCAGACTTAACTGTTTTTAAACCTTATAAAAGGAAATATGTCTCAATGGTTTGCATAGGGCCAACCAAGAGAATTACTGACCAATTTCTACACATCTCCACAGAAGTAGCTGGAAGATATTTCTCTGAGTGGTGTAAATGTAAAGAGTGAGACTATAGACATTAATGTCAATTATAACAGTATTCCAGAGAGAACTATAGATAAGCTGAGGGACAAAGTCTTCTGACTTTCCCAAGACTCAAACTAGTCCTGATGTGAAGTCTTACCTAAATTAAATTCTTATTGAAATGGTCTTTTTGCTTTGCTCTATTCTTAATAGAAAAATCAAGCTAAGGCTTTTCTATCACTCTTTCTGAGTCTGCAATTTTAAAAATGGTGTTTAAAGATTCAGTCCTTGAGATTTAGTCATTTTCCCCCTCCCTGAACAAATGAAGTAGACTTGAAAAATGAAAGAAAAAATGGAATGGGGGTGATGGGAAGATGTCATCTTACTCAGAAGAAGATACATTACAACAGAAAATGTCTTCTTAAGTTACCAAGGAGATGGGCTCAATGTACAATCTAGTTGCCCTAGTAACACTGCCATAAACATCAAGAAGTATGTAATAGGATGGGGACAGGGGAGTTGCCTTTATGTATGAATTTATAGCATGCTTGTGCTTAAGGTTCTGGCCCATGTTTAACAGTCCTAAAGATGAACCATGGATGTGGAATACTGATCTAGCTGGAAATTTTACTAAGAAACAGAGACTTTAGTTATATTGAATATTTAGTAGTATAGCCTTCATATATAGCTATTATCTCTACAATTTTTTACTTGGGAGGGAAATTTAGAAAATATACCACCTCTTTTTTGAATAACATATGTTTCTTAAAAATTAGTCTATACTAAGAGCAAGAATCTTATTTGGAGTTTAGAGCTTAATCCCAGTTTCAACACTTACTAGCTGAATGTCCTTGATCAAACCATTTGAGTTTCTGAACCTTAGTTTCTTATTTGTAAAAGTGGATTCTACTTTGCAGTAACCAGTTGAGAAAATGAGTATGATATTTCTATATGAACTAAAGTGTGCCAGGTAACTAAGAGAAATAGTATATGAGAGGGGTAAACACGTTTCTGAGACTCTCAAATGTTTAACATTTGTGTAACATTTCTCACTTACTGTGCTAGCTCTGTAAGAGCCACTCTCAGATTAAAATTTTTTTTAAACTATTATTTTTTTTAAAAACCCTAACAAAATGACTAACATATATGGTTACTTAATATGTTAGCTCACTAAGAGCCACACTCAGATGAAAAAACAAAATACTAAAAAGTTGACTGAGGAATTGAAAATGCATGTAAAAAACCAGGATATTATTACTTCATGAGCAGAAGGATACTTAAGAATACCTTTACAGTCACACACAGCAGCACAGTTTAAGAACTTACTATGGGAAGATCACTTTATGTATGAGTTCCATTGGGAGTTGTGTGCTTTACAAACTTAAAGGGTGATGAAAACAAACAGCAATCCAAGTAAAAAAAAATAAACTAAATATTAATAATTGATAACAGCAAATAGAATAGGAAATATGGAATTAATTACAGTAGGAGGGAGGAACAGGTAACATTTATTGAGCACATACTAAACTAGACACTAGGATATATGTTTTCCCACTGGTCTATCTTACAGGAAAATCTTTTTCAAATTCTACAAATAACAGTGTATCTTTTTGTGTAGGTCCCTTAACATCAGCCCTTTTTTCTTTCATCTAATATGGTTCCAAATTCCAGGTATATGGCCAATAAATAGTGTCAAATTGGATCAACAGATATCTTAGTTATAGGGACAGGAGGCAAAGGAATTCTAGGCAGAACAGAGTTTCGCTCTTGTTGCCCAGGCTGGAGTGCAGTGGCGGCGATCTCGGCTCACCATAACCTCCACCTTCCGGGTTCAAGAGATTCTCCTGCCTCAGCCTCCTGAGTAGCTGGGATTACTGGCATGAGCCACCATGCCTGGCTAGTTTTTATTTTTATTTTATTTTTTTCCATAGAGACGGAGTTTCTCCATGTTGGTCAAGCTGGTCTCAGACTCCCAACCTCAGGTGATCTGCCCGCTTCGGCCTCCCAGAGTGCTGGGATTACAGGCTGAGCCACTGCGCCTGGCCAAGAATGTTTTTAAAAGGCCTAACAACTCTAGATATAATGATTTTTAAAATTTTTTACAGTTGTACAGTAAGATTGGAGACACTTGATGAAAGGACTCTTATCTGGTGGATTTCAGGTACTATGACTCACTTTGAAATCTAGACCAAACTTAGGGAAAAGGCAGCAGCCTAAGATTACAGCCCTTAAAAGTCATTTTTTAGGTTCCTAAAAATAATGGATACATGTCAAGATATGCTGCATCACCAATGATATACATTTAAAGTATTCTCTGATATACTCTTTGGTAATGTTAAACACTTGAGGATTTTAATCACTACAATGGAAGCTATTCAAATACACTATAGTAAGTATCAACAGAATTTCCCTAAAGTGTTAAAAGAGATAAATAAGATTTAAAAAATACCATTTCTGTAGTGGCTAGAGGCTGAAACAATACAGTAAATAATTCATTCTTAAGAATAAATTTTAAATTGGAAATAACTAAGAAATAACTAAGAAATAACATTGAGTGGTCTCTAATGTGTAGTGTATTGAGCATCTTGTATATGTTATCTCATTTAATAGTCACGTAAACTCTTATATAGGTATTATACCCTCCCACAGACCTCCATCCTACATTATATGGATGACACTGAAGCTTAGATTAAATAATTTATCCAAGATCATAGAGTTTTTTTCATGACCAAGTTGGACTGAATCCAACGTCAGGTATGATACCAAAGCTTGTGCTTTGTCTACTAAACTTGCTGCTGAAACACTGCAAAAGCAATCTTGTTAAAATGAATATGGAGCACTATATTGACCCCCAAAGGATGCCAGAGTTTCCCCACTTTAGGCTGTTTTTTATACCGTCCTCTCCCACAGGGTGTACATATAAAGTACCCAAATTATCACACATAAGATCTCAACTCCCCTCTCTGTGTAATATTTTAATGAAAGCTGGTTTATTGTTAGTATTTTTTACTAGAGTAGTATCTTTCATAGGAAGAGTAGTAAAAATTTTAGATAATAGAGGTGTCACCCATTTACTTGGGACAACAAAGAGCAATGAGTTTTATGGGTGGCACAATAGAAAAATTCCTCAAAAGGACATTGCTGAAGCTAAAGGTCCAGTGTTTACTTTGGCAATTCAAAATTATTTAACAGCCTTCTCTATCACTGGTATTTTACTAGCTTAAAATCTCACTTTAGTGAGCAAAATATTTTAAAAACTTGCTAGATTATTCTAGAAGGGTTTATATTATCTTAATGAAAGGTGACTAGCTTCTTCATACCAATGGTATAGTTACCTTAAAGGTGGGGATAAGTTAGTGTTGAGATTCAATAAATAAATCCCTTTGAAGTTATCATATTTCTTTTTTGTGTAGTTTTTATTTTTATAAATAATACATGACCATTGCTTTAATAGTCAAAGAAAGAAAAGCAGCAGTCTACTTTTGTACCCCATCTCAATACTCAGTACATTTCCCCAGGCTAATTGCTTTCAACTCTTTTGGTTATTTCTTTTCATATTTCTTGTTATTTTGAAACAACACACTTTTATTTCTTAATTTTTAGTTTTACATATTATCTCCTGACTTTTTAGTTTAAGACAAAAGACATTTTCTTAAGCATCATTTTTAGCCTTATGTTTTCCCCATTGCTCTATTTCCTGGATCTCCAATCTCTCTTGATTCCATGGAATACATATTCAAGTAGCTTCTTGAGAGAGCCCGCATTATTTTTTTTTTCAGATTTTTCATGTCTGAAAAGATATTTATTTTCACTTTTTTGACATTTTAACTAGTTATAAATTTTTAGGTTGCGAGCAATTATTCCTTTGAATTTTGAAGGTATTTCTCAAATATCATCTACCTTCCAATATTCCAGTTGAGAAACCAAATGTTATTCTTGTTTTTGATCCTTTGTATGATAATTGGTTGTTTGTTTTATTTTCTCTAGGGAAGCTTTTAGAATCTCCTTTTTGCCCCAGTTCTCTGAAATTTCACAATAGTGTGCCATTGTATAGGTTTTCTTTTATTCATCATATTTGGTTGGCACCTTCATTTGGGAAGCTACAGTCCTTCATTTATGAGACACTCAATTTTATGATTTCATTGATAATTTCCTCCCCTGTGATTTATTGTCATGCTTTTTCAGAAATATATTCTGATGGAGTAGGACCTTCGGAACTGATTTTCTTTGTTAACTCTTCTGTTGTTTCCAGATTAGAAATTTTATCTAGTTTCTGTATAGTTTTATAAACTTTTTCTTCCAACCATTCTATTGATTTATTTTATTATGATGTGATCAAGATGACCATGATGATGATAATGATGATGATGACATTCTGTCTTGCTCCTTGTACTATCTCTGTTCCCTGTAAATTCCCCTTTTTGTTCATTTTTGTCTATTTTTCATATTAGAAGTTTTTCACAAATTTATTCTTGGTTGTTTCTTCATGTTTAGGGGTGAGGCTGAATTTCTGATTACAGTCTTTGCATATGCATTAATCTTTTCTAGGTCAGTCAATCTTCCCAGGTAGAAATCGATCCACGAATCCCTTCCCCTGGGATTTTTAGTCTTGATTGCCAGTGCTCTAGAAATTGAAAGAGAGAAAGAGCTGAGAGGATTTTATCACTCAGCATGTAGATTCTCAGATCATATCTTAGTTTTAGTTGTGAAATCTTCATTCTAAATCGTGCAGTAATCCCCAGGTCCAGAATCCCCCTCATTTTAATCTTTGCCATTTTATAGTGGAGCTGGAAGTCTAACAACTCCTACACAGATTATTAAACAATCTTCTTGTTTGTTTGCTTGTATTCTTCAACCATGCCCACATCTAGACTTTCAGAGCTACCTGGTAGTCGTAAGTTCTGAGAATTCCCTAGGTCATAGAAACAACATGTACCTGCTTCATTGCTATCCTCCATCTCATTGTTACATTCCTCTTGTAGTAGGCCAGGTCTCACTAACAGCTGAACAGGCAGGCCTTCATGAAAACTGCTTCAGCACTGACTGAATGGTTAAGTTAAACATTAAAAGCTGATACAGACAGTGCCCTTATCCAAAGTCTGGAATGTAAAAAAAGCCCACCAGGAGTTTTGCCTAGGCCTTTCCTGGCCTTGAAGTATAGCAAGATAACGAAGGAATCTTTAACAGGACCTGTTCAGAATTAAGCAAGTTACCGAGGGTCTAAAGAAACTCTCCAGACTTCCAAAAGTAAGTTTTATTGGGGGTCTAAAGGAACTCCCCAAACCTCCATGATTTAGCAGGAGACAAGATAAAGGTAATCACCCCAGCACCTGGACGCATTTAGATTAAGTAAATTTACTGAAGCTCCAGAGAAAGGTCTTCATGACTCAGACATTATTTATAGATTAGAAGAAGTTAATCATCTGTGACCTTAGATGAATGCACACTTACACATAGACATATGGCTTAGAAGGCATATAAGTTCTGAAAAACTTTGTAATTTTGAGTTGGTCTGGTGATATTTTCCTGGCCTTCTCCCTGTACCCAGTTACCAGAAATAAACTCTCTTATTTCCCAGTTCATCTGCATCTCGTTATTGGTCCCTGTGAATAAGCAGCCTGACCATTGAATCAATCTGGGAACACTGTCAGACATTTAGCTTTCAACTTTCTAAGTACTATCTGTCACTACTCTCCCATCTTATTTGCATCTCTCCTCTATTGTTTCTCTTCTTCCATTTTGTAAATCATGTGATTTTTATCTAATTTTTATAATTTTCAAAGAATTATTGAAGAGAGCAAAGATACACCTTCAGTGCATACCTTCAATCTTCCATGCTTATTGAGAAGTCGTCATCATATTTATTTTTCCTTTTTAAGCACAAGTATTGACCCTTAGCTGTTTTAAGAAAAAAAATATAAATCTGAGAAAACTGAAAAAAAAATTATGCCGAAATTTCAGCATTCTTCATGTTTTCTTTGAACAAAGAGCATCATATCCCTCTAATGTATGCGATGGGTACATCTCTCTCCATATTTTCCAACAACAAGACTACCAGAGAAGGTACTGCTGTCTTATCTGATTTCATTCTAGAACCTATAAGAAGCAGGTGCCATGTAGACCAGGATATGATCTGTTTTTATATTTTTTTGCATTTCTAGAGTAAGATTGGAGGTACTTGATGAAGGGAGCCTCACCTGAAGGGTTTCAGATACTAAGATTTACTTTGGTATTTCACTACGATAATTTATACCTTAACTAGCCAGAGGAACTTAAGAATCAACATTTACTCGTTTTATTCCAAGTACAGCTATGCAGGAGGGATTCGGTTTCAAAGCTCTCACCTAGAAATAGTGGAGTACATAGTTTATCATGAAGGTTCCTGGCTATATGAAATTGTAAATCCTTTTCCTAGAAGATATTAATTCTTCACCCCACCAAAAACAATCTGGACACAATCCTGTTAGTACTCTGTGTACATAACTGGAGAGGAAGCCTTAGATACATTTGGCATTCCAGTTGGGAAGATGGCGCATTCAGAACCTAGTTCTTGTGACAGAAAATATTTGCTTCTCACCAGTAGGAGAGATAATTTACTATGGAGATTTTCAAAAGATAATGAAATCACAAAGACATTAATAAGACACAGATAGTTTAGTAGCCCACAGGGTAAGGAAGCAATGCAGAAGCATTCTTCCAAACAGGATACTTCATGCATTAGGGCATTCTTACAAGTGCAGAAGAAGAATACTGCCAGAGGATGTCAAAAAAAGTATGAGTGGCAGTTACCAACATTAAATATAATAATATAATTTATAACATTCATCTTTTTATGTATGTATGTATTAACTATGTATGTATGTATCTATCCATATAGCTATAATCTATCTATAGCACAAGTTCATCAACTATGACAAAAGTTTCTTTTTAAAAATTGGGTGTAAGAATACTTCTGTTTGTTAACAAGCAAATACAATGTTTAGTAATGTCAAATTTGTCTTTTCTTTGGCTCCGCCCCTGCCTGAGAACACATTTGGCCTAAAATAAGGGGACAGATGAACAGATGAATGTCTTCATGACAATCAACTGTAGGCCAGAGAAAGCTTTGATTTGAATAAATACTGACATCTGCAGATGAAATGAACTGCAGGGCAATGCTTAATATATCTCAGTTTTTCTTGGTTAGCATTTATTGAAATTGGACAATGTGCTGGCAGCTTGTGGAATGTGAGCAAAACGTGGTTCTTTTCTTTAACAATGGGATTAAAAACTATCCCCTGGTTAAAGAGAAATTGATGTGTATGTCACCTGCATGCCTCTGCCTGCTGAATTCAAGAAGCCCACCTTTATAAGATAAAATGAAGTTAACAAGTAAGTGAGCACCCACTGTCTTCATACCGTAATGGTAAGATTAAAAAAAGTACTTAGTCTTACTAAGAAAACAAGAAGAGTTCATATGAAATAATATGAGACCAATGTAGCAAATAAAATAGAAACTGGTATGTCATTCAAATGCTAAATTGTAGAGAGATTTAGTAATAAGACCAATATTAAAGAATTCAAAGAAGGAAGAGATAACCATGAGCTGGAGTATTCAAGAGAGAAGATTTATAGTGGGAATGAAAACAGACTGGCCTTCTAATATGTAACCTATCACAAATAGTCTTAAATTTCATGATTTAGAACATAAAAAGATATCAAAGATGTGTTATGTAAGAAAAGTTTTCAAAGAGTGTATTTGCTATGCTTTATTTTTTAGAGAAATAAATACATAAATAATATTTGAGAAGAATATATTGTAAATTGTTAACAGTGGCTACAAATACAGTAGGACAAAGAGAGTAAGAAATTAGAACTTTTAAAATTATGTATCTTCATATCACTTATTAAACCAAAATAATTTATCTTTGTAATAAGAAGAGAGTGACATTCCACAGGACTTCCTTGTAATTCACTTCTTCCTCAATTTCCAATATACCTGCAGTCCAGGACAGAGTTTTACCTAGATATACACTGGAAACAAGTATTCCTGGATCAGAGCTATCTTATTAGAAAATAAGAAGAGACATAAATGTGAATCCAGCAGATGTTAAAAGGTAAATGAAAAATTTCATGAATGATATTATCCTAATAATTTTGAAAACACGTGAAATGGAAGAAAGAAATCAAATGAAACTCATGCAAGAAAATACATCTTATTTGTCTTCTAAAATTATTAATGGAATTAAATTGGTATTTAAAAATTCGGCATGGAAAAATTATTAAACCCAGGCAGTTTTAAGAGTGTGTTATATGAAATATCAAATAACAAAAAATAGGATATCCTTACTTTTAAAGGAATAGAAAAAGAAGAAATATTTCAAACTAATTTTGTGAAGCTAGTATAACTTTGTTACCAACACAAGAAAAAAATAAAATGAGAAGGTATAGGATACCTTATTCATTAACATGAATGTAAAAATTCCAACTAAGATATTTACAAACTGAATTTTGGACATGTATAAGTAAGTCAAATCATAATACTCTAGTTGTATTTATCCCAGGAATGATGGCTTGATTCAATATAAGAAATCCACTAATGAAATTTACCACAGTAACAAATTGAAAATTAAAAAATACATATTATTACACAATAAATGCAGAAAAATGGTAAAATCCAACATGCATTCATAATTTTAATCTAAATGAGCAAAACTAGAAATGGAAAGAAACTTATTTAACTTAATAAAAGCTACTTACAAAAATTACAGTGCAGCTGCTTTGGAAAACAGTTTAGCAGTTCCTCAAAATGTTAGAGAGTTGTCATGTGACCTATATATACACCTGAAAATCAAAAAATTTCTATGAGAATATTTAAAGCAGTATTTTTCAAAATAGTCAAAAAGTAAAAACAACCTAAATGACCATCAACTGCTGAACTGATTTTTTAAAGGGGTATATTCATACAACCAAGTATTATTCAGCAATAAAATCTAATGAAGTATTGCTAGTTCCTACAACATGGATGAATCTTGAAAACATTATGCTAAGTGAAAGAAGCCAGACTCAAAACGCCTCTGGTTATTGTATGATTCAATTTATATGGGATGTCCAGAGTAGACAAATCTATACACACAGAAAGTAGATTAGTGGTTGCCACGGGATAAGAATGGGGAAAATGACTAGTGAGTGCTAGTGGGTAAAAAGTTTATTTTTGGGGTGACAAAAATATTCTTGAATTAGATTGTGATGATGGTTGCACAGCTTTATGAATATACTAGAAATCACTGAATTATAAAAAAATAAAAAATTTAAAAAAAATAAAAATTAAAAAAAATAAGAAAATAAAAAAAATATGTAAAATGTCAATAACTTTTATATTGAGTACATGGTGTTATATTTTATATCTTTGGTTAAATAAAATATATTATTAAAATAAAAAAATAAATAAATAAATAAATAAATAAATCACTGAATTGTACAATTTCAAATGGTAAATTTTATGGCATGTGAATTGCACAGCAATATTGTATCTTTAAAACCATTTAAATATATTCAATGGTGAAGTGTTAAAAGTATTCAGGAATAACATAGGATGCATCATCTCACATCAATCCAACAAAGTACTGGAGGTCCTGGCCAGTGCATTTGGAAAAAGATGTAAAAAGAACATAAAAATTAAAAAGAGGAGAAACAAACTCTTGTTATTGCTTGACAATGTGACTGTCCACATAGAAAACTCAAAATATTCAAAATAATAAACTGAAAAATTGTTAATATGTGCAGAAAGCTTTTCATCAAATGGTGCTGGGACAACTGGCTATCTACATGCAAAAGAAAGATATAAAGACAAAACTTACAGTTTATATAAAAATTAACTCAAGATGAATTATAGACAAGTATGAAAAGCAAAACTATAAAACTCTAGAAAGTAATGTAGGAGAAAATCTAGGTGTTCTTGGGTTTGTTAATGACCATGTCAAAAGTACGATTTGTGAAAGAAAAAAAAAATTAAAAATTTAGATTCATTAAAATTTTCAATTCTTCTCTGCAAAAAAATAATTTTTATGTTATAAAGTCATAAAAAAGATAAGCCATAGACTAGGAGCAAAAGACACATTAGATAAATAGTATTCAAAATATACTTTTTTTTTTTTTTTTTTGAGACAGAGCCACAGTCTGTTGCCATGCTGGAGAACACTGGTGTGATGTTGGCTCACTGCATCCTCCACCTCCTGGGTTAAAGTGATTCTCTCTGCCTGAGCCTCCTGAATAGCTGGGATTACAGGTGCATGCCGCCACACCCAGCATTTTTATATTTTTAGTAGACACGGAGTTTCACCATGTTGGCCAGGCTAGTCTGGAACTCTTGACCTCAGTTGATCCGCCCGCCTCAGCCTCTCAAAGTGCTGCAATGACAAACATGAGCCACCATGCCTGGCCAATAATTCTTAAAACTTAACAATAAAAACAAAATCACAAAATTTAAAATAGATCACGAGATCTGACAGAAACCTTTCCACCGAAGATATACAATTGCCAAACAAGTATATAAAACAATGTTCTCAACCTCATATAACATTAAGGAATTGCAAATTAAAACAGTAAGCTACCACTACCTACCTATTAGAATACCTTAAATTCCCAACACAACAGCAATATTATTGAGGATATAGAGTAACAAGAACTCACATTCGTTTCGGGTGGGGATGCAATTGGTACCATCAGTTTCGGATGACAGATTGGCAATTTCTTATGAAGCTTAATGCAGTCTTCTCATATAATCTAACAGTTGTGCTCCTTGGGATTTACTGTAATAAATTGAAAGTTTATGTCCACACAAAAACCTGCCTATTAATCCATTAATGTTTATAGCAAGTTTATTCATAATTACCAAAACTTGGAAGAAACAAAGATATTCTTTAAGTGGTGAATGGACGAACAAATGTGTTATTTTCATTAAATGGAATATATCATTCAACAATAAAAATAGATGAGCTCTCAAGCCATGAAAAAAATGGGGAATCTTGAAATATCTATTGCTAAGTAAAAGAAGTGAATCCAGAAAGGCTACCTACTATGTGATTCTGATTATATGACATTCTGGAAAAGCAAAACTATCAAGAGGGTAAAAACAATCAGTAATCACTAGAGCTTCAGGGCTGGGGTGGGGGACAGCAAAGAGAGAAGTATAAGTGAAGCCTAGGGGATTTTAAGGCAATGAAACTAGTCTACAGTGGTAGATACATGCATATTTATATATACATGTCAAAACTCAGAATGTATACACAAGTACTGAATCGTGATGTAAACTATAGATTTTAGTTTATAATAACATACTGATATTCACTCATCAATTTAAAAAAATGCAGCACATTAATGCAAGATGTTAATAGTAGGAGAAACAGTGTGTGTATGTGCCTGTGTGGGGGTAATATGAAAACTCTAGTTTTTGCTCAATTTTTCTGAAAATCTGTAAATGCTCTAAAAAATAAAGCCTATGAATTTCAAAAATTCTGTGGCAAAAGAAAAATATATATAAAACATATAATATATAATAAATAGAATATATAACAAGAAACCACATATAAGATCACTGTAAAAAGTTATACTGCATTTATATACATTATCAACAAATAGAAAATACCATTTTAAAAGATACTATTTTCATTTTCAATAACATTACTAAAGCCTAGGAACAAAGATAACAAATATATGCATGGCCTTTGTGTGTAAAATGGTAAACATTTCATTTAAAGGCATTAAAGATAGAGAACTCAGAGTCCTAAATTTATCAATTATCTTTGAATACATCTAGCAGTGTTTCTCAACTCGGAGGTGCATTAAAAAAAATTCCATGAATGTGTTAAGAACCTCTATGTTTGACCACCTCTCAACCTCTCAAGATTAAGTAAATACTATGATCTCATAGATAAAATTTTACTGAAGTACAGCCATCCCAACAGATTACAATTAGAAGTCAAAATATACAAAGAACTATATGATTTATATGATTCAAAAAGAATAGACAAAAATCCCAAGTTTAAAAAAAATTTCTTTGTAGGACAAAAATAAGCATTTCACAGAATAGAAAGCATGATGTCCATAATCCTGAAAATATGTTTAACTGAGAAATTCAGAATAAAACCATAATAAAATACAGTTTTTTTATGATACCATATATCTCTTTATTTTAAATCTATATATTAATGTTGCTTATTACCTTCAATGTTTACAAAAAATAATGTAAATGTATCCTAAGCTATTTGGATTACTACTTTTTAAAAAATTTTCCAGTAGGTTTTGGGGTACAGGTGGCTTTTCGTTGCATGGATGAGTTTAGTGGTGCTTTCTGAGATTTTAGTGCACTCATCACCTGAGCAGTGTACACTATACCCAATGTGGTGTAGTGTTTTGTTTCTCACCACCAACCTTTCCCCTCCACCTGAGTCCCTAAAGATTATTACATCGTTTTTATGCTTTTGCATCCTCATAGCTTGGCATCCACTTATAAGTGAGAACATATAATATTTGTTTTTCCATTCCTGAGTTACTTCACTTAGAGGAATGCTCTCCAGCTCCAACCAAGTTGTTGCAAAATATATTATCTGGTTCCTTAATAAAATAGTTTTTCTATATTAACCAAATTGAAATAAAGCTTAAAAATCCAACAACAGACAGTGATGATGTTGAGAAACTGGAATTCCCTTCCACTGTGGGAATGTATATTGTTATACCAACTCTGAGAAATAATTTGACATTAGTAAGATGGACATATCCTGCAATCTAATGATTTCACCCCTTCATATGGTCCTCCTCTGGAGAAACTCTCCTACATTTTAACTAGGAATAATGTAGCAGAACACCCAATAGAAACACTCTATGACAAACAGACACACATGTACAGAAACACACACACAAACACACACAGTCCTATCAATAGTAAAATGAATATATAAATGGTGGTCTCTCATACAATAAAAAAGTGTGTGGAGAGAAGTATGACAAGTTTCCTGCAGCTGTGGAGCATGGTAATTAGAAAGTATAAGCACGAAGTGAGCTTGAAAAGGCATGTTGGAGCAGATAATGACTGACTTTGCTAAGAAGTTTAACATTTTTTCCTATAGGTGAAGGGAAGTTTTGGATATTTTTAAGCAGGAGACAAGATCCAGTTGTATATGAAAGGTTACTCAGACAATGTTTAAAATGACTGGGAAAGGGGGACAAGAGTACTAGTTAGCAAGGTGTTACAATTAATCATAAGAAAGTATTTTTGCCAATAGGGACTTATTCACAACTGTTACCCTAATCAAAAACCCCCTACTCTATCTTGGGATCCTAAAGGACTACATTCTTGAATAGTGAGTGGATATTACACCAGCACCTTCATGCGTTGGTCTTGGGCCCTTGGTGACCACAGGTGTTAGGCAGGATGAAAAAATTACCTTTACCTAGAACACCCATGTGCATTTTCTCCACCTGGTTAACTCATTCCTAATACCCTACTGAAATTCTCATCCTTTGAAAATCTGCCCAAGTCCTCCAAGCAGAATTAATGTCTTGCATTTCTAGGCTTTTATCATATACAATAAATTGAATCAAAGTATTTAAAAAGACATCTGGGAAACAGTTTTCAAAATGTTAAATTGGCGTAACTTGTGATACAAAACTTCCACCACTAGGAAGATATGTGTACAATGGTTAATGCACAGGTTTTTAAAATTAGGATATTCTTTGTTTGCTTTGCAATAGCAATCTCCTGGAAACCACCAAAATGCACAGGAGGAGACTGGTTAAGTAATGTGGCTACATCCATACAATAAAACGTGAGTTAGTTATTAAAGACGATGAAGAGTGAATACTGATATGGAAAAAATATCTAAAATATACCCACTGGCAAAAGCAAGATATAGATAAAAGGATACAATATGTGAGTGTTTACATATTTGTAAAGAAAATTTCTGGAAAGAAATATAAGAAAGTGTAAATAGCATTTGCCTTTAGGAAGGGCAACTGAGCATTTGGAGTGGTAGTGTCATTTTTTTTTAATGCTTTTTGTATTACCTGGATTTCATTACATGCATTATTTTATTTTTCATAACAAGCATTTTAAAATGGAAATTCTTGTATTCTTTAAAAATGAAAATCCTACTTATGTACCACATCCATTACACTGTAGTTTATTTGTTAATATGCTAGGTTTTCCCACTTGACTGTGAGCAAGTTAAGGACCGAAGCTGTCTTATTGGTTTTCATATCCACAGTGCCTAGCACAGTGCCTGACAGTAATAGAGACACCCAAGAGACCGAATAAAAAGATGAATAGATATTGATTGAATGAATGATTGGATATAGGAATCAATGCATGAATAAATAAAAAAAAATGCATGAATGAATGAATGGCAGATATTAAGGTCAACTTCATTAAAGGACAAAATTGTAGCCTTTCACAACCTCATCTATGGCCCTTCATCTATGTTTTGAGGATTCGTTATGAGAAGAAATTCAGGAAAAACACAATTGCTTTACATTCACAGGTGACCTTCTGATGAAGACTACAGAATCATATTAATTATGCACAAGAGCAATGAAGTACATTTCATCCTAGGCTGCATCAAAACCAAGTCACTGTGAAATGAACTGAATGATTTAACAACATCCAATGCATAAAAGGTCCTCCTCACCTTAAAGGTCTTCAGGACAGCCTCTTAATTTGATTTCTGTTTTGTTGTGCTATCTTCATTTTATGGTCTTTAGTTCTCCTTATTACAAATGTAATTTTTAAGGGTCAAATTAATTTAATTTCACTTTGGCTTTGGGATGGTTGAATGCAAGGTTGTGAAAACCACTAGCTTAAAACAGGTGCTCTGCAAAAACTTTCTGCCAAGCCTCTCTATGTCACCAGGACACCGACAAACTGGAGAGTTCACGGCTATTCTGTAATAGTAAGGAGAAATGATGGATGTTCCAAACACTGTATCAATGTGAGAGGGTGACATTGTCGTTGCTCACACCCCGTCTCCCATCCCTGAAGCCTGAAAGGTTTGCCTTACACTTTTCTACCTCTCAAAATTATGCCCATTCTTCGATACCCAACTAAAATCCGCTCTTTCTGTGTTGCCTTTTCTTACTGCCTCAGTAGAAGTAGCCCACTCTAAATCACTTGTTTAGAATCAACCATGTCTTATGTTTAATACCATACTTATCACTTTGACTATGTTAGATCCTCATGTGAATTGTGAGCTTCTGGAGTGCAGAAAGCATGTGCTACATTACTTTATATTCCATCCTCCTCCCCATCTCATCTCTAATAAGTATTCTTTTAATATTTTTTTGAGTCTTGTGCAACTTTGAGAATTTAACAAAAGCAAAATATTTAACAAAAGCACATTTATTCAGTTTTGGATAAATGTGCAAGTGAACAAAGTGAAACTTTCCAGGCAGTTTCAAGGGTGCATGATATTAGATCTAGCTTGGGTTCAATTAATACTGACTAAAATTAGGGAGGTAACATAATCTACAGAACTAGGTTGGAGTTAAATCCCTTAGGTTTGTATATCAGCTCTGCTGCTTACCAACTAGTTGAATTTTGACAGTTTACTAAATCTTCTGTCTCCTGGTATACTCTTCTGTGATATGGGAATAATAATAGCACCTTCCTCTAAGATTGTTAAGAAGACTGAATAAGAATAGGAATTTATTATAGCCTTGGCTTTTAGTATGCACTTTATTAATACCTTTATGTTTTTTCTATATTCACAAAACTAAATACTAGTGGAGCCAAGATTTGAACTGGGATTTGTCTGACTAGAACAAACTGGAGCCAGTCAGATAAGGTACAAATACAGACTTCATAAGTTACTAACCATTTTACTTTGGTCAAATTTATAGGATTATCTTTAATATAATGCATATTCTGGCCAGGCTCAGTGGCTCACGCTTGTAACCCTAAAACTTTAGGAGGCTGAGGCAGAAGAATTGCTTGAGGACAGGAGTTCAAGGTCAGCTTAGGTAACATAGCAAAACCCGATCTCTACTAAAAGAAAAAATAGCCAGGCCTGGTGACACTCACCTGTAATCTCAGCTTCTCAGGAGGGTGAGGTGGGAGGATGGCTTGAGCCTGAGAGGATATATACATAAGACACATTCCTGCACCTAGCACATCTAACATTTAGTACCTTGTTGAATATAGGTAAAAGTAATGGAAGTGACTGAGAAAACAAGGAGAGAGAAGGAAGGCATAGGCTTTATCCTCAATGATTTTAAAGTCTTCTAGGGGAAGCATGATATTGAAGTGATAAATAATAAGTAAAGTTTCATAAGTGAAGTGTAAATGACCAGTGAAGGCTGTAGCTTGGGAATCAAAGGCAATAGTGGAGGCCTTCTGAAAAGTCTATTGGGCTGATAAGGGGCAGGCAAGGCCTTCTCATATTGGTCTTTTCACGACATCATTGTGCATTCAGAGACTTATTTTCTCACTTTACTCACTTGTTTTCAGATTTTTGGTGTGGCTTTCATTGTTAGACTCTTATCATTTTTCCATTTGATTTTACCAATTTTCTGAGACTGCTTCATAGGCTCAAAGCTAAGTAAACTGCTACTTCAGTATGTCACCACAAAACATCAAGATATATATTGACTCCATGTCATATATCAAACTGATCTTTTAAATTGCTTTGATGACTTATAGGACTATGCTTAGTATAGGTCTAGTTTTATTGTGTGATGATGTAGCTCAGTCCCAAGATGAATTATACAGATTTTCCAGAATAAGGTGAGATATTTCATCAGTTGTAAAGAAACTAACTCCCTATTTGACTTCTGTCTTGATTAGAGAAAGAAATGCTTTACATCTGCCAATCAACAAAAACAATATCCAGAGGCCAAAGAGATTGGGGTGGCATGGATAAACTCCTATGCATAAATGGGGATATTTTCTATTCCCATTTGTGTCATTGTTTTTGGACAATGAAATAAATTATTAAAATGAGGAATTGGAATCACAGCCTTTCAGAAAAAAAGAGGTTGCTATAGGGTGAACATTGTTCAAAAGAAGATTGGGAGTATCAACGTAAACTCCTCTAATCTTTATTCAAAATAAAGACTAATTTTTCGGATGACTTTGCTATCTTAACCCAGACTAAGTGGGGTTAATTCAATCTGCAAATGTGTCCTGTTTTACTGTCTTCAAACATGGTGCTCCTCGTGCCTGGAATTGTATACCCTAAACTCTTTGCCTATTTAACTCTTTCTCACTCTTCATCCCTTGGCTCAATAAATAGGAAAACCTTCCTTGATTCGCATGACTATAGCAAATACATCTATTATAAACTCAACACATAATTATTTTCCATAGCACATGGAAGTGTTGCAATTTATAAACTGCCATTTATGTTTATGCAATTATTTTATTAAGTACCCTTCTTCTTTCACTTTTACTATAAGTGTATAACAGCAGGAACCTGAGCATATAGCATATTTCCTGGTTGGTGCATAGTAATAATTTGGTGAATAAATGAATAATTTTAGTTTTACCTAATTAGATTATGTTATAGATAAAAGCTTTGCTTTAAGAACTCAATATACATAGATTTAAAAGTTTCACTTGTGAAATTAACAGCAAACTAAGAGTGGAGGTTTATTTACTTGCTGGGGGCAGAATTAATGATTTCCATGTTTAATTTATGCTTCAAGGAAAAGTTTTTTATACTATGACTCACTATTCTGCTCTGTGCTATATGAGAAGTATCAAATCAGATATTTAATTTCGTAAATCCAAGAACCCAGTAATTCCAGAAATATAGCCCTTATATTTTTCAGGGGTCTTCAGAGAGAAATAACCAATAGGATGCATGTAGATAGATAGATAGACAGACAGACAGATAGACATAGATATATGAAAAGGTAATTGTTAGGAGAATTTGGCTCACACAATTACGGAGGCTGAGAAGTCCCATGACAGAATATCTGCAAGCTGGGGGACTCTGGAATATCTATAGCATAGCTCAGTTCAATAAGAA
The DNA here is from genome assembly GCA_036589455.1 of Ateles fusciceps. NCBI lineage: Eukaryota > Metazoa > Chordata > Mammalia > Primates > Atelidae > Ateles > Ateles fusciceps. Next base: position 113,072 of record JAZHEH010002063.1, read on the forward strand.
GGCGTCAGAATTAGGGAAGTTGATGGTGTCTCTCGAGTCTGAGGCTGTGGCTCTGAAAACTTAGGGGAGTAGCTGGTGTCTGTATTGGAATCGGAAAGTCAAGAGATCAGAGATCTTGGAGTTGTCATGTCCAAGGTCAGGAAAAGAAGAGTGTTTCAGCTCCAGGAGAGGGAGGGATGGGAGGAGGGAGGGGAAGGGTCAGAGAGAGAGAGAGAGAATAAGTTTGCCTTTCCTTTACCTTTTGGTTCTATCCAGGCCTTCAGAGAGAGAGAGAGGCCCCAGGTAGAGCTCTGGCCACTGTTCTGAAGGGTACAAGCCATAAGCCTTGGAGGCATCCATGTCGTGTTAAGTCTGTAGGCACATAGAATGCAAGCATGAAGAAGGCTTCGCAGCTTCCTCTGGGAGAGAGAGAAGAGAAAGAGAGAGAGTTTGCCTTTCCTTCACATTTTGGTTCTATGCAGGCCTTTAGCTGATTAGATAAATGCCCATTTACTTTGGGTGAGGGTGAATCTTTCCCACTCAGTCCATTGACTCACATACCAATCTCCTATGGAAACACTCACAGAAACACCCAGAAATAATACTTTACCAACTCTCTAGGTATTCTTCAATCCAGTCTATTTGACACCTGAAATTAACAGCCACAGTCCTCTACTTTTAAGATTTTATGCCAGTGTTTGAAATTTCAACTTCTTTTTTTTTTAAAGACGGAGTTTCGCTCTTGTTATCGAGGCTGGAGTGCAATGATACAATCTCGGCTCACCGCAACCTCTGCCTCTTGGGTTCAAGCAATTCTCCTGCCTCAGCCTCCCGAGTAGCTGGGACTACAGGCATGCACCACCATGCCCAGCTAATTTTTTGTATTTTTAGTAGAGATGGAGTTTCACCATGTTGACCAGGATGGTCTTGATCTCTTGATCTCGTGATCCACCCACCTCAGCCTCCCAAAGTGCTGGGATTATAGGCATGAGCCACCGCACCCAGCCAAAATCTCAACTTCTTAATAAAACATTATTAGAAATTAGATACAGATAATGAAATATTTTTAGTGACCCTAAAAATAAGCTGGCATCACAACAAAATAAATGCCTAAATTCAAATGTAAAAACCAGACTGTCTTTTCCATGCTTCCTTAGAGGACAGAGAATGAATTTATTCATAAAAGAGCTAAAGCAATTTGCAAAATTCCTGGCCTGTACTAACTGACCCCCACACGTGTATTTCTATCTCTTCATCTGTCTCTATCACTCTGTACACATGGAATTGGACATATTGATATGATTTGGATGTTTATCCCCCTCCAAATCTCATGTCGAATGTGATTCTCAATATTGGAGGTGGGGCTTGGTAAGAGGTGATTGGACTATGAAGTTTGATTCCTCATAAATGGCTTAGAACCATACCCTTGGTGATAAGTGAGGTCTTGCTCCAAGTTCATATGAGATCTAGTTGTTTAAAAGAGATGGTATCTCCCCGCTCTCTCTCTCTCTTGCTCTAGCACTCACCATGTGATGTGCTGACTCCTGCTCACATTTCACCGTGATTGTATAGTTGCTGAGACCCTCACCAGAAGCAGATGCTTGGAACTCTGCTTCATATAAAGCTAGCAGAACCCTGAGCCAATTTAAAAGATCTCTTTTATTTATAAATTATGCAACCCCAGATATTTCTTTATAGGAATGCAAAAATGACCTAACACAGAAAATTAGTACCACGGAGTGGAGCACCACTATAAGTAGATACCTGAAGATGTGGAAATGGCTTTGGAGCTTGGTAATACGAGAGGTTGGAAGAGTTTGGATGGCTCAGGAGAACACAGGAAGACGAGGAAAAGCGGGACATCTTAGCAACTTGCCAAGTGGTTGTGACCAAAATCCTGGCAGAGATATAACAGTGAAGTTCAAGCTGATGAGTTCTCATATAGAAATGAGGAAGACATTGAAAACTGGATCAAAGGTCACCTGTGTTACACCTTAGCAAAGAGCTTGGCTGAATAATGACTACATCTTGTGATCTGTGAACGTTTAAACTTACGAGTGATTGCCTAGGGTATCTGGTAGAAGAAATTTCTAGAGCAGAAAAGTGTTCAAAAATCTGTGTGGTTGCTCTAAAGCCTATAAGAAGGCATAGGAGCAAAAGAATGATGTACATTTAGAACTTATATTTAACAGGGAAGCAGAGCATTAAAGTTTGGAAAATCTGTGGCCTGAACATGTGGCAGAGAAAGAATAAACTTCTTTGGGAGAACAATACAAGCAGGCTGTGGAACAGCCACTTACTAGAGAGAATAGCCTGACTAAAAGGCAGCTAAGTGCTAATAGCCAAGACAACGGGAAAAGAGTCTGAGAGGCATTTCAGAGATCTTAGAGACAGTCCCTCCCTTCACAGGCCCAGAGTCCTAGGAGGAAGGAATGCTTTTGAGGGCCAATCCCAGGGCCACCTCAGAACACTGCTCACTGAATCCTAGCTGCTCCAGCTCCAGCCTCAGCTCAAGCTCTCTCTCTCTTCTCTCTCTCTCTCTCTCTCTCTCTCTCTCTCTCTAGTAGGAAGCTGCCAAGCTTTCTCTCATGCTTGCGTTCTGTGTGTCTGCAGACTTAACACGACATGGATACCTCCAAGGCTTATGACTTGTACCCTCCAGAACAATGGTCAGAGCTCTACCTGGGGCCTCTTTCTCTCTCTGAAGGCCTGGATAGAACCAAAAGGTAAAGGAAAGGCAAACTTATTCTCTCTCTTATTCTCCAGCCTCAGCCCAAGGAGCCCTAGGCAGAGCTCAGGCCACTGATCCGGAGGGCACAAGCCATAAGCCTTGGAGGTGTCCGTGTGCTGTTAAGTCTGCAGGCACACAGAATGCAAGCATGAAAAGGCTTGGCAGTTCCTCCTAGATTTTAGAGGATGTATAAGAAAGCCTTGGGTACCCAGGTAAAAGCCTGTTGCAAGGGGGAGTCCTCACAGATAACCTCTACTGGGAATTATAGAAGGGAAATGTGGGGTTAGAGCCTCCACACAGTCTCCACGAGAACACTGCCTAGTGGAGCTTCAGGAAAGGGGCCAGTGCTCTCCAGACTCCAGAATGGTAGAGACACAGGCAGCTTCTATCCTTAGCCTGGAAAAAACACATGCACTCAGCTTGAACTTATGAATGCCATGATGAAGGCTGCAATCTGCAAAGTCACAAGGATGTAGCTCCCCAAGACCTTGGAAGTCCACTCCTTGAACCAGTGTACCCTGGATGTGGGACATGGAATCAAGATTAGTTTGGAACTTTAAGATTTAATGACTGCACTGCTGGGTTTCAGACTTGTGTGGGGGCCCATTGCCCCTTTCTTTTGGCTGATTTAATCCTTTTGGAATGGAAATATCTACCCAATGCCCATCCGACCATTGTGTCTTGGGGAATTAATAGCTTGTTTTTGATCTCATTGGCTTATAGATATAAGGAACTCCTCTCCATATGAGACTTTGGACTTCAGACTTGAGGCTTAAGACTTTTCAGTTAACGCTGAAACCAGTTAAGACTTTAAGGGACTGTTGCCAAGGCATGACTATATTTTGAAATGTGAGAAGGACATGAGATTTTGGGGGGCTGGGATGGAATGAATCCGTTTAGTGTTTATCCTCTCCAATCTCAGATTGAAATGTGATTTCCAGTGTTGGAGGTAGGGCCTGGTGGGAGGTAAGTGGATCATGGGGGTGGATGCCTCATGAATGACTTAGCATCATTCCCTTGGTAATAAGTGACTTCTCACTCTGAGTTCACACAAGATGTGGTAGTTTGGAAGAGTGTGGCACGTCCCCACCTTGTTTCTGCTGTTGCCATGTGAATATACCTGCCCCCTTTTGCCTACTGCTATAATTTTAAGCTTTCCTGAGGCCCTCACCAGAAGCAGATGCTGGTACTATGCTTCATGTAAAACCTGTTGACCCATGAGCCAATTAAACTTTATAAATTACCCAGCTTCATGTATTTCCAATTTTGGTTATTAATTTTTTATTGACATCTTCTGAATAAGTGTTTTCTCTTGGTTGGTTTCAAAGGAGTCTATTCCTGAATATAATTACAGGCAGTTCATATACTGTGGGCTTATTAAGACCCAAGAAACTTTTTAATTTTAGCCTATCTGCTATTCCTTTTTGATTTCACTTGAATTTGAATTACTCTAAATATAATTTGGACATATTGACTAGGTATTTCTTTATAACAATGCAAAAATGGCCTATTGCACATGTAGACAATATGTGCATTGAAAAGTTCATAGAACAGTAGTTAAGCAACCTTGATATTCTTCTAGCCTCAACTCAATTAACTATAGGATTTTAGACAAGTTACTTAATCTCTCTTTGCCTTATGTTCTTTATCTCCAAATTTGGCTAATCATACATGTCCTGCATACCTAATCATTGTATGGAGAAGAATGAATGAAATGACAATGTGAAAAAATTTTAAAAAGTGAAAATTATTATTCAAATGCAAGTGTGACAGAGGGCCTGTGCCATGTGTAGCAAAGCATATGACTAGGATACCCAGAGTGTTAATCTCAAACAAAGTAAAGAAACTGAGATTCATTCTCTGGAAGCTCAGCACACATAGGCTAACTTGCATAATCACCCTCTTATTCATCAGTAAGGCTCTATCCAGTATTGAAGGAACCCTATAAATCTCTCACTTCCCCTCTTACTTCACATGCTGAATCAGCCTTTGTGAACATATCCCCTCCAGTGTATAATATTTTGAAGAAACTTTCAAGAAAACTCTGTGCCCAGAGAGTGCTGATTCAGCACAGTGAATGAGGTGACCAAGATGTATTTTGGAACGTTTCATTGGTATTTTCAACACCAACTCTATACAAATAAGAAGGCGCCTGTTTGGTCAAAGGAAGCACATTGCTTACAAATCACTATATATGTTCCTGAGTTTGAAGGCACATGGCATATGGAAAAAAATGTATCACCATGTTTTAAAGGCACCTTCCTGTGCATTCAAATAGTCCATATTTAATTTATTGTTTGTAGTAATCCCCTTTCCTTCTTCTTGTGCCTCCATGCATAATACAACGGCTTCCAGAAAATGTACCCTACAGTGTGATATGTCACTATCCCACAGGACATGAAGTAAAAAAGTATCCTTTTCTATACTATATTTAAAAATAAATCAAAATTATTCATAAGCATGATTGAAGACAAATAATTCTTTCTGGCTTAAAAGAATCAGTTGCTGTAACTGCTTTACTCACACACCTGGAGTTATGATTGGCAGAGCCTTACATTTTGGTGGTGATTCTAATCATCAGTAACACAGAGCTTTCCTGACTTTTGTTCACACTTATTAGCTGCTGGATGTAAGAACAGAAGACATTTTAAAGTATTATTTCTAAAGATTTCACAACATGACATAAAAACATATGTGCCAGTAATAGGTGGTAGATTGTGGATGATAGTGTTGGGATTTAATCGAAATGATACTTCCTCAAACAAACTTGCAAAGAAAGACACTCAAACTAATTAGACAATATACATGAATTACTTGCACTCTTCCTGAATATGACAGGTATTTATATTTCATATAGCAGGCAAGCAAAATACAAGCCAGTTAATCGTTAAGTGAAATAACACATCAGTTTTTAATAATATCAGATCTGAACTTTTCCACTGGTTCTGGTTGAAAAGAAAGTAAACACTTTTACTTTAAAATAATATTTCCATGTCTTTCCTTTTCAAACGATTCATTTTTACATGGTATAGAGGTAACAGACTTACTAAAAGTAATCTAAGGAAAATAAAGAGAAAGCTGAGGAGAATAAAGGTAAATACTTTTGCTAATTATACTTATACATTGAATATATGTAGTGCTTCTATTGGGTTTATTTTCATGTGAACTTCAAAAGTTAGCCAATATTTAAAATCTGCCAGAGCTAATAGCACATTTAATTGTCCATCATTCCATTGCTGTCCCATCTGTCTGTGAATGAGATCCCAGCTGTTTTTCATCTTTATTTTGAGTAACACATTTTTTATTCAGACTTATTAATATGTATTTTCACTTCCTGAAGTTATAGAAGCAACTTAGATGGAGTCATTTCCAGCTGGAAGGGGCAGCACTTCTTTCTTCTGAGGCACATTTGGATGATGTGAAGTCTATTTACAAGGTCATGCTTCGACAACTGGCATATAGCTGGCCTATTTTAATTTAATTTATTCCTATCTTAATTTTCAGTGCTCCTCTCTCAACCATCCCACTCCTCAATCTTTGTCAATTAAATGTCTTTCCTAGATTTGTCATTTCTGGCTGTATCCATGTTATTCTTAGGTTGATACAAAAGTAATTGCGGGTTTTTGCCATTGGCAGTAATAGCAAAAACCGCAATTACTTTTCCACCAACCTAATATAATCTCTCCTCTGCTACAATCTCCCATCATAGTTTACTATTCCTACAACTTCCTGCTTGCCCCACTCATTGCCACAGATTATGTGAATTAGTCCATTAAAAATCAATATTATAAATTGTTCAAAGATTACTTGTATAAGTGATAGGTTACTGCATTCCTTTTCCCAGGAACATTGCATTTAAACATTTCCCAATGTGGTTACCTCCAAATCACAAAATCTTAGAAATCATTGTCAAATATGAAGGATTATACAACTCAAAAAGTGAAAGATCATAAGAGACAATTTGGGCGAACATCCTAGTAAGAAAAATAGTTTCTCATAAAATGGTTACTATGTTCTACAATTTATAACTTTTATAATCAGAATGCATTGTGGATGACAGTTTGTCCTCTTCCTCAAGATCTAGAAATAGAAATACCATTTGACCCAGCAGTCCCATTACTGGATATATACTCAAAGGATTATAAATCATTCTATTATAAAGACACATGCACACGTATGTTTATTGCAGCACTGTTTACAATAGCAAAGACTTGGAACCAACCCAAATGCCCATCAGTGATAGACTGGATAAAGAAAATGTTGCACATATACAACATGGAATGCTATACAGCCATAAAAAGGATGAGTTCATGCCCTTTGCAGGGACAATCGATGAAGGTGGAACCCATCATTCTCAGCAAACTGACACAAGAACAGAAGACCAAACACTGCATGTTCTCACTCATAAGTGGGTGTTGAACAAATCAGAACACATGGACACAGGGAGGAAATATCACACACCAGGGCCTGTCGGGGGGTGGGGGAGATAGGGGGGGATAGCAGGGGCTAGGGGGATTGGGGAGGGGATAACATTAGTAGAAATACCTAATGTGGATGACGGGGTGATGGATGCAGCAAACCACTGTGGCATGTGTATACCTATGTAACAAACCTGCATGATCTGCACATGTACCCCAGAACTTAAAGTATAATAAAAAAATTTTTTTAAATCAGAATGCAGAATAGAATTTAGAATAAGTAGCTGTATTTAGCAAATTAACAGATTTTTTGATGCAGAGGATATCAACTGCCTCATTATTTTCCTGGATTAAATTCTATCATAATTACTTCTAATAAAACAAAGTATGTAACCACCTTAAGACTCTCTACCCTTTCTCTTGATCTGTGCCCTCATTCCACCACAAAACATGTATTTTTTAAACTACCATCATAAATAATAAAATATTAATCCAAACAAAGAGTTTATTGACATACACTTTTAAAAATTAGCCCTCTGTTTTTTGATTGTTCATTTTTTAAAGATGGAATGATGCTTATAAGATGTTACTTTGCTTTCTAAAGTAAAATTATGTAATCAGCAAGCAGAGACGATTTTGCTTCTTCCTTTCCTATTGGGATGCTTTTTAAATTTCTTCTTCATGCCTAATTACTCTGGCTATAACTTCCATTACTATGCTAAAGAGTGGTGAGAGAACATGCTTGTCTTCTTTCTTAGACACCTTGTTTCTTTCACCTTTCTCCATTGAGTATGATGTTAGCTATGGGTTTGTCATATATGACAGTTTTAGATGTTGAGATACATTCCCTCTTTACCTAATCTGTTGAAAATTTTTAATGGCGGAAAGATATTTGAATTTTGTCAATTGATTTTTCTGTATATATTGAGATGATTTTATGGCTTCTATCCTTAATTCTGTTTAATATGGTGAATCATATTTAATGATTTGCATTTGCTGAACCATCGTTTCATCCCAGGGATAAATTCCACTTGTATGATTCTTTTAATGGGGTGCTTGAATTCAGTTAGCTAATATTTTGTAAAAGATTTTTGCATTTACATTCATTAGGGATATTGGTCTGTGATTTTTATTTCTTGTAGTGTATCTGTATATCTTTGGTAGCAGGGTAATGCCGGCCTCAAAAAATGAGCTTGAAAGAATTACTTCCACTTTAGTTTTTTGTGGATGAGTTTGAGAAGAATTGGTATTAGTTATTTTTAATTTTTATAAAAACATTCAGTGGTGAAGTTACCTGGTCCTGAGCTTTTATTGATGGGAGAGTTTTATTATAGATTGAATATCCTTACTTATTATTAGCCTGTCCAGATTTTCTATTTTTTATGACCCAGTACTGGTAGGTTGTATATATCTAGGAATTTATTCATCTCTTTTAATTTGTCCAAATTGCTGACATATAATTATTTGTGGTAGTTTTTAATGATCTTTTGTATTTTTGTGGTATCAATTTTCTTTCATTTCTCATTTTATTTATTTGAGTCTTCTCTTTATTCCTAGTTAGTTTAGCTAAAGGTTGTTTGACTTTGAAATACTGCAATTTTGTGACAGTTGATGTATATTAGAAATATTTATATTAAAACTTTTCTATCTAGGACAGATAGTAACCATAGATTCAGGGTCAAACTATTTTTCACATTTGATGTAAATTGTTTTTGGCGGGGTTTTTTTTTTTTTTTGGCCTTAAAAAGTATGCTTAGTAGCATCTAAATTATTTCAAAAATATTAAATATCAGAAACGTGTGAGTATTTGATTTTGATGTGCTAGTGCTTTCTGATTTCAAGGCATCAGAGAAGCTATTTACAGAAAGATGTTGAGACAAGCTAGGGGTTAAATCGAAAGCCCTCTGGGTTTGAACTTAGACTTTTATTCAAATATCGGCTATTTTCTAACTGACTTTGGACAAGAATTTCCATTTCTTTTATATATATATATATATATATATATATATATATATATTATTGCATTTTAGGTTTTGGGGTACATGTGAAGAACATGCAAGATTGTTGCATAGGTACACACATGGCAATGTGATTTGCTGCCTTCCTCCCCATCACCTATATCTGGCATTTCTCCCTATGCTATCTCTCCCCAACTCCCCACACCCCTGCTGTCCCTCCCCTTTTTCCCCCCGACAGACCCCAGTGTGTGATGCTCCCCTCCCTGTGTCCATGTGTTCTCATTGTTCAACACCCGCCTATGAGTGAGAATATGCGGTGTTTGATTTTCTGTTCTTGTGTCAGTTTGCTGAGAGTGATGGTTTCCAGGTTCATCCATGTCCCTACAAAGGACACGAACTCATCGTTTTTGATGGCTGCATAATATTCCATGGTGTATATGTGCCACATTTTCCCTGTCCAGTCTATCATCGATGGGCATTTGGGTTGGTTCCAGGTCTTTGCTGTTGTAAACTGTGCTGCAATGAACATTCGTGTGCATGTGTCTTTATAGTAGAACGATTTATAATCCTTTGGATATATATGCAGTAATGGGATTGCTGGGTCAAATGGAACTCCACAGCTTCTGCACGGCAGAAGAAACAGTCATTAGAGTGAATCGGCAACCAACAGAATGGGAAAAAATTTTGCAGTCTACCCATCTGACAAAGGGCCGATAACCAGAATCTACAAAGAACTAAAACAGATTTACAAGAAAAAAACAAACAAGCCCATTCAAAAGTGGGCAAAGGATATGAACAGACACTTTACAAAAGAAGACATACATGAAGCCAACAAACATATGAAAAAATGTTCATCATCACTGGTCATTAGAGAAATGCAAGAATTTCCATTTCTAAGCATATTTTCTTTTCTTTAAAATGGGAATGATGATGACAACCAAATGATAACCTTTTATGTGCCTTAAATGGAAAAATATATTAAATATTTGTAATACAGTGATTGATGGGTAATAAACTCTAACAATATAATTACTTTCTAACTTCACCATTATCTCTATGAGCTTTATAGAAGACAGTAGGATTCTCATGTCATTATTTGAGAGTTTTAGGCTCAGATTTTCTTGCTATGTGTATCTTAGCCCATTTTCTGCTCTTATAATATATTACCACTGACTGGGTAATTTATAAACAACAGAAGCCTATTTAGCTCACCATTCTAGAAGCTGGGACGTCCAAGAGCTAGGTGCCAGCATCTGGTGAGGATCATCCCATGGTAGTAAGCATCACAGGCAAAGAAGCACAAGTGAAAAAAATAAAGAAGAAATTGTGCCAAATTTATTCTTCTATCACAAGTGCACTCTCAAGATAACAAATGCACTGCTGTGATAATGGCATTAAGCCATTCAGAAGAGCAGCCCTTATGATGTTGTCATCTCTTCAAGTTTCTACCTCTCAGGAGTACTGCATTGTAGATTAAGTTTCCAACATATAAATGTTGCAGGACATAGCAATATGCAAGAAATAATTAGATTATTTTAACTTCAACAATAGCAAAAACACAAAGAGACAAAATAATTCACAACAAGATTTTGGGTAAATATAGTAAATCTCAAGTTAGCTTGAGGGTGGGGGATAGGGCAGGCATATGTCATTGGAAGCCTCTCTCAAGTGTTTCCTGGATGTTGTATCTTTTGTTATTATATGCAAAGTATATTAGTCCTTTATTGAACTGACATTGCACTGACCTTACAGAGACAAATCACATGCTGGATGAATAGAAGGAGTGTTAACAAAAATGTGGCCTTGTGATAATTTGGCTCAAGTCAGAGGCTCAGAACACTTAGAAAAACCACATTGACAGGGCAGTCAAATGAAAGCGTAATCCAACACGTATAAGATAGTTCAGGTTATAAATATAATTATTTTAATGCTGGAAATATAAAAATATTAATTTATATATTAATTTTAAATGTAGTTTACCATGTGGGTTATGAATGGATTGGCTATTTGAATTTTGTCATAACTCAAGCAGTATGAGAGTAACAATAAAGCCCTAGGCTTTAGTTGGAGTTAATTTAAAAGTTTATATATTTCATTTCCTACTCAGGTCCCATTGCACCTTCCACCTCTGCCATTAGAATGATTTATGGGCACTGTTAGACCTCAGACTGATTCCCAGAAAGTTAAGGCTGAACATAGTACTTCAATAAACCACTATAATAAGATATTTCATTATTACGGTTCTAAATGTCCTGCAGTGTACGTTAATTTAGATATGAAATAATTAAACGCAATTAAAGCCCATTATACTAAGGATTACATTCTGCTAATGATACAGAGATTGCTTGCTTCAAGGAAGAATTCCCTCTGAAATCATCCAGAAAAGAAGCTGAAGTAGGCGGTGCTAGGAGAAAGGGATGTGTGTGTATATACATGTACACACACACATACATATATACACACACACATTTAGGAATAGAAAATATTGACAATTCTCACAATACGCTGACTTGACAAATTATTTTCATTAATAGTATCTCAAATTGCTTTTCATTGATGGTCTAAATAAAGTGCATACTGAGGTTTACAGTGAAACGAATGAGGCTAAGAAATACATTTTCCATGGAGCCCTCAGGTGTCAAGGAGACCTAGAGATGGTGAAAACCAACTCTCTCCTCTCCCATGGGTCTGGAGTAAGCCACGCCTAGACAGTCCTGAGCAGTGAAACCACTCATTTATCAACAAATTTTTTATTTAAAAACTTACTTATTTCAAATCTCATGTTAAAAGCCTTGTAGCATATTGTTTAAGAGGGTGAGCTTTCAAGACAGGTAGTCTAGCTTTGAATATGGGTCTACTAGTTGGGGAAAAATCTTAATAATAAGAGATCAATTTTGAACATGTTATTCTATGTCTCTTTACCTTTACTTCCTAGTCTTTAAAACCGAGTTATAGTAATACTGAAATGGGAAAAGTTCTCTCATCCCCCCTCACAGGGCATACGATGCGAGTATACCTCGCTTCTTAAGTGCCTCGCTGCTCAAACCCCATGGGGGGTAGCATGCAGATGGGTGAGTTGTGGGGCTCTGACCCCACAGCAGTGTCTAGGGGTTAATGTTTACAGCTGAAGCCCCAGTGGGCATCTGTTACAGGGTGCTCTTTAAGTTTAGCCATCCATAAGCGGCTTGGGTTACACTTGTCAGCTCAATTACACTCCCTGCCTTCTTGCAAGGACAGAGGGCTTTGTATCCCAGGGTTCTTGCCTTGTTGTACCAGAAAGAATCAGATCACACCTGGGCTTGGAGAATGAGTGCAAGGTTTTATTGAGTGGAAGTAGCTCTCAGCTAATGGGGGGCCCAGAAGGGAAATGGTTTTACCCTGGAGTCAGGCCACTTGGTGGCCCGGGCTCTTCTGCTACCATGCTGGCCAAACTCAGCATTGTTCCACCAGTGGATGATCTGCTGGCCTGTAGGTGTCTGTCAGTGTGCTCTTCCCCGGGCGACTTCCTGTCAACATATGGCTGCTTCTCTATTCTTCTGCTGATGTGTTCCTCTCGACATCCAGCTGCTTGTGTGTCTTCCTGCTTAGGTCTCAGGGTTTTTACAGGCATAAGATGACACATGGTGGGCCAAGGTCGTCTGGGAAATGCAACATTTGGACGTGAAGGCAGGAGCACCTGTCCTCACCTAGGTCCGTGGGGCACAGGCCCAGGGGTGGAGCCCTCACCAAGGAGCCATCGTTCTCCTCCCAACACTTTCCTGCCCACCTTCCATATCAATATCGCCCTCACAGAGTTATCGTGGCATTAAGTAAATATATGTAAAACATTTACAACAGTGCCTGCTATAATTATGTTCTCCATAAATTTGAACTGATGTTCTTTTTACAATATCCAAATGGCTATTCCTTTCCCAGAACCTTAATGACAGGGGAACATCTATTGAGAGACTGAATCAGAATATCCGTCTTTTCTTTCTGCAAGCTTTCCATCAAAATGCATTCATTTAACCACCAGATATCTGTTCAAGTCTAACTTTGTGCCAAGCACTCATTTAGTTTAAGAACTGAATAATGGTGAACAAAACAGGCAAGGCCCTTGTTCTCATGGTTTTTACATTTCAATTGAGAGAGTTACACAATTAAAAAAAAAAAAGAGAACCAATAAGTGAATGTGATATTTATGGTCGAATGATAAATGCTGTAAAGTGGTAAGTGTTATGAAGAAAAAAAGTTAACAGGATAGGGAATGATCTGAGCAGACATGAAAGTCAGATGGTAAAGGTATATGTTATTATATTTCATTCAATCATCAGATGTTTACATCGTGCAAAGCACTGGTCTAATTATGGAGACACAGCAGTGAATTTGGCAAACAACATCCTTGCTCTCATGCAGGTTACATTCTCATCTTGAGGCATGCATTAAAACAAATAAAGCAAAAAGCATTTTCTAAAAGGACAGTAATACATATTTATAAAGACTGGGAATGAGATGAAAAGTGACTTGTGACTATTTAAGTTAGATGGCCAGGAACTGACTCTCTGATTAGAGGTTCGTTACCCTAAGATCTTACAGACAAGGAGCTGTCCTTGCAAATATCTAAACGTTACAGACAGAGAGATGGCCGAGTACATAGGCACTGAGTTGGAAATGATATTTACATATTCAGTGAAATTAGGAAAAGCATGGGTAGATTAAGCAAAGGCTTTGCCAGGCATGATTTACAGGTTATAATTTATTCTTGGTGTAATAGTCAGTGATTGAAAGAATTCACAGCCTAAGGAGCAAAAGGATCTATTTTACTTTTAAAAAATCACTCTGGATACTCAGTGGAAAATGTAGAAGCTGAGGCAGTGGAATCAGGGGAATATATTAGAAGACTGTTGGCAGTGGGGTGCAGATAAAATATGACCATGGCTTGGATGAGGTTGGTAACAGTTGGAGTACAAATAGTAGATAGATTTGAGATCTTTTAGAAGAGCCAACAACATATGATGATGAACTAGAAAGACTGGGCGGTTAGTGAAACACAAGACTCAAGAACATTTCCTGGATTATTTAGCCTGAATAAATGGATAGATAGTGGAGATATTAAATTTGACATCCAACTAGAGATGTACAAATAAGGAAATGGCAATTGTATATATAAATCTGGGGCTAGGAGCGATTTCAGAGCTAAAGATAGAGACTTGGAAAGTCGTTGGTGTATGGACTCTATTTTAAAACTTGGGGTTGGATATGATCATCTAGGTTCAGATAGTATAAGCCTATTCCTATTTTATACTTCATTCAAAAAGGGCATTGATTGTTCATTGACCAGTGAATGTCATAAAGCATACTAAAGTGCAGATATCCATAAAGCTCTTCATACTAAATGATTAATGATTATTTATAGATCAATCCTTTCTTCTTTCAAATTTTTGTTGTAGCAAGAAGTATACCAAATAAGCTACTTCAATGCTGAGATTTTCCAGCCCAGCATCATTCAGATGGGCCTTAGTTCATGGCTGAGATGGGCAAGGCAGTAGTGGTGGATTTGGCACCACCGTAATCCAGCTGCCTGTGTTATTCTGCTGATCCACAAAGGTCTAATTTCACAGAAAACTCCTGGATGATTTGTTCCTAGCTTTCTGTTTGATTTAGGGGCCTTGAAAAAATTCTCTCTGCTGCTATTTAATTTTCATATTCCTGCCTAGATCTTTCTGCCTCACTTTGTTCTTAAACTGAAGCCAATTGTCAGGCAACCTCTGGATGGGTCACTCAAGATTGTATGGTTCTGTCGGGTCCTTCTTGCTTTTTAATATTGTGCCTCAGGCATTAGTGTCTTGTCCTAGTTAACATTTGTCAGCTACCTGATTGCCTCCTTTGAAATTCATCAGTATGTCACTTGTTAATTTATTTATTTTCTGATATTTGAACTGCTGGGATTATGTTTAGAATGACTTGAAAGTAGACATGTAGCTATTCACTTCTTCTCACTCTGTGAAAATTTAAAAAATTGGAGAGACCCAGTTATCCCTGGGATGGGATTTTTGAATTTATTTTTTAATTTGGAAAGTCAGAGTATGAAGTATCTAGCCTCTCACCAATATGGATGCTCCTGGAATTTTGATTTACAATGTGATAAATAATTATTCAAAGTAGAGAAGGTCAGGGGTCCTATTGAGAGAGAAAGAGAAAATGAGAGAGAGAGAGAGAGAGAGAGAAAGTTAAATGCAGAGTTATCTTAATGAGACTACATCAGAAGATGTTCAGCTTATTTATTTTTAAACGTGTCTGTGGTTTTCATTTTAACTATATACATCTTGCTTTTGGCAGTTTGTCATCCTCGATATTGTTTAAAGTTAGGTTTTTATATTTAATGTGCATCTTTTTGAGTCAGGAGACATCAGGTAGAATATGAGAAATAGCTTCTCTCCTTTTTCACTTTTTCTTTTCTCCCAAAATAAATTTCATTACAAAGTGTGTTTGTAATTGAATTCTTCTTTAGTGGGTGATAATATAAACCTATTTTTCTTCATTGAACATTTGATCTAATAGGTCCACAGCGTTTTGTGTCTTGTTGGTGGCAAACATCTCTCGGTTAATGCTGAATTCTGATTTAATTATAGAGAAACTGAGATGGCAGTGGCTAATGATGTTTGGAATAGGAGTAGCTGACGGTGTAAGAAATGTCATTCTGTGAAGTTACTACACACTAATACCAGAGAACTGGGTTGTGTCTACTCTCATCTTTTCCAAAGCTTCATATGTGGTACAAAATATCCTCCTTCTGCTCTGACTTTTCACAGTGATTCTTAAATATCAAACACCCCTCATCTCTCTGGATCTCTTATCTGACACTGACAATCACCCTGCTGAAACCAAAAGGAAGGTACAAATTGAAAATGCAGTGAGATAGGCACTGGAGAAGGTAGGCTTTTCAGGAAAAGCCAATGTTGTAATCCGTAGCCTTGATAATAAACTTCTCTCTGGCGAATGCTGGATTTCTAAATAGTTAAATGGAAATGGGGATGCAGGCGGCTAGTGAGGTTTGTAATGGATTAGCTGCCAGTGTGACAAGCTGTGATTCCGGAAATTACTATATACTAACCGCAGAGAAATGACATTAATAGGAAAATAATTTTTGTTTTATTTTTGGTGCCATATTTGGAGAACTAATAGTGCTGCAAGGTCTTAAAAGTCAAAAATTATCTACTTGATGGCTCAGTGGAGAAGGTACAAATTCCTAAACTTATTTTTGCAATATCTTGTGGGATGTCTTCAGTGTCATCAGGGAGTGTTATGATGTCCTTAAAACATTTTCCCAAATCAATATTCAGTGTTACTAATATGTGGGAAGGACTTTCACAGAATCCAGCAATAACTGGGCACTCTAATTTCAAGAAGATTAGAGTTCAATGAATTGAAAAAATGATATATTTATCTTTCATTTTGTTACCCATTTTCTCCAAAGCAAGCCCCTAAGATGGTCATATCTGAGCTTTACTGTTCTCATGAAATAATTTGATTACAAATATATATTCAAAATATATCATTGGCAAAATCCGCAATTACTTATGCACCAACCTATAAGTCTTACTTCCATCTAATATGAAGGTTTTTACAAATTTGATATCAAAATACACAAACTATGTACCATTATTACCCAGGAGATATTATGCATTCTAGGAAAGGTGTTTGATTTTGTAATAATCTCCCCACCTCCAAACGTAGTCCTCGCACTAATACCGTTGACCCATGCACAATACAGGACTTAGGGGCATTGACCCACACACAGTTGAAAATCCACCATGTAAGTTTGACCTTGCAAAAACTTACCTACTAATAGCCTACTTTTGACCAGAAGACTTACTAATACCATAAACCATCATTTAGCATACATTTTCTATGTTTATATGTATGATATACTGTATTCTTTCTTAAGAAAACTAAATGTAGTAAGAAAATCATAAGAATGAGAATATATTTCATTATTCCTTAAGTAGAAGTAGATGATCGTAAGTGTCTTCATCTTTGTCTTCAAGTTGAGTAGACTGAATAACAAGAGAGAGGAGAGGTTGGTCTTGCCATCTCAGGGGTGGCAGAGGTGGAAAAATCTTCACATATAAATTGACCTACACAGTTCAGAGTTTGTGTTGTTCAAGGGTCCACTGTGCTTAGTCATATGTTTTTAAATACGTATGTGTCCGGTTTGGGTTTTGTTCTCCTACACATCAAGACACTTGTGAGTTATACCTTCTTTGGATGATCTAATTGTCTGCCTTAATAAAACTGTTCCTACAATTGAGAAAGACTTTGTTTTGAGGTCTTTCATGCTTGGTGCTCATCTATAAAGTGGTAACCTTAACTAATGTTAGCTTATCTATTTTATCTTAGATAAGTGTTATCTGAAATTCATTTATGCATCTAGGAATAAGGTGACAAAATAGTTGTGTGCTCTTTATAGATCTCACATACAGTATGGCAGACTATGAGTCATTGTTATAAGTGGTTTAGACTTTATTGTCTTCCATGACTTATGTTTATAGCCATACATAAATTGCGCAGAACCACCAGAGGAATTTTAGTGTTTAGTCATCATGAAAGAAGGGATTTCACAGATTGTCTCTATCAAGTCTGAATGAGGTCTAAGAAGAAAAGGATTACCAATAAATAATTGGTTTCAACTTGATGTCAGCTAATAATGACTATTTCTCTAGAAAATATTAACTAGAAAACTTCATTTTCCTTTACAGTTACTTCAGGTCTGTGAAATGCAGCCTCCGAAGAACTCTGCAAGGTTTCTCTTAGGGTTTAGTATTAAAGGTTTTTACTTTACAGAAATAAAATAATCATTGGCCAGAAGAACCTCATGAGGATTTAACTTAGTATTAGTTCAGCTTAATCAATAATTTATCAAATTCATTTGTTTAGCAGACTTTTACAAGATAAATACTGGCATATTTTGCATGTCAAAATATAAACAAACTCAAATAAACTAAAATAACAAATTTGGAAAATAGAAATTTGTTCATTCATCCATCCATTTTTTGAGGCACTTAACCAAAAAAACCATAATTTTTATAAATGAAAGACTTTCTACAAATGTCTAAATAATAGATAACTAGATCTTATTTAATTGCCAAAGAATATTATCATACAGCTCACAGAAGCGTAATATTAATAAATGAGAAAAAATACAGAACTTCACAAATAATTTTAAAAAATGAATATTAAAACAAAACCACATATTTTAACCTATCAGACTGACAAGAATGTGGAGAAACGTAAAAACTAAAATACTCAAAATGGAGTTCAATTATGTGCACTCTTTGGAGAGCTATTTTGCAATGTCTATGTTTACATCCCTACTATTTGATTCTGCTAAGTTTGTCTAGACATATATCCTACCAATGCATTTGCACAAGTTTTGAAAAGATAGGCATTTAAAAGTATATGTCTTTGTGTCTATTTTTTTAAATTTTTTAATTTTTGTGAGTACATAATAGGTGTATATATTTAAGGGGTAGCTGAGATGTTTTTGATACAGGCATGCAATGTGAAATTAAGCACATAATGGATAATGAGGTATCCATACCCTAAGCATTTGTTATTTGAGTTACAAACAATACAATTATACTTTTTAAGTTATTTAAAAATGTACAATTATTATTGACTGTAGTCCCCCTATTGTGCTATCAAATTAATAGGTACCAAAAAAATAGAAAGAATGAATAAGGCTTTGTTTCTAAAGGAAAACAAACAACATGCCCTTTAATAAGTGAGTGAGAACCTAATTGCTTATGGTACATTCATACAATGCATGCTGTAGCATTGTTTTAAAAATGTGTTATATCTACGTTTGCTTTCAAAATAATGTTAAATCTATCTGTGCTGATATGAAAGATCAGAATATATTATTTAAAAAATCTGAAGTACAGTATTGAAATAGAATTATCTTGTTTGTTTTCAATGGATACAAATGCATTCCTATAGGATATATAGTCATTATTATATTGGAGACTTAAAAGTGAGATTACAGAAAGGTATTTTTGCTTTCATTTTGAAGAATTCAGATTGTTTGAAATGTTCACCTTGTGCATAATAAGTATGACATTTTGAGAAATTAGAACAATTGAGAAAATAGAGAAATTGAAGTAATATTGAACAATTATGAAATTTTAGGTATTGTGTTGCTTGCCATATGCATGTCTCTACTTTCATTCTTTCAACAATCCTTCATGGTAAATATTAATTTATCCACTTCACAAATAAGTAAACTGAAGCCCATAGATGTCATGTTTAGTCCATGTCACACAGCTAGTTAGTGTTAATGAGACTAACTGTAGAATAATAGTAATAATAACAATAAGAAGAAGAACACTCACTAACTTTTGGTACCACTTAGGTTTAAACACATAACACATTTTAAGTAAAAAAATAAGCTCCATAGGCCTACAAAGTCGTCAGAGTTGAAGCAGTTAGAGAGGTAGGGGGAAACTGGAAGAGTAAATAAATAAAATAAAACAAAAGAAAATAAAACGAGATAAAAAATTCAAGGATTCCTTAAGGAAAGAGTGATTTACAGTACTACAATAATGCAAATAAGAGCAAAATAAGAGCAAAATAATTTAAGCAAAAAAATTTAAGCAAAATAAGAGCAAAAAGTTTCAATTGAATTTAGGCACCTAAAAAATCATTGATGATTTTACTGAGGACTTTTTTTTTATTGTACTTTTGGTTCTGGGGTACATGTGCAGATCATGGCAGGACTGTTGACAGGTACATACATGCCAATGTGGTTTGTTGCCTCCATCCCCCCCCGTTACCTATATCTGGCATTTTTCCACATGTTATCCCTCCCCAACCTCCCCACCCCCCTGCTGTCCCTCCCTTGCCCCCACCTAACAGACCCCAGTGGTGTGTGATGCTCCCCTCCCCTGTGTCCATGTGTTACTGAGAACATTTTTGTAGGATAATAATACAGATGCCAGAATGAGTGGAGGAGTAACAGGGGAAATGATTAAATGGAGCCAATAAGGATGGGGACAAGATATTTGACTAAAAGTAGAGAGAAAACAGTATCATATTTAAATTAAAATATGCAGTTAAAGGAGGCTCTAAAGTCTCCTTTAAAGTGTTTACCTTTGTCTTGTTGCTATTGTTTTGGCATTTAAAACATTGGATTGAAAATGCTCTTTGGAATATTACCCTTTTGTTATACAGGATATGTTCATGCAGCTTTTTAGTTACTTCTACTGGATAATAGGAGCATTTGAATGCAATATATTTTTCTCATTCATCTTGTTACCTATCACAGTGCAGGTAACAGAGCACTCATTCCATAAAAAAGTATGCCAATCTTTAGAGTAGATTTCCTCAGGTCGGTCTTCCTCCATACAGTTTATTCACCATAACCTATGAGGAGTCAAGTCTGCTGCTGGCATATTTTTCAATGATGGTGTGTAGAGTTAATCACAAAGAAGATGGCATAGTGGAAAAATGATAATTTTCTTGCATAATCTAAGTGTATGTAAATGAAACTTAGGAGAGAAGGTTTTGGGTAAACTGAATTGCATATTGTACCCAATAGGTAATTTTTCATCCCTCACCTGCCTTCCACTAGACCACTTTTTGAAGTCTCCAGTATCTATGATTCCACCCTCTATGTTCATGTATACACATTGTGTAGCTCCCACTTATAAGTGAGAACATATGATATTTTACTTTCTGTTTCTGAAGTTTTCACTTGGAATAATGACCTCCAGATTGATCTGTGTTTCTGTAAAAGGACATAATTTCATTCTTTATGGCTCAGTAGTATTCCACAGTGTATATATACCACTTTTCTTTACCCAATCATCCATTGATGGATAATCAGGTTGATTACATAACTTTGTTATTGTGAATAGTACTGCAATAAACATATGTGTGCAGGTGTCTTTTGGTTATAATGATATATTTTTTTGGGTGGAAACCTATTAGTGGGGTTGTTGGGTTGAATGGCAGTTCTATATACAGTTATTTGAGAAATCTCCATAATGTTTTCCATAAAGGTTGTAATAATTTACATCTCCACCAACAGTGTATGAGAGTTTCCATTGCTCTACGTCCAAGAAATTTTTTTTTAAATGGCAAAGTCACTTTATTGATTCACAAATTAAAATCTAAGTATACTAATTAGAACTCAATTGAAATTATAAATGAACTTACATTATGGGTCTCAGGGTACACCAGTAATGTGGGCTTGTGAATAGAAAGACCTATGGAATAGCTTAATCTTATTAAACATATTATTGCCATCATACCTTTGGTTTGGAAAATAAACCTATTGCTATGACTTAGAGGCAACCGTTTGAAGATTAAAAATAATTGCTTTTTTTTCCAGGTGCAGTTTGAAAACAAAGTTAATTGCTAAACTTCAGAAAGTGCAAAATACTCTAGTTCTTAAAATATTTTTCTTGCCACCAATATAGAATGTTGCATTAGAGTGGCAAGAAGGTAATAGAAAAGAAGATTAACATGGAATTTTATTCTTGAAATTTAGAGAAACTTCTTTTAGTATTTCATGCATGCCTTTTTCATCTTGCTGTTGTCCATTTTGGATGGCTGGTATGCTATGAG
The DNA here is from genome assembly GCA_036589455.1 of Ateles fusciceps. Classification (NCBI taxonomy): domain Eukaryota; kingdom Metazoa; phylum Chordata; class Mammalia; order Primates; family Atelidae; genus Ateles; species Ateles fusciceps. The sequence goes on from JAZHEH010002063.1 coordinate 134,764, forward strand.
TACATGTCATATACTCCTAATAAAATAGCTCAGAGGCTGTTATTTTCTCTAAAATATCTAACTTATGGTTGTGAGGCTGTGTAGAGCTTTAATTTAAAGTTGGCTCACTAATTTGCAATTCTATGGCAAGCCTCGAGAAGTAAAAAGTATGTTAAACAGAGTCACAGTTGGATCTTTAAGAGACTGTTGTTTTGGTAATGAGGTCCCTGTCAGGATGCAAAACTATAAAAGGCACTTTACATTTTACCAAAATAATTGGTATAATCTTTACCAACATAAGGGCATAAGAAATGTAAAGGACCACTAGTAATCAAAAAATCTCAGCATTTGCCCTCCATGAAAGAACTTCTAAAGCAACACAATTATCATCAGAAAATCCATTTTAGTTTAATGCAAGAAATATTACTGGTTAAGATAGAATAATATAAAGAAACTGAAGGAAATAACATGTGAGCTAATAAGATACTAAACCATTAAAAAATTAACCTTTATGCTAAAAACTCTCAATAAACTAGATATCGAAGGAACATATCTCAAAATAATAAAAGCTATTTATGACAAACCTATGGCCAATATCATACTAAATGTGCCTTCTGAGTAACTGGGACTATAGGCATGTGCCACCATGTACGGGTAATTTTTGTATTTTTACTAAAGACGGTGTTTCACCACCGTTCCCCAGGATGGTCTCAATCTCCTGACCTTGTGATCTCCCCCACCTCAGCCTCCCGAAATGCTGGATTACAGGCGTGAGCCACTGAGCCTGGCCACTAGAGCTTTCTTATCTCCAAAATGTGTTCAGGTTAGGTTTGATACAGTGTGGGTGGGGAAACATAAAATGTTCCTTTAAGTTTAAGAATATTTTTATGTTTGTATAAGTTTATTTTTTTAATATTACTTATATATGTGAATGTGTGTGTGGGCAATTTTGTTTTAACTGAGTTAGGTTAGTTATAGCAGTTTAAGAAAGTATAACTTTCTTGAATACATCAAATTTCATTATTGTGTTATATCTGAAAATGAACAGACTTTAAAATCTTCTTAATTGATAATGGAAGCATCTCTAGTCAACTTCCAAGTTCTACTGCCTTATACTTGATTTGCTTTAATATGGGTTATGGGAAAAGAAAAACTGTTGGGACTCCATTAGAGCTGCCTCTCAACAGATAGAATGACTTCAAATTACTATTTTTCATTACCGGAGGGCCCCTTAGGACTACATTGGAAAGAATTCTCTCTACTAGAGAGAAGAGTCTCCTAGCAGTTTAATGTGCTGATCAGTTGTGCTCAGCAGCCCAGAATCATCATATTGCAGCTATTGAATAGTTCCAGATGAGATGATATGTTTCAAAGGATGGAGAATGCAATATGTGACACATTTCTAAAGAATGGTAATGAACAGCATTAACATGCTGATCATGGAAAAGTGAAAATGAAAGGGACTGAGTTGTATGGGATCAACAGTGACTTGGAACAGAAAAATATATATGTATAAGCATCAGGCACCTCACGAAGTCTTTAATTATATGTCTGCTCCAGACATATTGTTCATTCAACACTAAATTGCACATTTCCTCTTCCTTTCATCTTTAAACAGCAACCTTTAGAATAGTAGGACACACAAATATATTAAAGAAAGACAGATAATAGAAACTAGTAGCTTCTCTTACAGCTCAGATTCAGTATATTTCATGTCCTGTGGAGTCACCTTTAAAGTGTATCTAGAATAAGATTAACTAGGATCTGATTCGTATCTGTGGTTACCACTGATTTAAAAACATAAAACAAAATCCTGAATATGATATCCTTAAAATAAGGATGTGAAGGGAGAAATTTATTTGGGAGTCCTTGTCTTGTAAGCTGAAGAAATTAGCAATATTCATTTTAAGTGGCTAAATAAAATGCATGTTGTATATCTACATGCACTTAACATGGAACATGTTTTTTAGAAGAATGATGATAGTTTCAGGGTAGGAGTAATACCTTTAGAGATCCAAATCAATAAAAACACAGTAGTTCACACTCCCATTCCTAGGTGCAGCAAACCACTGTGGCACACATTTGCCTATGTAACAAACCTGCATGTCCTGCACATGTATCCTGGAACTTTAAATAAAAAAATAAAATAAAATAAAATAAATTTAAGGAAGTCTCATGGTGACTACTTTGACGACATCAAATTACTTTTTAAAAATGTTTTGGTGACCCTATTTTGCTGGTGCCTTTAGTATATATATATATCTGTCTATTAGATAATTCAGCATATAATACCCAATGTTACAGCTCAGTAGACCATGACCAGGCCAGCTGCCATGGTTAAGGGATAGAGTTGAAAAGACAGGGTAGAAATATTTTCCATAGGATGTACATGTATACCTCTCTCGATGACATGAGAATTAAAAGAAATGAGGGAGGTTTGCCACGTGTATAGCTGGGGAAATTTCCTAAGCATTAAGAACAGCAAATGGAAAATGTCCTAAGCTTGGAGCATATTTGACATGTTTAAGGAACAGCTCACTCTGCTAGAGCAGAGTCAGCAAAACGAGTGAAGGAAGGGAATTGAGGTTAGAGAAACAATACCCAAAATACTTAAGGGTAACAGATGGCTCTCCGTCACCAGTATTATTCCACTTCTGGAGTCAGACAGCCATCGTTAAATGCCACACAAAATCAGGGTATGTAGCTAAATACATGTCAAGTATTAACTGTGTAACTATGGCTTCTGGACCTCTCTGAAGGTCACTGACTAGACTGGGAACACCATGTAACCCAGATGGCTAACATAAGTGGCATAAGATATACAGGAAGAAGATAAATGGACAAAAGTTTGAATTCTAAAAACAAGACAAATTTTTTGAAAAAGAATTTTTTCTGCTTTTTAAGTACATGACAACAAATGCTGTATTCTTGATTAAGAAATCTCACAATATGGTCATAATTATCTAGAAGATATATGGAAATTGATAGGTTCTATTAAAGGACAAAAACATGGAATAGCCCACAAAGGAGACTTGATAAATAGTAAAACCACATTGACAAAACTGGCAGATGACACATCTTTATTATCTCACAATGTTATATGAGTGCAATGGCATACGGACATAGTCAGAAGCTGTAAAGCCAGAAAAGGGAAGACAATGTTAGCTGAATATGTGGTATAGTCACAGAGGACTACTGAATTTACCATTTTAAAACATAAATAATTACTTTGTAATTACAAATTTTTGTCGTCACTTAACTGGAGACTGAATAGACGATATTAACTTATAGTTTGAATTTCAGGTACATGACACAGAATTTCATCAGCATTAATCAATCCAGGTTCAAACAATTGGTGAAAATTGGTCAATGAAATAATTTTTAAAAGTCTGATAGTGTGAAGTTGTAACCTAAATATTGTTTTCTACAATAGCTAATATATTTTAATGAAAATACTTATCCACCAGTGGAGATATTAACATATGGCTTTAATTTAACTTGTTAGATCAGGAATCTAGAACTGCACTATGGCATCATCTTAGGTTCACATATCATTCTCATGCTTTTACAATACTTTTATATAGATTCACCTCCTTTATAATCCCCTATTCAAATTAAAATCTTTCTCTCTTTCCTTTCCCTAGTCTATGCTTTGAGTCCCCTAATTCTGATCTTTTCACTGATCATCTTTCAACATACTGTATGAATTACATTTCTAATTTTTATTGTCTGCCTCCCATTTTTAGTATGTAAGCTCCACAACAACGTGAATCTTGTTTCTTAACTGATGTATCTCAAGTACCTAGAATAGTGCCTTACACATAGCAAGGAAACAATATTAGTTGAGTGAATAAATATTGCTCAGTTTGAACCTCAGGTGTGGTAAATGGGGTAGATATTGAAATTTACATACAGAAGAGATAAGAAAACCAGAGTAGCTGGATGACTTGCAGATGTTACAGGCAAAACTAATAGAGAACTACAGTAAGGTCTCCCAGACCAATATATTTCCACTTGGAGAATCTCATTTCTCTTTTTAGTCGTTTTCAATTCTGGCTACACACTAGAATCACTTTTGGCACTTTAAAAGATTCTAATGCCTGGATCCATTCTTCAAAAAAGCCTGATGCAAGTTTGGCATGAGATTTTTATTACATTCTCCTGTTTCAATAAATTAAGTTAGTTTTTCCAAAAAGCACTTAAACAGCATAGTAAATTGGATGAGATACACCTGGGTTCAAATCCTAGCCTCTGTTTTATTATGGCAAGTTCAGCAGCCTGTAAACCTCAGTTTCCTCTCAGTTCTCAAATAGGGATAATAATACCAAACTCACAGGGAAATGCAAGGATCAAATAAGATAATGTATTTGCAAGATCCAGCACACAGTAGATATTCAATAAATGTTAGCTTTTGCCTCTTTCCACTTTTCTTTCTTCCTGACTGCAAAACTTTTGTCTATTTCTATTGCGCATCCAAGTAAAGATTGGTTAATTGTTGATGTTTTCAATGTGATTTCAATATTCATTAGTCTCTGTTACATCGGTGTTTGAGATTTTGTTTTAATAAGAACTACAAATTCTCTCATGCCTTGAGTACAACTTTGATCAGGGGTTCGAAACTCCTAGGCCACAGACAGGTTAAAAATCCAGCTGCACTGCAGGAGGTGAGCAGTCAGTGAGCAAGGGAAGCTTCATCTGTGTTTGCAGCCACTCCCCCATCACTCATATTACCACCTGAGCTCCGCCTCCTGTCGAGTCAGCAGGGGGTGTTAGGTTCTCAGAGGAGAGCAAACTCTATCTTGATCTGAGCATGTGAAGGATCTTATGTTGTGCACTCCTTATCAGAATATAATACCTGATGATCTATTACTTTCTCCCATCATCCCCAGATGGTACTGTCTAGTCGCAGGAAACAAGCTCAGTGCTCCCACAGATTCTACATTATGGTGAGTTATATAATTATTTCAATATATATTACAATGTAATAAAGTGTACAATAAATGTAATATGTTTGAATCATCCCAAAACTATCCACCACCATACCGTGGTTCGTGTTCCATAAATCCAGTCCCTGGTGTCAAAAAGATTGAGGACTGCTGATTATGATCATATGGTGTATTTTCTGAATCAATAGCACAGTATTTATTTTTACAAGTTAACAAATAGTAAAAAGTTTGTTGTATATGTTTGATTTTATTTCCCTACTTACATCTTCTTTCAGAAATTACCTCCATTATTAGTACCTATTGTGAGATTATATTAAGGTGTTTCAAGCTTTTAATATGAATTTTAAAAATCTCTAGGACTAAGATTGATGAATAACATTTGATGCTGTTACAGTATTGGCATATGTTTATGTATGTACTTCTAAAATATGTGACTGCATGAGACATTTAAAATTATGCTTTTTAGATTAATTTGAAAGGTTCATCAGAGGAATACCTACAAAGTGGTAGTGGCTAGAAAGTGGAAGACAGGAGTCTTGTTATTTCTTTTTATCTTAAACATCATTACTGAGGAATAATTATATGCCAAAAATTCACCTCTTTTAGGTGTACAATTCAATAAGTTATAGCAACTTTACAAACGTGATAACAATTCAGTTTTAAAGCACATCTTTCACCACAGTACAAATCAGTCAGATCCATTGCAGTCGATCCCTGTGCTTACTTCTAGATGACCACTAATATGCTTTCTGTCTCCATAGATTTTCTGTTTCTGGATATTTCATATAAGTGGGTTCTAAAATATGTAGTCTTTAGATACATCTTTTAACACTTAGCATACTCTTTTTGAGGTTCTCCCATGTTATAGCATGTATCAATATTTTGTTCCTCTTTATTTCTGAAAAATGTATAATAATTACATGGATATATAACTGAATTAGTTACTCGGAAAGGCAGTAAAAAATTATCATGTACATGATGTCTTAAAACAACAGATATTCTGGAAGCTAGAAGTTCAAAATCAAGGTTACAGTAAAACCATGATCCTTCTGAAAGATTCCAGAGAAGAAATCTTTGTTGTTTCCAGGATTGTCAAATAGCCTGTCTTCAAGCTCACTAATTCTTTATTCTGCTAGTTCAATTCTGCTATTAAAGAACTCTATTGCATTCTCCAGTATGCCAGTTGCATTTTAGAATTTCTACTTTATTCTTATTAATCATTTCAATGTCTTTGTTACTTGTTTGATAGAATTCTGAATTATTTCTCTGTGTTATCTTGAATTTCTTTGAGTTTCCTTGATGCAGCTATTTTGAATTTTCTGTCTGAAAGATCACATATGGGTTTCTCCACGATCAGTCCCTGATGTCTTATTTAGTTCATTTGATGAGGTCTTTCTTTAATGGATGGTGTTGATGCTCGTAGATCTTCTTCAATGTCTGAGCAATGAAGAATTAACTGTTTAATATTGTCTTTGCTGTCTTGGCTTGTATATAGCCATGATTTTTTTTTTTTTTTTTTTTTTTTTTTTTTTTTTGGTGAGACTTTCCAGATATTTGAAAAGACTTAAGTGTTGTGATCTAAGCTGGTTCTGCTTTCACTCCCTCTCCACACCACCCCCTGCCTGCCCCCAAGCCCAGTAATGCTGTGGTTTATGCAGACTTGTAAGAGGGAACACCTTGATGATTTTGGGCAAGATCAGGGAGAATTCTCTGGATTACCAGACAGAGACTCTTGTTATCTTCTTACTTTCTCCTAAACATATAGAGTATCTCTTGGTGTTCTTAGTTGCCTAAAGGTAGAGATGGAGTGACAAAAGCATCCCTGTAACCACCACCACTATGCCTGTGCTGAGTCAAACTTGAAGCCACCACAGCACCGGGTCTTGTCAAAGGCCTGCTGTAACTGGTTGCTGACTACTGTCTATGTTTACTCAAGTCCTTGGGGTTCCACAATTAGCAGGTGACAAAGCCAGCCAGACATGTGTCCATCACTTCAGGGCAGGATGGCTCCCCATATCTCGTGTGGGTCCCAGAAGGGCCATTCAGGAGTCAGGCACTAGAGTCAAAACCTTAAAAGTCTACCTGGTATGCTACTGCATTGCCACTCACCTGGCACAAATCACAAGATGCAGCTTTTCCTACTCTTCTCTCCCCTTTCCAAAGGCAGAGAAGCCTCACCTCATGGCCACCATGACCCCTGGTCATGACAAGTGAAGACTGTCATTAGTATTTTGATAGGGATGAAATCTGTAGATTGCTTTTGGTAATATGGACATTTTAACAATATTGATACTTCCAATACCTGAACATGGAGTATTTCATTTTTTTGGTGTCCTCCTCAATTTCTTTCATCAGTGGTATATAGCTTTTATTTTAGAGCTCTTTTACTTCTTTGGTTAATTCCTAGGTATTTAATTTTATTTGTAGCTATTAGAAATGGGATTGTTTCTATTTCAGATTGTTCACTATTGACATATAGAAATATTGCTGATTTTTTATGTGTTGATTTTGTATCCTGAAACTACTGAATTTGTTTATCAGTTCTAATAGTATTTTTGGTGGAGTCTATAGATTTTCCAAAATATAAGATCACATCATCTGTAAACAAGAATAATTTAATTCATTTCTTTCTAATTTGGAGGCCTTTCATTTCTTTCTGTCTGATTGATCTAGGTATAACTTACAGTATTATGTTGAATAACAGTTGTGTAAATGGGCATCCTTGTTGTGTTCCAGACCTAAAAGGGAAGGCTTTCTGTTTTTCCTCCTTCAGTATGATACCAGCTGTGAGTCTGGCATATATATCTTTTACTATGTTAAGGTATGTTCCTTCTATATCCAACTTTGTGACAGTTTTTATCATGAAGCAAAGTTGAACTTTATCAAATGCTGTTTCAGCATCAATTGAGATGATCATATGGTTTCTTCATTCTCTTAATATGATGTGTCACATTGATTGATTTGTATATATTGAACCATCCTTGCATCCCTTGGATAAATCCCACTTCATAGTGATGAATAATATTTTTTAATGTACTGTTGATTTCCATTTGCTATTAATAGTATTATATTAAAATTTTACATCAGTATTCATCAGAGTTATAAGCAAATTTTACCTAGGACCTCAGAGTACTTAGCCTGTAGTGGTTGAAACTCATTTTCTGACTGCTGGCATGGGTGACTTTCCTATGGCTAGGGCTGGTCCAAATGCTCTCTCTGTGATCCCAGAATGTCTTTATTCTCAGCTGTGACAGGGCAACACTTACTTCAATGTAAAGTTCCCCCAGTCACTGTGTTTCCCCTTCCCAAAGTGTACAGATTCTCTCTCTGGACCTCATGGCTACTGCCAGGTGATGGAAAAGGGTTGATGTCGCTGATTCAAAACTGTCTCTGCTACTTTCCTCAATGTGTCTTTTTCATGATATAAAGTTAAAACTAAGTACTGTAATCACTCACCTGATTTTTGGTTCTTGTAATGTTGCTTTTCCATATGAAGATAGACTTTTTCTTACACATTGATTATGACATCATAGAATAATAGGCCTTTCAGTGCCTATTGTTCCTGATTAGAAGTCAACTGTTAATCTTCTTTCATTTCCATTGTATGTAATGAGTTGTTTTTCTCTTGCTGCCTTAAGATTCTCTTCATGTCTTTGTCTTTCAACTACTTGTTTATGATGTGTCTCAACATGGATCTTTTTATGTTTATCCTACTTTGATTTCATTGAGTTTCTCAGACGTTCAGAGTAATATTTTTCTTCAAATTTGGTAATGCTTTATTTGGCCATGATTTATTCAATATTTCTTCTGCCCTTCTCTGTCACTGTTCCCATTTTAGGAATTCCAAAATGCATGATACTGATAGTGTGGTTCATGTTGTCCCCAGGTCTCTGAAACTCTATTCATTTCTCTTTGTTTTACTTATTCTTCTGATTTGGTAATCTTTATTGATATATCTTCAACTTCACTGATATTTTCCTCTGTCAGATAAAATCTGCAATTGAGTCTCTCTAGTGAATTTTTCATTTCATTTATTGTTTCTTTCAACTACAAAATTTTTATTTATTGTTGTTTATTAAATAATGTCTCTATATTGGTACTCTCTATTGGTGAGTCATTTTCAACACATGCACCTTTAATTCTTTATGCACTGTTTTCATTATTTCTTTGAACACATTTAAAATGAATACTTTGAAGTAGTTTCTACTAAGTCCAATACCTGGAAACCATTAGAGACAGTTCATCTTGACTTCATTTTTCTTTACTTATGTATGGGTCACATATTCCTGTTTCTTAAATATCATGGGATTTGTTGGTTTTTTTTTAAAAATACTCAAATAATTTAGTTTAGTGTCTATGTATCTGGATTTACTTCTATGGATTATTTTGTTGTATTATATTTTTGTTTGTTTATGTGTTTGGTCTTACGCATAATAATTCTGTAAAGTCTGTCTCCTGTGCAGTGTATGGCCATTGATGTCTTCTGCATTTTATCTTTTTTAAGTTAATTTTATTGTTTATATTGTTACGACTGGCTTCATAGGGTAACTTAGTTTAAATCAGTCATTGATTAAAGTATGTACATAAACTCTTTAAGTGAATAAGGCTTCCACTTTTTGTTAATGGATCTGTGTGTGGATTGGGATACATATTAAAATTAGTCAGTGGAAGTTTTTCCTGGATATTTCTTTTGGATGCACAAAGTCCTCATATTCAGCAAAAGATGAATGGCCTTTCCTGAATATTTGTCAGCAAGACTACTATTTGTTTTCACAATGCCTCTGAGCATTAGATTTTATTTTCCTTGTTCTAATCCAGACACACCCCTTCTAGCAGTGTGATTACCAAGTGTTTATTTCACTCTGCCTTATACTGGTTGAGCTACCACAGCATGGAGGTTGCACTTGAGAATGGGAGTTACCTCAGGTTAAACTGCTATATGTTCCCATTGTCTTTGTTAAGGTTTGATTTTTCTTGAATATTTTTTTGTCAATTTGTTGTAGCCCTTTGGCTAATTTCCAATCTTGAAATATTTATTTTGGATAAATTTAAGAAATTGTATCATTTCTTTTTGCTGAGTTCCTTACTTTCCCATTCCAAAAGTTATGTAGCATCATGTCTTTCTGCTCTTTTGAAGGACAAAGTGATGAGTTATTTTCAAATGTATATTTCAAAATGAATTGACATAGTCTTAATGGAATCATTTGTCATACGAATTAAGGCTTAGTGTAACAACTGATTTTTATATTCTCCATTTTGTACAGCAGTTTCTAAAATCATCTTACTGTTTCACACATTTTAGACCGTTAAAATCTTATATCCAAAGGAGAGTTTTGTTTCAACAAATATGTCATGTAGGCCTTTATAAAAGTGTGCTCCATTTACCAGGATTTCTAAGATTTTATTTGTTTGTTTTTGATTTCTGCTGTATTGCTGTAGGCTTGAAGGAAATATCTGATGTCCTAAAAATATACCAATATTTAGATCAGGTCTAAAAAATGCAAGGTTTTTAAAATAATTTTTGCTAAATTTTACCACCTTTATCTATAAATGACTTAAAATGCCAACTAATTAATAATACTTTTATAAAGCTAAAAAGGATCCTACTGTATTTAAAGCTTAACAAGTTACTTCTGTTAGTAAGACTTTTATAAGAAAAGCTTGTTAAGCATGAACTAGAAGGTCTTATTTGCAATAACTTTCCACACAAAGATGAGAAATCACGTGAGGAAAGCTTGTAAATAAATCTAGCAGCAAATATTTAAAAGACTAGAATTATTTAGACTTTTCAGATATCTACTTCAGGATATTTCCACATAGAAATAGCCTAGTTATATACAAGTTGGATTCTTTAACCTTGAACATCCACCCTTATTACTTCTGTTGTGCAGTGAAAAACTGCTCTAGAATTATTGAAATATTGTTTGCAGTGGAAAATGCCTTGCAGAAAATAATTTTTAAAATAATAGCTGTAAAAAGAAAACACAACCAACCTCAATTTGTATTGCCTACCAAAACTGGTGAAGCCAAATCAAGGAAGATCATATTGATTTTAATTTGGAGTAATTAATAGCAGTCCATTTCAGTGTCCCTTAGTTCTTATTTTATTCCATATTATTAATGTGACTATAATTTTCACTTGTGGGGTGCTACTTTCCTAATTGTGAATAAATGAATCATTGAAGTTTAGAATGACAGAGCATCCCCTCTGTCCATCTAGTTAGGAAAGCTACTATATGTTAAACTTTATGCCTTACACAACTGATAATTATAAAACAATATTTTATTAGGATAATCGTCCACATACAATTTCTATTTCATTCCAAGTGAGTGCCTTTTTAATTACATACAGCACCTTGAATAAATATCAGGCAATTATGACTATAAATAATTCTGGCACTATAAAATGTTCATAATTCAAAATTATCAAAGTAGAATATAGAAATTTTTCCTCATCTTACTCTTCTCCTCCTTCTTCTTCTGAGTCACTGTTCTCTTTCTTCTTCTTCTCCTCCTCTTCCTCCTTCTTCTTCTTCTCCTTCTTCTTCTTTCTTCCTTTCTCTCTCTTCTCTGTGTGTGTGTGTAGGATAACATAGGGACTAAAAATGTATCCTCTGCCTACATTGTAATCCTGACTTTGCTTCTCACCAGCTGTGGAAATTTCTGTCTCAGTTTCTCTCATTTGTAAAATGAGGATAATAGTACCTAACTGATAGAGTCATTGTTAATATACGTAATGTACTTAATAGAGTGTCTGGTACATACTAAGTGCTTATAGGACATATTGTCTTTGTTAAGGAATTCCTTTAATATTATGCTATTTGCACTAGAGGTGAAGAGCATGTTCTGTAAATATGACTCTTAGTTAAACTCTGTGTTGACATTAACTCAGATATAGGAAGCATATTTTAAACTAAACAGGCAAATTGAGTTTTCAGTAAATTTGACCAAACCACATAATCAAAAGTCTACTCTAAGGCATAGGCAACACAGATGAGCTCTATGTGTCGTATATGCAAATTAAAATTTACCAGCTATCCATCCAACATTGTGCTTTGTCATTTAGACACTGTTCTGTCAATCTATCCATTACATAGAACTTAAAACATCAACTTAACTGAGCTGTTTTTCCCACTGTAAAAGCTGTTTCTCTGATACCTGAGAGGAGTTACTAACAGACAGCAGGAACTCAATAGCTACTGAATAGATGGATGGAAAGATTAATAGGATTAGAAATCATGGAGAAAAATTCAAAGTTTTACTTAAGTCAACATGTTATTGTAAAATTAAAATTGTACTTCCGAAGTACATGTTAAACCAGGGCTAATTCATTCTCCTAAAAGTTAGGTAATATGACAAATATGTAAAACATCTGGTAGATTTTTATCAGTTCAGTCCAGGTTTTTGGCAGAGATGACATTAAGGGGATAAGAAATAAGACTGTGATTTGATGCAATAGTTCACTTTCCTAGAGGTTACATTGCCATCGTCTACATGTAGGTGATGGAACATACTACAACTGTTCTTTAGTCTGCATTGTCTGTCCTCCTTTAATCTGAATGTCCCTTAAAGATTTCTATCTTGGCAGTACTCTAAAGAGAGAGTTTTTCATGGGGAATTTGAGTCAATATACTATATCAGAGAATGTCATCAGATATTTGACCACAATTCTGTGTGTCTATAGTGATGTGAATGTGACATCTCTTAACGTACTGGCAATTATCTATTACTCTGGACACACAGCTTCATAAAGCCCTGAATTAATCTTCAGGGAGAAGAATGCCTAATAAAGGACACAATAATGTGCAGCAACTCTGACAATAAATTTGATGAAAGGTTTCCTGAAAGCCACAGCAAAGGGTAATATGGAGTCCACTTATTAGCTCTCTGTTAGTGTTATTTATGTTTCTGTGACCCACAGGGAGATGAGAGATTTTATTTCACTTCCTGGCCCTCCTCCCCAATATTTCAGCATTTGGTGCTTTGGGACCAGTGTTTGTATACTGACTGGGACATATCTGTCATTTTGGGAGATATGCCTTTTTCTTCACAAAAGAATACTTATAGGATTTTTGTTGTCATTATTATTGACTTTGTTTATTTTTTATTTTAGTTTTGGTGCCTTGAAATTTTGGAACTGTTATGCATTTCCCTGGCTTGAGGGGGTTTTGTACAGAGTTATAATGGAAATTAAGCTTATGATTCATGGAGCCTGCAATAACTCTGAGAAGCATATTCTGGGAGCATAAGAATCAAAGTGAAAAAGTGCCTGTTTTGTTAACTATCTCTATGAATACTCTCTTTTGTTTTATGTAAATTCAGTATCTCATAAGTATATAAAATATTTGGTCCTTTTTTACTAATGACTTTTGGAGACTTTGGTATGTATTAAAAATTTGACATTTATATTTTACAGTTTATTTTATTTTTATTTTTTGAGACAGAGTCTTGCTCTGTCGCCCAGGCTGGAGTGACTGGCATGATCTTATGATCCCTGCAACCTCCACCTCCCGGGTTCAAGCAATTCTCCTGCCTCAGCCTCCCAAGTAGCTGGGACTACAGGCACACGCCACCGCACCCCGGCTAATTTTTTGTATTTCATTATAGATGGAGTTTTCACCATGTTGCCTAGGCTGGTCTCAAATTCCTGAGCTCAGGCAATCTGCCCACCTCAGCCTCCCAAAGTGCTGAGATTACAGGTGTCAGCCACCGCGCCCGGCGTACAGTTTATTTTCTAATTTGATTATTTTCAGAGTTGAAGGGGATGACTATGTTTCATTATGCATTATGCTTATAACTGACTTCAGTTCATAGCACATATGAAAAAGAGAACATTGACTCAGGAAAACCTTGGCCTTACATCCCTTAAATCTAGAAACATTGCAGTGATTTTCTTCACTACAAATAGATACCTGAGATCATTAATACCTTTTCCGAATATTGTGTTCTTTATTGTCATTACTTTCGGCACTGCCTTGAACCCATTGTTTGTGGCTTGTTGATGTTGTTATTGTTATTGTCTTGTTCATTCTTTTGAGAAAATAAGAAAGATAATGTGTAGTGGGGACTTTACTTGAGTATTTGAACTCAAGTAAAGATTTGGATTTATTTCCAAAGAGACTAGATATCTGTATAATTTGACTAGCAATTTACAAATACCCAGATCAAAGCCCATAAAAATGAAAAACTGTAGGAGGAGGAAGATAGACAATGTTTACTTGAGAGTTTGTATTTCTAAATCTGTTGTTTGTAACAAAAGGAATTGTGCTTAAACATCTATATTTTTTTGACCTTGAGTGTTGTTTGATGTGTTTTCTTCTGATACTATATTATTATCTTCTGTTACTACATTTTAATAATGCAGAATTGTGCACTGTGGAAAAAGAAGGGGAGAGAGACATTAAGAGAATGTAATTTCTATTGTTGATCATTATGGATCAAGGTTTTAATTTTTGTATTAATCCTTTATTTATCCTACCTATTCCATGTCAGTATTAATTTAATATAATAGTACAAGCACAGAATCTATCCATAAAACACAGACAAGAAAAACCTGGTGCCATTTAATTCAAAATATAATTCAAGTAAAGGATCATTGAGGACATATTTGGAAAGGGAATACATTGTCTTCTCTCAAGAATAACAACTCAGGGTTGTGAAGACACAAAACTTAAATAAATAAAGGTATACAACCTAAAGACAGAGCAATGCAGGTTGGAATAAATTTAGGATTTTATTACTCCAAGAATTTAGAAATTAAGTATGTGTCTTTCTCCATAGGAGTAAATAGATGTCACTTCCAATTTAAATGTATTGACATTTAATCAATCAACAAATGAATATTTAATATCCAGTTTGTGGAAGGAACTGCGCTACATAGTATGGAGAGTAATTCATGTTCTCCTGTTCTCAAGAGGTTTATGGTCTATAAACATAGGAAAAACAATTTTAATAAAAGTTGAAGTTAAACCTAGGTTTAAGCAGAACTATTATAGATGTGTAAGCAATATTCATGAAAATGCAAATAACTGAGGGATGCATTAAAAATAAAAATTAGGAAATACAGTCAAGAGGAGATGTTACATGTGAAGCAAACTGAAAAGTGTTAATTCAAAGGTGAAAAATGAGGAGAAGATGATTTCTTTCTAAGAAGGAAAAGAAGAGGTGGAGGCACAGATGTGTGAAAATTTATGCTATTTTTAAGGATATTCAAGTAGACTATCTAAAATAGGCTTGATGGGACTATCAGTCAATTGACACTTAGGCAGTGAAACGAAAATGAGAAATAGAACCTTGTCTTGAGAGTTGAAATACGAACAAACAAAGGGATTTCAGAATATATGAAAAACTTTATTATTAAATTGGAAGACTGGGGTAATGGAGGCAGTTGTTGCCTGTTTTACTATCCCTTTATGTTTTCTTGCATTAACATGAAAGTGTTAAGTTTTAAGGGGAAAGAGCATTTTTTACAACATTACTTTCCTAAAGAAAAAGTCCATGAAGAATAAATTAGTTTGGAGATAGGGGAAATACTGAGTTTTTGAAATGGACAGTGGCCTCCTATTTTGGTTTGAGGGGGAAAAAAACTGTTTTCATTAACATTTTTCATAATGAGTTCTTCATGACTAATACATAAAGTTCACAGGGGTGTGGGTGAGAGGAATTTTATGTTAGACAAACCCATTTGATGATCCCTGAGATCAGTGAGGTTAAATGTTTTCTTATTGCTGTTCTTGGATTTGTATTTAATACACTAGTAGCAATGTGAATCCTCTGGAGAAAATGTCCAATTCAGGATCCCTTGCAAACAGAATTTGAGAAGTGGACATTTTTTTTTCCTACATAGCATCTCACAGAACAAGTGATCCAAAGGAAAATATTTTGGGAAACATGGCCTTGTAAAAATGATGGAAAAAAACCAACCTGCCTAAAATATTTACTAACTGTATGATAGTCTTCAATTTGAAACATATTGTTAGAAAACACAATGTGCAAAATACTTTAATTCCCACCCCAAAGTTAATATATTATCTTTTGCTTGCTAATTTTACGGCTAGCAAGTATACCATTCTTACCATATTCAGCCTATATAAAAGCTCCTGAGGAAGAGTTGGAGGTAAAATGATAAAAGTTCTCAGATCTGCAAAATTTGATGGCTGCATGGTGGGATTTATTTCCAAAGAGACTGGATATCTAGTATCACTGACTAGCAATTTAGAAATACCCAGACCAAAAGCCTATGCAAATGAAAAACTGTAGAAGGAAGAAGATAGGCAATGTTTAGAGTTTGTATTTCTAAATCTGTTGTTTGTAACATAGGGAATTCTGTTTAAACATCTATATTTTTGTTGTCCTTGAGTGTTGATTAATGTTTTATTTTCTTTAGATACCTATAGTTGTATCCTGCTATAGTTTCAAGTAGGCTTAAAAGAGAGTAGTGTGTTAATGAAAGGGAAAACTGTTTAGTTACATTATTGTTCTTGATTTATGGTAAGAAGTGGAGGATTTTATTAACAAGAAAGTAGGATAGGCCAGGCGTGGTGGCTCATGCCTGTAATCCCAGCACTTTGGGAAGCTGAGGCATGTGGATCATTTGAGGTCAGGAGTTTGAGACCAGCTTGACCAACATGTCAAAACCCTGTCTCTACTAAATACAAAAAAAATTAGCCGGATGTGGTGGCACATGCCTGTAATCCCAGCTACTTTGGAGGCTGAGGCAGGAGAACTGCTCAAACCTGGGAGGTAGAGATTGCAGTGAGCCGAGATTGTACCACTGCACTCCATCCTGGACAACAGAATGAAACTCTGTCTCAAAAAAAAAAAAAAAAAAAAGAAAAAGAAAAAAAAGAAAAGAAAAGAAACAGAAAAACAAGTAGGATAACAAAAGACAATGTATGTCTATTCTCAATACTCCCAGCAAAAAATTGAATATGGAGCCCTTCATGAAACTGAGCTCACAGAGTATTTAAGATGACTTGCTCTTGGCATATTGAAGCTTTTGATGTCAGACAATACACCTAACAGGACTAATACACTATGTGACTTTAATTTTATATTAGAACCAAAAATAGAGCCAGAACTACTTCCTGAGTGCTAATAAATTAAAATAATTGATTAATATGTTGAGGTTTTTTTCAGTTATATATCATCAGTCATTTTGCAGAGATGTTAAGTAGCACAAAGGAAGATGCTTCTCTTAATGGTTTAGGACCATACTGTTTTCTTCAACACTGTCATTTTAGGAATAATTTATAGGATGATACTTCGTATGTAGCAGATTTCCACACATGAATATATAAAGGAAGAAAAGCACAACTCTTGGAATCATATTTTAATAAATTCATTTAAAAATACACAATTACAGTTTTCCAAGGTAGTTTTTGAAAATGGAGACCTTATAAGGCAGAATTAGCATCATTGCCCCTGAATTTATCTTTTAAACAAAATATACATTTTCTTCAAAAGAGTAAAACAATTGAAGCGTTTGAAGAACCAAAATAAGACCTTACATGAAAGCTTACTGATTATGCAATATTGGATGGAAAAATGTCAGTGCCCTGTTAAAAAAATGAGAAATTATGATACAAATGAATCCAAATGTCCCTCGCAGTATGATGTACCTATTTGCTATTATCTGTCAGTTCCAGATTTATTCTCAATAATTTTCCATAGCTTAATGAAAATAGTTCTTTTAGAGTTCTATGCATGGTATCCTGATCACTGGATCAACAAAGTATAAATTTACAGGAAGACTTAGGAAGGTCCTCACCCTCTTCTTCCAACCTTCTCCTATTTTACTTTTCCCTCTTTTCTTCTCCTCTTCCTCTTTTCTTCTCCTTCTTAAAGTTCTTCATTTAGTAATGCTTATAGCTACAACTTAGTGAGCATAATCATTGTTCTACGTGCTTGTATCTATTCTTTATTCACTCCATAAATGTATAGACCACTCCTAAAACACAAAACTTTGCTAGGCCTCTTGTGATATTGCAATAAATAAAAGAAACAATATCCTTGCTTACATAGAGTTTACATTAGCTTATATGTTACTAGAGGAAAGAGATAACAAACACATAAATGAATGAAAACTGCATTACATTAGGTACTCTAACAGACATAAACAGGGTAATGAGATATTATAACTAGAGAGGAAGAGTTCAGAAAGACCTCTGAGGAGATGACATTTGGACTGCAATGAAAAGGAGCCAGCCATGAAAGGATCTGGGGTCAAACCCTTCGAGTAATAGGTTAGAAAGGAATTTCAGATGTTAAAGCAGAAAAGGAGGCCTGTTTGGCTGAAGTTCAGTGAAAAAGGAGGAAAATGACAGAGATGAGGATAGAGAGGTAGCCAGGAAATAGATCATTTAGAAACCCTAAAAGCCAAGATAAGGAATATGGATTTTATCCTAAGAGCAACAAGACTCCCTTGAAGTGTTCTAAGCAGGGGCAATTTATGATATGATTTGCATTATAAAAAATTTCTTCTATCTACTGTGGGGAGAATGGATAGTTAGAGTAAACGATGGCATTAAGGAAGCCTATTAGGAGGCATTGAATCAGTCCCAGATGACAATAGATGTAGGATTGGATTATGATGGTAGTATTGGAGATAAATCCATAGGATTTGGTGATACATGGATTTGGGAAATGGGGGGAAAGCAAGTAATCAATTATAAATTGTAGGCTTTCAATTTGAGAAACTGGGTTTGCAGTGGCGCAGTTAGTAAACTGAGGACAGCTGAATAAGCAACAAGTTTTTTGTTGTTTTTAGTTGAAAATCAAGAGCTCATTTTTTTACATATTAACTTTATGATGCCTATGAAGTGTGATGTCAAGGAAGCTATAACATACAAATCTGGACTCAGAATATAGGTGTGGGGTTTCAGTAAGTATTTAAGAATTATCAAAATATTAATGGCATTTAAGGCTATGATACTAGAATTGAATTACCGATGACAAAACAAGAGAAGGGAGAAGGAAAAAGTAGGATCTCAAGATTGAGCCTTCAGTCAATCTTGAACCCAGGGATTCAGTATCTCACAGAGAAGTATGAGCTCTCAGAGGTGGCTGAGATGTATCATGAAATTGTATACAGGCAAATGCGGTGTCTCAGAAGTAAAGAGAGGAGAATGCTTCAGGAAGACACTCAGTTGGGTTGAATGTTGCTGAGAAGGCAATATGGAGATCATTAATAACCTTGACAATAGGTTTTTAATTTATTTTTACTTTTTTATTTTTGCGGGCACATAGTAGGTATATATATTTATGAATTACACGAGATATTTTCATACAGGCATGCAATGTATAATAATCACAACAGAGTAAATGGAGTATCCACCACCCCAAGCACTTATTTGTGTTACAAACAAATTATACTCTTTGTGATGGTTAATATTGAATATCAACTTGATTGGATTGAAGGATGCAAAGTATTGTTCCTGGGTGTGTCTGTGAGGGTATTGTCAAAGGAGACTAACATTTGAGTCAGTGGACTAGGAAAGGCAGACACACCCTTAGTCTGGGTGGGCACAATCTAATCAGCTGAAAGGACTAGACTGGCTGAGTCTCCTGGCCTACATCTTTCTCCCGTGTTGAATGCTTTCTGCCCTCAAACACTGGACTCCAAGTTCTGCAGCTCTGTGACTATTGGACCTTCGACCACAGACTGAAGGCTGCAACTGTCACCTTTCTTGCTTTTGAGGTTTTGGGACTCAGACTGGCTTCCTCGCTCCTCAGCTTGCAGATGGCCTATTGTGGGACCTCACCTTGTGATTGTGTGAGTTAATATTCTTTAATAAATTTCCCCTTATATATACATCTATCCTATTAGTTCTGTCCCTCTAGAAAACCCTAATTCACTCTTTTAGTTATTTTAAATACAATTAAATTAATTTTTTACTATAGTCATTCTGTTGGGCTAGCAAATACTAGGTTTTATTCATTTTTTCTATTTATTTTGTATCTGTTAACCATATCCACTTCCTCCAAAGCCCCCAACTACTCTTCTCGGCCTCTGGTAACCACTTTTCTACTCTTTATTTCCATAACTTCAAATATTTTAATCTTTAGCTCCCACAAATAAGTGAGAACATACCAAGTTTGTCTTTCTGTGCCTGATTCATTTCACCTAATATAATGAAGTACAGTTCCATACATATTGTTGCAAATGACAGGATCTCATTCTTTTTATGGCTGAATAGTACTTCATTGTGTATACGTGTATTTTTTTTATACACGTGTCTATTGATAGACACTTAGGGTGCTTCCAAATCTCAGCTGTTGTAAGTAGTGATAAACATGGGAGTGCAGACATCTTTTTGAGATAATGACTTCCTTTCTTTTGAGGGTATACCTAGGAGTTGGGTTGCTGAATCAATGTCAGCTCTATTTTTCATTTTTTGAAGAACCTATAAACAGTTCTTTATAGTGGCTGTATCAATTTACATTCCCACCAACAGTGTGCAAGAATTGCCTTTTCTCCACACCCCTGCCAGCATTTGTTATTGCCTGAATTTTGGATAAAAGCCATTCTAACTGGGGTGAGATGATATATCATTGTACTATTTATATCCATTTATCTAATGGTCAGTGATGTTGAACAACTTTTTCTATATATGTTTTTCATTTGTACGTCTTCTTCTGTGAAATTTCTATTCTGATATTTTGCCCATTTGAATCATGTTAATAGATTTTTTCCTGTAGAGTTATTTTAGCTCCTCATATATTCTGGTTATTAATCCCTTGCCAGACAGGTAGTTTGCAAATATTTTCTCCCATTCTGTGAGTTGTCTCTTCACTTTGTTAATTTTTTAATTTGTTGTGAAAAAGCTTTTTACCTTGATATGATTCCATTTTCCCACTTTTGCTTTGGTTGCCCATCCTTGTAGGGTGTTAAGAAATCTTTGCCCACAAATGTCCTGGAGAGTTTCCCCAATGTTTTATTTTGGGAGTTTTACAACTTGAGGTTTTAGATTTAGGTCTTTAATCCATTTTGATTTGACTTTTATATGGAGAGAGATAGGGGTGCTGTTTCATTCTTTTGCATATGGATATCCAGTTTCCCCAACACCATTTATTGAAGAGACTGTCCTTTCCCCAATATATGTTCTTGAAATTTGGACAATAGCTGTTTTATAGGAGTTCTGGATTCAGAATATTGGGATATATAGACCAGTGAATTGTAGAAGGTCATGTGAATTCAAACCTTAAAATAAACCTGAGGATTATTACTATTTATTAATAACATGAAAAAATTGAGGCTCAAGGAGATTATTTGTTAAATGTCGCAATAAATTGGTGGAAGTACAATTCAAACAAAGGTCTCTCTGACATCAAAAATTCCTGTCTTTAATCACCATATATCAGTAATTTAGGTTTTGGGGAAAATAGGGGAATACTGATAATTGGAATAACTTTAGTCTATTGAATCAGTGCTACTCATGTTCACATAACAAAATTTATAAAGTACCTATTCCAAAAAAGTGGATCTTTAAGCTGTCTTTCAAAATAGATAGACTTCAAGAAAGTGCTATCACTATTCAATATATCAATTTTATTTGATTAAAGTAAGCTTCTATTGAGCTACAGCCTACTTGGGTTGTAGGAGTGGTGTTGCCTGATATTCTATGGTACTGAATTTCTAGTGTTAGGTTTTTTGGGGGGACTAATCAACAGTTATTGACTTCTGAGCTTGTGTTAGTATACTATACAGAACATAAACCTCTGGTTTTTGCAACTTATATTTCACCTTATGCTTTTGGGCATGTATCTATCAACAAAATACAAGATGACATTGAATTACATATTGCTAGCTAGTCAAGGTTAATGCCATGCACAAAATAGAATTAAATAGAAATTGATAAAATAAGTCCATTCCATTATTGTAAATCTCAAGACATTCTGTAATTTCATCAATGGCTGTGTGTTCACATTTTACAATAATCATAAGTCTCTTTGGGGATTCTTTACAGAGTACTTATGCAATGTGAATAATGCCACCATAGTGGCAGTACCCAAGTGTTTTAGGCAAAACAGTCTACCACTACACACCACAGATGATTATATGTCACCTATATAGAAATGTCGATGTTGAAAGATCTTCCTGACTCACACCTTTAGGCCGATCAAATTGCACAGATAAAGGAATTTCACATTAGACATGATTTTAATTAAGGAGTATGTGTCCCTTAGAGGAACTTCCGGACATTAAAGTTGTATCTTATAGTTTGTTACATATTTATTGCAAAAAATGTTGATACAATTGTGTTTTGGCCACATAAACTTAGTATGTCTGTAAATTGTCTATATGAAAACAATGGCAAAAAGATGCATCTAGTCGTCTATGTTGTATTCCTATATTTAAAAACAATGGTACTGGAATGTAGTACACACCAAAATACCTGGTCTAAACTGCTAAAGGTGGGTGGGATGTCTTAGTAATTAATATTGATTGAGTGCCTGTTTGTGTCAGCCTTGTACAGGAGCCTTTCATATTTATCTAACCTGTTCATCACCACAACCATACAAGCATGGTATTATTATCCTCATTTTGCACAGGGGGGTTAAATAGCTTGTACAAGGTCTCAGAGTTGGTCACTCTCAGAAACAGAATGTAAAAGTTGTGGACACTACAATTCAAAGATTGTATTTACATTCTTTGCCCAGAACGCAGATTGATTTCACTGGATTACCACTAAATGGCTAATAACATGTTTTTGTCTCAAACCTTATCTAAGCCCAAATTACAAAATCCACAAAATGAAAGAATATATATAACAAAGATGTCAGTAAAATTATAAAGTTATATCTTTGTAATATAACATTCTTCTGATAGTAAAGAACATATGCTTATTGTAGAAAATTGAAAATTTTTTGAAGAAAATAAGAGCTAACAGTGGTTGGGCACTTACAATGGCTTAAATATTCTGCTAATTGTCTTTCATACATCGCTTTGTTTAATGTTCATGGAAACCAGAGTTATACAATGTTATTGTTATTTTCTTTTTACAAATGAAGAAATACAGACATAGTAAACTTAAGTATTTTTCTAATATTTCACACTGGTAAGTGTGAAAGTCAACATTCAAAACAAGCAGACTAGCTTGAGAGCCTACACTTCTCACCACTATGCTGCCACTCATGATCCCAATGTCTACAGAAAACTACTGTCGATATTTTGATCCCTTTCCTTATCTGTGCTCATTTTTTGAAGATTGATACTAGAATTAGCTTCAATTTACCCTACTCCCAAAGCTGATGTAAAATAATAAATATCTCATGAAGCCTACCTTTTCTAAGCTCCAATGTATATGCCAATGTATATACCAATGTATCTATGGAGAGCACGGAACCAGACTCTAATATTAGCATGGGGAGAAATGCCAGATATAGGTGATGGGGGAGGAAGGCAGCAAATCACACTGCCATGTGTGTACCTATGCAACAATCTTGCATGTTCTTCACATGTACCCCCAAACCTAAAATGCAATAAAAAATATAAAAATAAAATTAAAATTAAAAAAAACCCACAAGTAAATTTTTCTTTTTTTCAAAGAGTATATATACTACATTACTGTCTTACTATAAGAGTGCCTGACATTTGTAAAAGGAAAAAAAGTCCATGGCCGTGAATTCCCAGTTTCCAATTCTCTGCTCTTCTCTCTGTATTTTTGTAATCCTATAGAGATCCCAAAGCCTTCATTAGCCCTGTGCTATCCCGTTGCTGACGCTTAACAAGGTTTTGCCTTTCCAGGGCCATTCCCCATGTTATACATTCTTTAAGAAACCACAATTTCACTAACAAGGAGCACTAGTTAAAAATGTTCTCTTGTGCCAGAGCCTTGATCCCCATATGGGACTTTGTCTACAAAAATGCAACTTCACTAACAGTTTGAGGTCAGAAATAAGTTTGCCCTTGCCCATCTTCATTAGTATCTGATCTTCTGGCTCTGTGTGAGAAGTTACTAATAGTACCTGTAAAATGTGCTTTCAGTGTTAAATAGTGACTCTAAAATAAATTATTCCCCAGTATAGAAACATACACACTTTTTTTCCAGGCAAAACCTTCCACCTCAAATCTCAGAGTCTTGTGCTTGTATTAACTGTATTCTATCCATTTAATATTAATTATGTTAGAAATCTGAATTTTTATGTATCTCAATTTCAAAAGAACTGGTTGTCCTAACCATTCTACATGCATTCCATCCTCTATGTGTTAGGCTGTTAGGGATGCTGTAACAAAACACGACAGCCTGGGTAGCTTCAACAACAGAAATGTAGTTGCTAATCTAAGATCAAGGTGCCAGACAATTCAGTTTCTGGTGAGGGCTCTTTTCCTGGCTTGTAGATTGCCATCTTCTTGCTATGTCTTCAGACGGGAGAGAGAAAGACAAAGAAAGGCAGAGATTCAGCTTCTTCCTGGTTTAGTCTTGGGAGGGTGTAAGTGTCCAGGAATTTATCCATTTCTTCCAGATTTACTGGTTTATGTGTATAGAGGTGTTTGTAGTAATCTCTGATTATAGTTTGTATTTCTGTGGAGTCGGTGGTGATGTCCCCTTTATCATTTTTTATTGTGTCTATTTGATTCTTTTCTCTTTTCTTTTTTATTAGTCTGGCTAGCAGTCTATTTTGTTGATCTCTTCAAAAAACCAGCTACTGGATTCACTGATTTTTTGAAAGGTTTTTTTGTGTCTCTATCTCCTTCAGTTCTGCTCTGATTTTAGTTATTTCTTGTCTTCTGCTAGCTTTAGAATTTGTTGGATCTTGCTCCTCTAGTTGTTTTAATTGTGGTGTTAGGGTATCAATTTTAGATCTTTCTTTCCTTCTCATGTGGGCATTTAGTGCTATATATTTCCCTCTAGAAACTGCTTTAAATGTGTCCCAGAGATTCTGGTACATTGTGTCTTCATTCTCGTTGGTTTCGAAGAACATCTTTATTTCTGCCTTCATTTCATTATTTATCCAGTAGTCATTCAGGAGCACATTGTTCAGTTTCCATGTAGTTGTGCAGTTTCAAGTGAGTTTCTTAATACTGAGTTCTAATTTCATTGCACTGTGGTCTGAGAGACTGTTTGTTATAATTCCCGTTATTTTGCATTTGCTGAGTGGTGATTTGCTTCTAATTACGTGGTCAATTTTAGAGTAACTGCAATGTGGTGTTGAGAAGAATATATATTCTGTGGATTTGGTGTGGAGAGTTCTGTAGATGTCTATTAGGCCGTTTGGTCCAGATCTGAGTTCAAGTCCTGGATATCCTTGTTAATTTTCTGTCTCACTGATCTGCTAATCCCTGAATAGACCAATAACAAGGTCTGAAGTTGAGGCAGCAATTAATAGCCTACGAACCAAAATTCGGTTGTGAACCAGGACCAGACAGGTTCACAAACGAATTCTACCAGAGGTACAAAGAAGATCTGGTACCAATCCTTCTGAAACTATTCCAAACAATACAAAAAGAGGGAATCCTCCCTAACTCATTTTATGAGACCAACATCATCCTGATACCAAAACCTGGCAGAGACACAACTAAAAAGCAAAATTTCAGGCCAATATCCGTGATGAAAATTGATGCAGAAATCTTCTGTAAAATACTGGCAAACCAAATCCAACAGCACATGAAAAAGTTTATCCATCACGATCAAGTCAGCTGCATACCTGTGATGCAAGGCTGATTCAACATACACAAATCTATAAACGTAATCCATCACATAAACAGAACCAAACACAAAAGCTACATGATTATTTCAATAGATGCAGAGAAGGCTTTAGACAAAATTCAACAGCGCTTTATGCTAAAAACTCTCAATAAACTAGGTATCGATGGAGCATATCTCAAAATAACAAAAGCTATTTATGACAAACCCATAGCCGATATCATACTGAATGGGCAAAAACTGGAAGCATTCCCTTTGAAATCTGGCACAAGACAAGGGTGCCCTCTCTCAACACTCCTATTTAACATAGTATTGGAAGTTCTGGACAGAGCAATCAGGCAAGGAAAAGAAATAAGGTGTATTCAACTAGGAAAAGAGGAAGTCAAATTGTCTCTATTTGCAGACAACATGATTGTATATTTAGAAGACCACATTGTTGCAGCCCAAAATCTTCTTAAGATGGTAAGCAACTTCAGCAAAGTATCAGGATAAAAATCAATGTGTAAAAGTCACAAGCATTCCTATACACCAATAACAGACAGATAGCCAAATCATGAGCGAACTCCCATTCATAATTGCTACAAAGAAAATAAAATACCCAGGAGTACAACTAACAAGGGACGTGAAGGGTCTCTTCAAGGAGAATTACAAACCATTTCTCAAGGAAATCTGAGAGGATACAAACAGATGGAAAAACATTCCATGATCATGGTTAGGAAGAATCAGTATTGTGAAAATAGCCAACCTGCCCAAAGTAATTTATAGATTAGATGCTATTCCCATCAATCCACCATTGACCTTCTTCACAGTACTGGAAAAAAAACCACCTTAAACTTCATATGGAACCAAAAAGAGCCCACAGAGCCATGACAATCCTAAGCAAACAAAACAAAACAAACAAACAAAAAAAAGCTGGAGGCATCATGCTATCTGACTTCAAACTATACTACAAGGCTCCAGTAATCAAAACAGCATGGTACTGTTACCAAAACAGAGATTTAGAACAATGGAACAGAACAGAGGCCTTGTAAGTAACACCACACATCTACAGCCATCTGATCTTTGACAAACTTGACAAAAACAAGCAATGGGGAAAGGATTCCCTATTTAATAAATGGTGTTGGGAAAACTGGCTAGCCATATGCAGAAAGCTGAAATTGGATCCCTTCCTTACACCTTATACGAAAATTAACTCCAGATGGATTAAAGATTTAAACATAAGACCTAACACCATAAAAACCCTAGAAGAAA
The DNA here is from genome assembly GCA_036589455.1 of Ateles fusciceps. Classification (NCBI taxonomy): domain Eukaryota; kingdom Metazoa; phylum Chordata; class Mammalia; order Primates; family Atelidae; genus Ateles; species Ateles fusciceps. The sequence continues at coordinate 161,588 of JAZHEH010002063.1, forward strand.
GCCTAGGTAATACCATTCAGGACATAGGCATAGGCAAGGACTTCATGACTAAAACACCAAAAGCATTAGCAACAAAAGCCAAAATAGACAGATGGGATCTAATTAAACTTCAGAGCTTCTTCACAGCAAAATAAACTATCATTAGAATGAACCAGCAACCAACAGAATGGGAAAAAATCTTTGTATTCTACCCATCTGACAAAGGGCTAATATCCAGAATCCAGAAAAAACTTAAATGAATTTACAAGAAGAAAACAAAAAAACATCAAAAAGTGGGCAAAGGATATGAACAGACACTTTTCAAAATAAGGCATTTATGCAGCCAACAAACATAAGAAAAAATGCTCATCATCACTGGTCATTAGAGAAATGCAAATCAAACCACATTGAGATCCTATTTCACACCGGTTAGAGTGGTGATCATAAAAAAATTGGGAAACAACAGATGCTGGAAAGGTTATGGAGAAATAGGAACATTTTTACACTGTTGGTGGGAGTGTAAATTAGTTCAACCATTGTGGAAGACAGTGTGGCAATTCGTCAAGGATCTAGAAATAGAAATACCATTTGACCCTGCAATCCCATTACTGGGGGATATACCCAAAGGTTTATAAATAATTTCTATTACAAAGACAAATGTACACGTATGTTCATTGCAGCACTGTTTACAATAGCAAAGACTTGGAACCAACCCAAATGCCCATCAATGACAAACTGGATAAAGAAAATGTGGCACATATATACCATGGAATACTATGCAGCCATAAAAAGATGAGTTCATGTCCTTTGCAGGGACATGGATGAAGCTGGAAAGCATCATTCTCAGCAAACGGACACAAGAACAGAAAACCAAACACAACATGTTCTCACTCATAAGTGGGTGTTGAACAATGGGAACACATGGACAGGGAGGGGAACATCACACACTGGGACCTGTTGGGTGGTGGGAGAGCTAGGGGAAGGATAGCAGGGTTTGGGGGATTGGGGGAAGAACAACATTAGTAGAAATACCTAATGTAGTTGATGGGGGGGATGGAGACAGCAAACCACCATGTCATGTGTGTACATATATAACAGTCCTGCAAGATCTGTACATGTACTCCAAAACTTAAAGTATAGTTTTTTTAAAAAAGGCAGACAGAGTGAGAGAATGAGAGAGTAAGAGAGAATACATTCTGTTGTCTCTTCTTAAATGGACATCAGAATTTCACTAGCATGATCTTATTTAACCTTAATTACCTCCCTTTTTTCCAAATACAGTAACATTGGAGGTTAGTGCTTGAACGTATGAATTTTTGTGAGTCACAGATCAGTCTTTAGCACTTCCAAACACCATTGCCCCAAACCACTTACTGATGAGAGTTTGCATCTATGTACTCCAGAATATGTTGCTCAGGTCTTTCTTCCCTGGGCCTTTCGTCATCCCCTTTCCTTCTGCATCTACTGGTCTGAATGCCAAAGATCTATATTTTATGGGACACAGATATCTTTACAAGTGACCATTACTAAATTGCCACATGAGGCTCATGGAAGGGACACATTTATCTTCATGTTTGAGATAAGCCCTGGTATCTCTTACGGCTTGCCAGTATGGTCATAATTCAGATATAAGATCCTTGAGGCTAGAATTTTCCATAACTGCTGCCAAGATATTGGCTATTGGCTTCTCTCCAAGCTATACACTTTCTTACAGTTTGGGTTCTGCCACTAGATCTGCTGCTTTTACTGACACTCATATCACAACATGTGTGTCTAGGAATAACATTTATATCTTCTGTTATTGCATGTAATTGAGGAAGCTCATGTGTGTACATTGCAGTCTAGATTCTGAGAGGGGAGATAGGTCTTTACAATCAGTTAAAAAGGACTATTTTATTTTATTATCTAGGATTTGTCAGTCCTCTTTAGAAGAAAAGAGTTTTCCAGTCATCGGGTTGTGGTACTGCTTCTGTAACTAACTGCACAAACACAAAATATTACATCGATATATGTCCAAGATTGGAATTTTCATGTTTTGTTCGAGGTCGCCTTTTATACATGAAATATTTACTAGCTGTTACAATGTCTGCAGCCAAAATAGAGAAACAGACCCAAGGCTCAGGAAGGTAGAATGATAATAATTAATACAGTATAATGATTAAACTTGTTCTGGTGCTGTGGTTCTTTTTCCCTACATATCTCCCAGGGATGTAATGAGTTGCAAAAAATGATACCTGTTGATGACTCCTTTTTCTAGAGAGAGAGGTACCAAGTATCTTAGAAAATGACTCCTAACCCCTGGAACTCCTCCGGGTTTCAGTTTGGCCTTTCCAGGGAAGGTGCAGTAGCATCAAACACAGAAGTAGCCTTGGGGCTGATTCATTGTGGTAGCTCATAGAGCATGACTTGAAAGTAGGAACATAGTATAGTTTGAAGTCTGGTAGCATGATGCCTCCAGGTTTGTTCTTGTTGCTTAGGATTGTCTTGGCTATACGGGGTCTTCTCTGATTCCATATGAAATTTAAAATTGTTTTTCTAATTCAGTGAACAATCTCAATGGTAGTTTGGTGGGAATATCATTGAATCTATAAATTACTTTGGGTAATGTGGCCATTTTCACAGTATTGATTCTTCCTATCCATGAGGATGAAATGTTGTTCTATTTGTTTGTGTCCTCTCTTATTTATATGAGAAGTGGTTTGTGGTTCTCCTTGCAGGGGTCCTTCACATCCCTTGTTAGCAGTATTCCTAGGTATTTTATTTTCTTTGTAGTGATTGTAAATGGGAGTTCATTCACGATTTGGCTCTCTGCTTGCCGATTGTTGGTGGAAATGAATGTTTGTGAGTTTTGGGAACTAACGCAGGAACGAAAAACAAAACATCACGTGTTCTCACTTATAAGTGGGAGTTGAACATTGAAAACACATAGACACAGAAAGGGGAATAGCACACACCAGGGCCTGTTAGGGGATGGAGGGTGAAAAGTGGGAACTTAGAGGATAAGTCAATAGGTGCAGCAAACCATCATGGCACATGTATACCTATGTAACAAACATGTACATTCTGCACATGTCTCCTATTTTCTCCATTTTTTTGAAGAAATAAAGAAAAAAAAGAAAATAGGAACCTAAATAAAAAACAAAGTAATATAGAACATGCCATACAGAAACTTGAGCTTGTAATCTGTTTATTCACCACACCTAAAGCTCCAATTTCCATCCTTTTTCTCTAATAAAGTTCTTGCACTTGATCAACTATTAAGAAAGTATTTCTATACAGAAATTGTCAGGAAAGGGCTATTAAAACTCTTCTTTAACATTTTATACATGTTTTTATGTTTGCTTTTTATATACTTGCACACATTCATAGTAGGGTTTTTTAAATAAATTTAAATATTTTGTAATTATTAATGGAACTTTTTCTCTATTATGGCTTCAAATTGATTATTATTGGCATGTATTAATTGTAACAATTTTTATAAATTTATCGTTTATTTTCTGGCCCCATGTTAGAGCGATCACAATTTCAGATTTATTAATTATCTTGTTGGGTTTTCAATTAATACAATTATTTCCTCTGTAAAAAATTATGTACTTATTACCTAATTTCCAAAAGTTGTCTTTTAACTTTTAGGTAGAACTTCCTAAAATCATGTCAAATAATAGTAGTGATAGAGGACATCTCTATTGCTAGTAAACAGAAAAGCTTGTTTTAATGAGAATTTGTTTCTTGTTTCATTCTTTTTTAAATATATATTTTATTGCGTTTTAGGTTTTGGGGTACATGTGAAGAACACGCAAGATTGTTGCATAGGTACATACATGGCAATGTGTCTTGTTTCATTATTAAGCATAGTTTTGGTATTTAGTTTATCATACATGTATCAATTAAGAAGCAAGAAATAAAAAAATTAAGCTCAAACTGGTTTAAATAATTAGGTTAATTTTTATCTTACATAAATGAAAAACTAGAGCCAGGGCAGGCAGTATCCAGCCATGGTACAACAGTAACTCAAAGACCAATCTTTCTGGTATAGCCATTGAACTTGGCTTCATAACTACTGTGTGGCTACAGCAGTTCAGATGGTGACTGAACTGCTGTAGCCACACAGTAGAGTTAGAATGGATACTTGAAAATCAGCCACAGTCACCAGGAAAGTATTTTCTATTTTCATTATATATTATTTCTTCCGTGCAACACTCTGCTACTTTTTTGGTAGTATCATAGTGTTGTACAAAAATAATGATAGCACTGGAAAGAGCACTGGATTTGGAGTTAGAAATAAAAATGATCATAGTAAGACTATATCCCTGTATTCATACTTTACTAAGAACATAATTAAATCTAAAACACATGACAAATTGTATTGAATTGTCTTCTCAGCATATATTCAGGTCACCATATGGCTTGGTATCAGACTTCTAGGTAGTATATTAATGTGTTGCTTACTCTTAAGCCATCCTTAGACTTACTTAGATAAACTTTGTCATTTTACTATTGCATATTTGTAGGCTTTTTCTATTTCTTTGTTATTCAGGCATACCTCATTTCACTGTGCTTCACTTTATTGAATTTTATAGATATTGCATTTTTTTTTCAAATTAAGGGTTTGTGGCAATCCTGTGTCCAGCAAAGCCATCGGTGACATTTTTTAAATAGCATATGCTCAATTTGTCTCTGTGTGTCACATTTTGGTAATTCTTTTAATATGTTAAACTTTTTATTATTATTATATCTGTTATGGTGGTCAGTGATCAGTGATCCTTGATATTACTATTGTAAGTTTTTTGGGAAACCATGAATACTAACCATTTGACACAGTAAACTTAATTGATGAATTTTGTGTTTTCATTGTTCTCACTGGTCATTCTCTCATATCTCTCTCTCTATTTCTCTCTCTCTCTCAGTTTGGACTTCCTTATTTCTTGAGACACAATACTGTTGGAATTAAGTCATTTAATAAACCTGCAGTGGCCTCTATGGGTTAAAGTAAGAGAAAGTTATGAATCTCTCATTTTGAATCAAAAGCTGGAAATGATTAAGCTCAGTGAGGAAGGCATGTCAAAGGTTGAGACAGGCTGAAAGTCATTCCTCCAATATTAAATACATAGTGAAGTTGTGAATGCAAAGAAAACATTCTTCAAGGAAACTAAATGTGCTATTCCAGTTAACACATTAATGACAAGAAAACAAAACAGCCTTATTGTTGATATGAAGAGAGTTGTTGTGGTCTGGATAGAAGATCAAAACCAGCCACAACATTCCCAAATCCAGAGCAAGGCTCTAACTCTTTTTAATTCTATGAAGGCTGAGAGAGGTGAGGAAGCTGCAGAAGGCAAGTTTGAAGCTAGCATGACTTGAAAGTAGGAACATAGTAGTATAGTTTGAAGTTGGATACATGGTATCTCCAGCTTTGTTCTTTCTGCTTAGGATTGTCTTCACTATTCAGCCTCTTTTTGTTCTATATGAATTCCAAATTAGCTTTTTTCTAATTCTGTGAAAAATGTTAATGGTAGTTTAATGGGAATAGCATTGAATCTATACATTACCTTGGGCATTATTGGTATTTGCAATAGCAATTCTTCCTATCCATAAGCATGGAATGTTTTTCCATTTGTTTGTGTCCTCTCTGATTTCTTTGAGCTGTGGTTTATAGTTCTCCTTGAAGAGGTCCTTCATGTCCTTTGTTAGCTGTATTCCTAGGTATCTTACTCTTTTTGTAGCAATTGTGAATAGGAGTGCATTCATGATTTGGCTCTCTGCTTGCCTGTTGTTGGTGTATACAAATGCTAGCGATTTTTGCATATTGATTTTGTATCCTGAGACTTTTCTCAAGTTGCTCATTAGCTTAAAAAGCTTCTGGGCTGAGGCAATGGAGATTTTTAAATATAGGATCATGTCATCTGCAAACAAAGGTAATTTTACCTCCTATTTTCTTATTTGAACACCCTTTGTTTCTTTCTCTTGACTGATTTCTCTGGCCAGAATTTCCAATAATATAATTAAAAGGAGTGGTGGGAGAGGGGCATATTTGTCTTGTGCCAGTTTTGAAGGTGAATCCTTCCTGCTTTTGCCCATTCAGTATATTGGCTGTGGGTTTGCCATCGATGGCTCTTATTATTTTGAGTTGTGTTCCTTCAATACCTAATTTATGAAGAGCTTATAACATGAAAGAATGTTGAATTTTTTGAAAGCCTTTTCTGCATCTATTGAGTTAAATCGTGTGGTTTTTGTTTTTGGTTCTGTTTATGTGATGAATCATATTAATTAATTTGCATATGTTGAGCCAACCTTGCATCACAGTGATGAAGCCAGCTTGATTGTGCTGGATAAGCTTTTTGATTTGCTGCTGGATTTGGTTTGCCAGTATCTTTTTGGATTTTTGCATTGATGTTCATCAGGGATATTGGCCTTAATTTTTTTTTGTCTCTACCAGGTTTGGGTATGCACTTATACCATAAGTGATTCTAATATACACTAAAGTTTAAGAATTACTGTCCCAAACCAATTAAATGAGCTACAAGATGATGACTGTATCTTAAAGATATTCTATGGTCTTTCCACCTGGGCCCTGATCTGCAGGCTTTTATTATGGAAATACAATTCCTTCCTAAATTATCCTGACTCCTACACATAAAAAAATCACATCAGAGACAACTTTACCATATTTCTTACCTGGTCATTTTTGGGGAGTCAAAGTCTCCAAACAGGTATAGTTGGAGTATATATTGATGTTGGGGTATGGGAAGTACACTAATCATGGCTTTTCAAAAAATCACTATCTCTATGATATCCGTAATAGAAAAGTGCTGCCAAGTTTTCTGCTTTGTATAAACTCTGAGAGAAGTCGTAACATATTTTCTACCTTCTTTCCACCTGATAGATTTGTTCTGTTTTAAATGTCAAAGTATATATGTGCTATCAATTACATTCTTAATTCAGTTCCACAGACTTCATTGTGAAACGTACTTCCAAATTCTAAAATTGGGCTAAGTTTCAGCCTACTTTTGGTGTTATTTTAATTTATATTCCCCTTAAGCCCACGTGTAGTTTTATAGATATTTATGGGTCAGAGTTGATATTTTTGCATTCAGTGTTACTGTAGATTTCTGGGCCTTATCCAAGACCTATGGAATCTGGATCTGTGTTGAATGAAATTTGAAAAATCTGCATTTTACCAGAACTTGCAAATGTGTATTATGTGCACTAAAGTTGGATAATTCCTTGATCTGAAAGCATTTTATGTCAAAAACCTTAAAAGTTTAGCATTTCTTGGCTGAAAGAACATGTTTAACAGTGGAGGCTACTGTTTATTTTTCCATTCACTGTCAAATGACTTACTAATAGATTTTTTTCTTTTAAATTTCTTTAGATATATACATTTTGTGTTTTGATACTCTCAGTAGCTTCACACTACAGTGATTTACTGAAAATTTAGTTCTGCATTTGTATGTGTGGTATTTCCTAGCTATTTTAAGTAGCTAGAGCAATGAGCTTGGACCCAGTAGAATGGATTTTAGTTGTGATCAAGCCTTGATTTTTCTCATTTGTGGCCTTGGTCCAGTTTATTTGCTATTTCTTATGACAGAGATTGAAATGAGATGAGCTGAAAATTTCAGGAGAAAAATGACAGGACCTAAAAATTGATCTGCACACAGAATACAAAACAGCTGGTATAAGCATTTGTCCTAATGGGTAATCTGGAGCATAAGTGAAGGAACGTGATAACATAGCTGGTTCCTAGAAATGAGGTACAAGATGATGACTGTATCTTAAAGATATTCTTAAGGCAAAAGCCCAGTTATGAAAAAATAGGCTTGATTTAGGATAGGATCACATGATGATTCATGCTTAAGTAGAGTTCCCAAATCTCCTTTTCCTAAATTAAATATTGGTTCCATATTGATTAGCTTTCAGTGGGTTCCATATTGATTAGCTTTCAGTGGGATACAAGTATCTTTACCTGAAAAGATATTATTATGATGGCTGTTGATACAAGTAATCTTGCAGAGCCTGACATATTTAAGCTTTCTAGGTTAAGGTATTATTTTGGCCTGTATTCAGCAGATAGTATACCTGCTGCAGAGGGCATCTGTGCTGTTGTTTTATTAGGGGGTCCTACTGCAAGAAGCAAGAATGAGGGACAAGAGAGAAAATCAGGGATAGAGAAAGAGCTAATATGAGGATGAGTTATTGAGCTGTCCACTGCTAAATGTGACTGAATGCCTGATTCTTGGAACTGATTACTTACACTTCCATCCCCCCATGTTATACATACTATTTACAAACTGTCCCAGGAAAGGAAAGATGTGGGAGAAAAGAGAAAAAATAATTTCTTCCCTGGCTCTATCTTCCACTACTCAAAGGTGGACTCATTGGGCTTTATTTCTTCTATATTTCTAGGTTGCTCCAATATGGGCAAAGACATTGATCTCGTTTGTGGCAGTATCAACAGAAAACCCTTGTGCAGGAGGCAAGAGACATGTTCTGAGGGAAGGATACTAGGGACTCTGAGGTTGCACTTGTGAAAAGTTGGTCAGAACTTGGGTGATTATATAACCTTAGCCCAAACTGGAACACTTGCAAGAGTGAAAGGGGACAATGTTAATTATTAAAATGTGATAACATGTTTATAAACTCTTCCAGGCAAATCAGGATGAATGGTCATTTAATCAGATCTCAGACAGAGGCCTCAGACAAAAGAAGAAGACCATAAGTGATTTATAAGAAATCTTTATTCAGTTTATCTTGTTCATAAATATAAAAATTTTGAAGCAATTAATATATATATTATAATAATTATTTTCTTAGCATTCTTGTATTTTCAAATTCTTAAGCAGAAGCCAACTGTATGGTACAAATTAAATCAGAGCTGCCCTGGTTGAAACATGAGAGTACAACTCAAACACCTGCCTTTTGTTATTCTCTTAACAACCTATCCCTTATTTTGAAGGAAACTTTAGAGCAATACTCATTCTCCTGTGAAAATGTAATGTGAGGCTGGGCATGGTGGCTCATGCCTATAATCCTACCACTTTGGGAGGCCAAGGCAGGAGAATGGTTTGAGCCTAGGAGTTTGAGGCTACAGTGAGCCAAGATCACATCACTGTACTTCAGCCTGGGCAATATAGGGAGATATTACTGCTGCAAAAAAAATTAAAACGTAGCTGAGTGCGATGGCACCCACACCCACTCCCCGGTAGCTGGTGGTCCCAGCTACTTGGGAGGCTGAGGTGGGAGGATGGCTTGAGCCCAGAAGTTTGAGGCTGCAGTGAGCCAAGATCACACCACTGCACTCCCGTCTGGGCCACACAGAGAGCCCCTGCCTCAAGAAAAGAAAGGAAGGAAGGAAGGAAGGAAAGAAGGAAAGAAGGAAGGAAGGAAGGAAGAGAGGGAAGGAAGGAAGGGAGGGAGGGAGGAAGGGAGGGAGGGAGAAAAAAAAGAAAACGTGAGCCAAAAGTGTTAGTAGTGCATGTGACTGTAAATTTTCTAGTAGCCACACCTAAGAAAAAGTCAGTGCAGTTAATATTAGTGATTTATTCAATTAACCTGATTATCTAAAATATTGTAATTTCAATATTTAATCACTATAAAATTGAGTCATATGCTTACATTTTGGTGCTAAATCTTCAAAATATAATGCATATTTTGAATTACAGTACTTGTCAATTTGGACAAGCCATATTTATTTTTTTTCTTCTTTTTTTTTTTTGAATTGTACTTTAAGCTCTGGGGTACATGTGTACATCCCACAGGGTTGTTGCATAGGTACACATATGCCATGGTAGTTTACAGTCTCTGTCCCCCATCGCCTACATCAGGCATTTCTCCCAGTCTTTTCCCTCCCCCAGCCTCTCCGCCCCCTGCTGTCCCTTCCCTAGCCCCCCCACCTCCCAACCTACCCCAGTGTGTGACGTTCCCCTCCCTATGCCCATGTGTTCTCATGGTTCAACACCCGCCTATGAGTGAGAACATGTAGTGTTTGGTTTTCTGTTCCTACTGTCTTAACAAGGTCGTAACTGGTCACACATAGCTATTCAGCAGTTGAAAAATGTGGACAAGCTATATTTCAATTGCTCAATAGCTACGTGTGACCAGTAATTATCTTGTTGACAGTAGAACAAGAGCTACAGTGAATACCATTTGATACCTTTTGCAATAATAATGTTCTTTACCAAAGATTGCTTATTTCCTTCTAATATATCAGTATCCATGGGAAGGAAAAAACACTTTCAAGTATTATAAATCAACTACAAATAGATATCAAAAAATATATGAGAAAGGTTTACTTTTTTCTTTAAGTTGGTTTTCATATTTGAGAAGAATTTACCATTTTGATCTTCTTACTCATTGAGATTCTCAACGTAACAGAAAAACCTATTTGTTTGATGGAATCAAATAGTCTTTAATTTTAATATCATTTAAATAATATGATAGAGCACTGATTATGATCTCAAATTCATTGAACCAAATGTTTTTGGTATAATAGTTCTGGCTCCTAAAGTTTCAATATTTTAATAGGATGTACTTTTTAGGACTGTTTTAAAAATCCATAAAAAAAATCCACATTTTTACTTTCCATATTTGTCTGGTGAGAGCTAAATGAAATTTTTACCATAGTGAGAAGACCAAAAAAACAAATCAAAGAGAAGTCCCCCCTTTGAGTTTTTATGCACTCACCCTTAAATGGCAATCTCTAGTTTATTCTGTTATTTTTGGGAGGGCTTCAATTCCTGTTGTTTATTCAATAATAAAGATAGGTTGCTCTACACAAGTGGTTTTCAAATTTTTTTAAACCCCAGGAGCACTTTATAGAAATGAAAACTTATAAGTATAATATGTTTAGCTATAAAAAGCCAATCATTTCAGAAGGGGTCAAGGAACCCCACTTTCCACCTTTATTTTTCTCCTTAAGGACACTCTGTATAACCCCAGGTTTTTCCAAATGTAGATTGACAAACAGTACTTTCAATTATGAACGTTTTTCTGGGGCATCCCTTTTAAGATCGATAGCACACATTTTCCAGGGTTGACATAAATTATGTTTAGAGAAGCAGCCTATGAAGATACTATGTGTAAATTCAAACTGCATTGTTTTGGTCACATTAGTCCCTTTCTCTACTCACTTAGTTCTGTTGAATTAAATTAAAAATTGTTTTATTGGTGCATTCTTGTTCAATGAACTATGTGAGGAGGAACGAAAAATAAAGAGATGAATTAGACAAGGCCCCTGTCTTCAAAGAGAGTATAATTTTCTAAATAGCTCTATTACTGATTACATAGCTATATTATTGGGAAAGTTATGGATAACCTGGATTTGTCATTTATTCAAAAAATATTCATTGGTGCCTAGTATGTTAGAGAAAATGCACTGCATAAGTCTGGAGATGAAAGAATGGAAAATTGAACATGATAGCATCATGTTACATCGTCAAAGAACCCATAACCAAGGAAGAAAGAGTAAAAACCTACATACTGTTGCTGATTCATGACTTAGGTTATTACTATTATTGTGCAATATACAAAATATACTGTTTTATGTATGGGTTATACCTTCATCATTGTTTAATATTATACTCTGAAGATAATAATAGCCTATCATTATATTTTGCTTTATGCTGTCAGTGGTGGAAGCAGTGATGGAATATATATTTTTCTATCTGTAAAAAATCAGAAGGGCATAAAATCTCCAATATTAAGATTTTGTGGTTGACTTATTATCCTGATAGCCCAAACATAATTAGCATAGTTAATACTTCCATTCATCAATTTTCACATTTCAGCTATGAGTTTCACAGGAATCTAAATAAACAAAACATTCCACTGAACAGTGAAAATGCTCAGAAGCTTGATCCAAAGTACCTCTCTCAAGTCATAATAAGACAACCAACTGACTTAGCTTTATTTTTAAAAGTACATTTGCAGATTTAGCAATTTTTGTTTACTGCTTTATTACAGCTCATACTATAGTATATTTGAAGATACAGCTAAGGGAAGGTATCGTAGCAGAAATTGATAGACTGGGCAGTGGAAAGAGAGCAGCTAGAGGTAGCAGAATATAGAGTTCTATGTTGTAAGTTCTCATGTGATAGCAAACATTCCTCAGCAGCTCAGTAACTCCAGATAAGCATAAAGGAATGAAAAGAAAAAGCATAAAAATTAAAGCTCATAAATTTGTCTGCCTTTTATAACAATGGATCCTTTAACGTAAATGAAGCACTAATTGATGGCATTTTTCAGTTTGGGAAAAGTCTGAAGGGGAAACTAGATTCCCTTACCTACTGAATTGGCATCCTTCCCCTATTCTCTGCACCCATCTTGGAGAAATAAGGAGGCTCATCAAGGCTTGTCAAGGCACTTCAAGAATCCTCAACTTCTCTGCTACACCTTTCAGAATGAACAACATCTGACAGTTGCAACTGATATTGAGCCTTAATTTAAAAAAGAAAGTGAAAGAATGTCTAAAGATGTAGTATGACAAATTGTTATCCAACGATGTAAAGAAATGAAGTATTTTGAGGAATTTAAAAGTCTATTTAGTGAATAGTTATTATAAACAATACATATAATATTATTCATAGAATTAGAATACAAATAAAATAGATTCAATACAGACTATGTGCTAGGCATAATTTAATCATTCCTTGTTGATCACAGAAACACTTCAGTATGGTATATATCTTTCAGTCTATAATTATCAATATAACTTCTCCCAGTAACTAGAGCATTCCAGTTGGATTATCTCTATTTAGACAATTGCATTTTTTATGATATGTAACCAAATAATTAGAAACAAAATTTATCAAGCATAATCCATCATAATTTTTCATCTGAATACTGGGTATTAGTCCTTCCTATAAATATGAAACAGTGAAAATATAATTTCTATGCAAATGGTTAGGTATACAGTATTCCTTACTAAATTAAGATTTGGCTAAACATTTTATCGATTATACTTAATTCTAAAATATAATAATAACTTAGTTTCATTTTACTATTGACCTCATACACAATGAGAAAGTTTTCCGGTATCATGATTCACTATGTATAAAACTCAGGAGACTGTTGTAAAATCTTTAAATCACAAATCCTCATGGATAAAAATGAATAGTAGAACCAAAACTCAAGGTTATAAAAACTACTATCAACAAGTAAATGTCATGAAAATATAAATTATTTTTCACTGAGCAGGATAACAACACGAATAAGAGAACATGCAATAAATAACTTGTTATGATAAATTCAGTACAATAAAACAATTCATTCAAAGCTTGTGATAAAATATTCAGTGTAAAACATACATAAATATACCTTAGCTCTGTTTAAAAGGCCCCTTTACTTTAATAACAAGTCATGTAAATTTCCAATAGCGATTGAAATAAATATAGAGAGAACTGAGTTTAGATACTTATGCTTTTATCCTGATCTATTTTTCAATTCAAAAGACCAGAAAAGCCTGCATGTGTGTACCTATGCAACAATCGTCCATGTTCTTCACATGTACCCCCAAACCTAAAATGCAATAAAAAAAAAAATAAAATAAAATAAAAAAAAAAGCCTGCATTTTAAAAATATGAAATATTTTAAAGTCTCCAATGTATTCCTGAATCTGATACTTAAATTAATTGGGCTGTGGTGGTCCTTCTTACAAACAGCAGTACTTTAAAAATCAGAGCTTCCATAACATTTTCTCCTATTTCAGAGGAACCTAAATGGAGAAATAATGTCTTGGACTTTAGTATGTGACTTATTTACTTTGTTAACTTGTTTAGAATATTATTAAAATGAAAGTCTTCAATTATTTACTAAATCAACACTTGTATGATATATGCCAGTGCTTCCCAGCCTGACTCTATCATAAAAATCACCTGGGGCCTTGAAAAATGCAGATTCCTTGGCCACATACCAAACCTACTTAATCCAAATATCTAGGTAAAGAGACTGGAGCAAATTTGAGAAACTCTGCTAAAACAATTGCCAAAACAGACCTTTATTTTAAATATCTGTTATTCCTCCTAAAAGAGAAAGTACTTTTCATGAGGTTCCACAAACAATTTAATACACATTCACTGACTGTTCAATGGACCATATAGTATAGTGGTTCTCAGTGCTGAACAGACTCTGGAACCAGACCACTTGGATCCAAAATCTGACACTGCTATTCACTAGCTGTTTGACTTTGCCTGTGATACTTAAACCTGTTTCCTCCTCTGTCAAATGGGACTAGCAGTCCACCTACTTCATAATATGCAAATTAAATGTATTCTTACATGTGATAAACTTAATATCTGATGCAAAATTGCTCAATAAACAGTAGTAATTTATTGACTACTACTATGGCCAACTATGAATATAGGCTGTATGTGGTGGTTTGGTTGGGGCGGGTTGGTTAAAAATGAATAGCAGCTCTTTAGCAGCTCATAATTTAGTTCAGACTACAGACAAGTAAACTGGAGAATTAGTTATTAATTGCTGCCATAACAAATTGCCACAGATTTGGCAACTTGAAACAACATCCATAAATTTTCTCATAGATTCTCATGAGTCAGAAGCCCATACACAACAGGGCTCAGCCGAGTTAGTTTTTTGCTTAGCGTCTCACAAGGCAAAGTCGAGATGGCAGGCCCGGTGAAGCTTATTGCTGAAAGATGTGAGAAAGACCTGCTTTCAAGCTGCTTTAAGTTGTTGGCAGAATTCATTTCCTTGAGGCTGTAGAAATGAGGTATCTGTTTCTTTGCTGGCTGGCTGCCTGGAAGATACTTACTGCTACTAGAACATGTCTGTATTCCTACACGTGTGGCCCTTTCTATCTTTAAATCAACAATGATGTGTTGAGCCCTTCTCATGCTTGGGATCTCTTTGACCCACACGTCTGCCTTTGTCTTCTGTTTTGAAAACTAATGTCATTATAGTGGATCCATCCTAATAATCCAGGATAATCAGCCTATTCCAAGGTCAACTAATTAGTAAACTTAACTATATCTGCAAAATCTCTTTTGCCACATAACTTAACACATCCAGGAGAGTAAAACCAGGGAGTAGTGGTCATGGTGGCCAAAATTCTGCCTATCCCAATGAGAATTACAGTAAATAATATTTAGTAAATTGGCACAGAATTTTCATTGAAAGAGTTGGATTCAAATCTCTGCTCCATTATGCTTACCAGTTATCTGAATGTTAGTTTCTCTCATCTGTACATAGGAGTTGGGAATATAAGCCTTGGCTGAGATAATGTATAAAGTCTTTATAAACTTAAACAGTTGCTTTAGTTCGTTTTCATGCTGTAGATAGAGAAATACCTGAGACTGGGAAGAAAAAGAGGTTTAATTGGACTTACAGTTCCACATGCTGGAGAGGCCTCCAAATCAAGGCAGGTAATGAAAGGCACTTCTTACATGGCAGCAGCGAGTGAAAATGAGGAAGATGCAAAAGCATAAACCCCTGATAAAACCATCAGATCTTGTGAGACTTAATCACTACCATGAGAACAGTATGGGGGAGACTGCTCCCATGATTCAAATTATCTCCCACCAGGTTTCTCCCACAACACGTAGGAATTTGGGGAGTACAATTCAAGATGAGATTTGGGTGGGGACACAGTGCCAAACCATATCGACCATCCTCAAGTGTTAGTCCATTTTAGTGTTATTGGTAGAGTTATGTACAAGTTCAGTGAGAAAAGAAAAGTGACTAATTTGGTTCAGAAGAGGACATGTACGCTTTAGAGAGGAAATTCCATTTAAATCAGATTATAAAGAAAGTATAGCCATGTAAAGCTGCCTGCTTTATAGAAGCTACTAACATATATTGGGGGGGTAGGGGAGAGACAGCGGGGGGTACAGAGGGAGGGGAGGGTGGGGAAAGATAACATGGGGAGAAATGCCAGATATAGTATGCACCTAAAGTAAAATAAATAAATAAATAAATAAATAAATAAATAAAATAAAATAAAATACATTCCAGAGACTATGCTAAATACTTTATATGCTAAATGATCATTGAACTCTACTAACCCTAGAAAGTGCATAGGTTTTAACTCCACTGTATAATATGAAGTTGGTTTTGATCAATAGTATTGAAAGTGGGACTGATGAGTGCATGTTGAATCACTTGGAATACTTCCAAACTATGTGCAAAAAACATAAAATATATATGGAAGTCTACAAAAGTAATAGTATACTGTGCTTATATATGAGGGAGAGGAACTGTGGTGAGGGCTTGAGACACTTTTCATTTTGTGGCAAACATTAGCTGGACAGACAGTTGTTCAGAAAAAACACTTATATTCTTGGCCTTATTGAAGCTAGATTTGTCCATGGAACTGAGTATTACCTAGCTTGTGTGATATAAGAAGAAAAGTTTTTGTGTTATGTAGTAGTCTTTTAGGGCTGCCTTAACAAAGTACCACAAATGGTATGGTTTTTACAGCAGCAATTTATGGATTTACAATTCTGGAGGCGAGAAGTTCATAGTCAAGATGGTAGCAAGGTTGGTTCATTCTGAAAGCTGCAAGGGAACGATCTGTTCCAAGCCTTTTTCCTTGGCTTATAGATGGCTGTGTTTTCCCTGTTCGCATATCTGCTTGTGTCCACATTTTCCATTTTTATAAAAACACCAGGCATATTGGTTTAAGGCCGACTCTAACAATCTCCTATTGACTAATTACATTTGCGATGATCCTATTTTCAAATGAGGTCACATTCTGAGGTACTGGAATTTTGAGGACAGATAATTGAACCATAATATGTAACTTCTGAGAGATGTCTTTAAACAGGGAGGGGGAGGTAAATGCTTTCTTCAGCGTACCCTCCTTTCTATGGGATAGAATGTAAATGTCATGGCAGTAGCTCTGGATGATTTCGGAATGCAAGTCACAGATGGCAGCAAAATCAGATAGAAATGTAGAAGTATCCTAACCAAGTCTGAACTACTAATCTCCGGATTTAGTTTACAAAATAAGGAAATAGTCTTCTATCTTATTTCAGTGACCTGTCATTTTGAATTTTACTAAAAATGCAAATGAACAAATAGGGTGTATTTTAAACTTGTTATTATGTTTTGAATTACTTTCACATGCATTATCTTTATCTAAAAATATTTTTATTTTTCTTTATTTAATGAGCTCTTCTGATGTGTTAAAGACATGATTTTTAAAAATGCAACTGGCATTCATTATTTTTGGTGGAATATGACATTATTCCATATCACAATTGTTTTTATGTAATGGATTTTTTAAAATAAAATCACTAAATTAAATCTCATTTTGTCTTCCTTTGTAATTTATGTATGTAAATATTTTCTCTTTTCTCTTTTGGTGATATGCATATGTTTATCTGGTGAAAAGTCAGCATTTTTCCAAGTTACTGATCCTTCATCAGAGAAACATTTATTTTGTAGTGTGAAACCTTTTGTAGAATGGAAAAGAAACTTTCTTAGCCACCTTTCCTGTCTGCCTTTGTTTTCAGCTAATGGCATAAGTAGAAAATGGCAGCCAGTAACAGGTTAAGATACTGGCTTGTGTTAGATAAGCAATGGGCTCTCTGTAACATGGGTAGCTTCACAGATGGGCTGAGTGCTACTTTTGCTGTTGCAGCCTTTAGCTGCTTATAAAAGAAATATTTTAATTCTATATGCCAGTGGTTATTATGATTTTTTGGGTCATGAACCTATTTGATAATCTGTTGAAAGCTATAGATTATCTCCCCACAAAAATGCACATATCTGCAAAACATTTACACACAATTTTGGGAGGTTTAGTGATACTGAAAATTATCAGTGGGAACTAGTTAACCACCCTGGCTTTGTGCAATTTTGAAACATATTTCCACTACTCATTTCTATGTTTTATTACTAACCTAACCTTAAAAAGTAAATTTTGAAATGCAGTGGAATTGTGCCAAACATAGAAAAAAATTAAAATTAGTGCAGTTTTCCTGGAAACCATGGCTTCTCTTTTCTGACCTTTCTCACTCTGTCACCCAGATCGGAGTGCAGTGGCACAATTTCAGCTCACTACAACCTCTGCCTCCTGAGTTCAAGTGATTCTCCTGCCTCAGCCTCTTGAATACCTGGGATTACAGGTGCCCATCACCATGCCTGGCTAATTTGTTTGTATTTTTAGTAGAGATGGGGGATTCATCATGTTGGCCAGGCTGGTTTTGAACTGCTGACCTCAAGTGATCTGCCTGCCTCGGCCTCCCAAAGTGCTAGGATTACAGGCGTGAGCCACCATGCCCAGCTATTTCCTTCTGATGTTTCTCTCAGCCCGTCTCTTCAACATCTTGGCACTTTCATTCAGGAATCAAGAATCTCTATTTTCCTGTCAAAATAATGTTTTCTTGAAAGGGTATGATATAGCATTTATACTCAAAATATAAATGTATAATAAAAATTAAAGTGATATCACTCCTAGAGATAGTTGCTAAATAGCAAAGGACAAGGAATATGTATCTAAGTAAATTCATCTCTAATAGTAGATACAGGCATCTGGGACAGGTGAGCGAGGTGCATCATTGGAGTGAGAAGACTTCTGGGAGACTATTAATCTTAACATGAAGCAGTTGGCCATTCTCCAATGTGTAAGCCTAGCCATGTTGGAATAATACTTTATAGTGTAAATTTTACCTCATATAGTGCTTTGATACAGTTTCCATTATTATGACCAATTTGTTCTCTAACTTATATAAATTTGTATAATAATTAAGCTACCCTGTAATGATATTCTGGTGTACTTTATTTGTAGAAATTATAAATTCAGTCAATTTTTCATCTCAACATTTCAAGTTGTTGGTGCTTCAGAGTCATTGGTCATTGAATGAAAAATTACATGTTTGCTTATTAGAAAATAACTTTATTACAGAATTTATATTGCATAAAATTAAGATCAAGCCTGGGAGTCAAAATGCAATAGTGCTAGCCCCAGTAACTTAAAGAGAAAACACAATGATGCCATTTTGTTTCAATGTATAAGTGCTAAAATACTCAATGTACTTCAGTACTTTAAGAATGCTCTTTTGCTTTACTGAAGAAAAATCATTCCACTTAGCATATTCCTTATAGATTATTTTTGTGATTTTCCCATTGTTACAGTGCAGTAAAATGCAAGGCAAATAATTGAAATGGAAATACACATAGTCTTTATAATTCAGCAGTGCACATTTATTTACAAACGTAGGGCTAGCCAATAAGAAGGCGTCTTTTTTCATTCCCTTCACATAACATGGCGCATAAAAGTATCTGCATCAGTCAAAGTAGGCTAGGCTCTGCAAAACATGTAACACAAGGATCTAACTGACTTATATATTAATTTTCTATTGCTGCATAACAAAAAAAAACTTGGCAACTTAAAAATTCCTATTTATTATCTGACAGTTTCTATGAGTAAGTTTGTATGAATCATAGGTCCTGGCACAGCGTGCCTAGTTTCTTTGCTCAGGGTATCACCAGGTTGAAATCCAACTGTCAACTGGGTCTGTGATGTCATCTTAAGCTTGAGGTTCCCTTCCAAGCTCATTCAAATTATTGAAAGAATTCAGTTCCTGGAAGTTGTAGACTGAGGTCTCAGTTTTTTTGCTGGCTGTCAGTTAGTCATTCTGAACGCTTACATGTTCCCCTCAGGTCCTAGCGTGTGGTTGTCTTACAATATGGCAGCTTACTTCTTCAATGCCAGCAGGAAAGTCTCACTTAGTCTGTTACAGAAGAGTCTGTCTAATGTAAAAAATGTAACTATCCCATCACCTTTGCTATATAGGGAGTGACTATCCCATCATAGTCATGGGTCCTCTCACACTCCAGGAGATACGATTAGACAGAACATGTACACTAGGGAGCAAAGTTATTAGGAGCCAGTTTAGAATTCTGCTAAACAAAGCTTATTGTGACAAATACTGATTTCTGGCTTAATCAACATCTATTGCAGGCATGTCTGACTCTTCAGGGCAGCTATCCTTCATACTTAGTAATCCTAGCTACTTTAATATTTTCTACTGTTCTATCTACATGAGATTTCTTCCTCAACTGCCTTAGTAGGGAAAGAGGCACTAAAGAGATAAGAACCAGGAATTAAATATTTCCAGGCTGAAGTGATATACCAGTTCCACTCATATTTCATTAGCCAAAGACAGTCAAATGTCTATGTCTTACTTTAAGGGAGCAGGAAAATAAAATCTTCTCACTGACAAAGAGTCTCTCCTTGATCAAATTCCAGTCAGGTTCTTCTGAATTATCTTCCAGACTAGACCTCAACTTTCAGATATTCATGCTTGTCTTTGCGTCACCAGATTGTGAAATTGATTTACTCAGAATTCCTCAACTTCAAGATCTTATCAACTTTGATATCTGATTGGGTTTCTTGTCCTGCACCACCCCCATGTGATATCACTGTGGCCTGACTTCAGCAAGAATCTTGTTAGGTCAGTTTAACAAGGAATTATCCTACACTTTTAGTATGTAATTTTCCATCCACCACCACCCAACCTGCTATGCTCCTTGGCCATTAACCCCTAACTTTTCTTTGTTGTATTTGGAGTTGAGCCCAATCTCTCTCTCCTACTATACAGTCCCATTGTAGTAATTCCCCTGAATAAACTCTACTTAACCATTTTAACAAGTATTTCTAATAGCATTTTTCTTTAACACCATATACCTAGAAGTAGAGGAGAACTCGTTATTGGTAAATAGTAAAAATATCCACCCAAAAATGTTGTCAATCTCAGTATCTTTTCTCATTGCAGAATCATATAGTAGTGTAGAATGAGTTCTTATTTTTAAAGAGATTTGAGATATAATTTACACACCATAAATTTTACCCATTTAAAGTACACATTCAATGGTTTTGAATATATATACCAGATGAGTTCTGGAATGTATAACATTAATAAGCATTTCTTAAGTGTCTATTGTGTATGTAACACAATATTAGATTCAATGTAGAGAAAAACGAAATCATTATTTTTTAACCTAGAGATCACAATCTAGTTGTGAGGGAGAAAGTGAGCATATAGGAAGTCACTAAACAACAATCTCAAGTACTTTAATATATAATAAAATATCCCAAACAAGATTTCAAAATAGGAAGGGAAATGATATTTATTGAATATCTACTATGTGACAGCCACTGTGCTAAATGTCTTTTGCATACGATATTACGTAAGTTTCATAATAATCCTGTTTCCCCAAATTTTACAAATGTAAAACCTAAGACTCAGAGAAGTTAAATGTCCTGTCCAGTTTCACACAGCTAGAAAATAAGAGTTAGAATCCAATTCTAATTTATTCTTAATCTAAAATCCAGATTTGTTATAATAAACAATACTGTTATACCAAAAAATATAAACCCAGTGGAGTATTGTGTAAAAAGAACTAGACATAGGTTGGTAAATTATTGGGTCCTGTGTGTGTGTGTGTGTGTGTGTGTGTGTGTGTGCGTGCACACATATGTCCATTTGTGCCTTTGTCTATATTGACCCTGCTTCATTTACCTTCAAATAAATAAAAGTTAAATCTTCAGATAACATCTGAGCAATTTCAAGCTTCTTTCCATTTACTCTTCTGTTGTAAAACGTTTATGTATTTATTTATTCAACCAGAAAACATTTATAATGGGCCTACTATGTCTCTAAGCACTTACTCTGCTAAATACTGAGATAAATACAGTTTGGGTTTTTTTTTTCTCATGAAATTGCTACAATAAAGATGATATAAGATGATTATAAAGTGCTACTGAAGCTTAGTAGATAAAGATGATTGGTAGTTGTCCTGATCAGGAAAGCCTTCATGAAAAAATAGTGTGAAAGGCATAACTTGAAGAGTAGGTAAAATTTCTGGAAATACAAAGAACAGCAGAGAGCATGGTATGATAATAGCAAGAAAAAAAAAGTAAAGATAGCATTTGGGATAATAAAAGCTGTCAAGTTTTTTGGAATGCAGGGAATATAAAGCAGAGCGGTGGAAGATCATGGAAAGCTTTGCTGGGTTAAGAGAATAATACTTGATAAGGAGTTTGCAGCTTTCTGTTAATGCTGGACACATTCATAATCTCCAGTAGGGAAAAAAAAATTCAAAAATTAGGGAAGATCAGATGGGATCAGTGTCTTTCAAGACCAAGATAATGGAAGATGGCTTTGTAATGCAACCTTGATTCATGGAAGAGAAAAATGTTTCTCTGACATTATAAGATTGAAGTTAAGCTAATCAGAGATTATGCTTCTTATGTAGCTCTATTCAGGGATTTTGGCAGAAAACTAATCTTTACAATGTGAAATGTGTCTAAGTTTTTAGATACTTGAGGAAATGCAAATTGCAATTTAAAACGTGAGGCCTGACATTTCTCCCAAGGTTTCTCACTCCTTTCTTCTTACTAGCAGCAGAAAATGTGTTCAGGAGACAACACTTCTGACTCATGGTAGTAACTGAAAGTGTGCCTTTTATAAGCATATAATGGTACTTTGAATTTGTTTCCTGAAGAGGAAGTAGCATATTTTAATGGAAAACGTCAGGAGTAAGGACCTCTTCAAGAAAGACATTTATCAAGGCAGGAACTGCAGAAAGAAAGAAGAAAAGATAACATAAGGAAGGAAGGAGTGGCCATGAGGGATACCCTGAATATACAGGCAGTAAGATCGAAAGCATTTTTGCATGGTACAAAGGGAAGTGTTAGCTAGACCAAATGTATGATACCCACATTTTCACCACCTCTTCTCTGTATATTTTAATATAACCTTCCTTTATTCTTAAGTCAAGTTTGCGTGAATTTAGAAAAATGAGCAAAATAGCCTATTGTCCCTACCTATATCTTGATCCCTCTCTGGCATTGTTTCCGGATGGTATCAGAAACGTCATCGTGGTAAACTGGAGGGTGATGAGTGTATCTGCCTCTAAAGGATATCCTCATTAGAGAACAGGCACCCTCCCAACTTTAGGAGCTAGATGGAGACACCTTATGTGATAAAAGAGAAGTGTGTATCATATTGGTTTAAATTCGTAATAGCTCTTGTGCTTTCTGTGATCTTTGGCACATTATCTGGCTAAATCTGAGTCAAACTATATTCTAAAATAGAGCTAGGAGTGTCCCCCACCCTAGTCACTAAACAGTTTTCAGAAAGATGCCAGAAGAAAAAAATGGGGCCCAGCCAAAACAATATAGTGCTTATATTCCTCTGTCACAGCAAGAGGAATGTGGTAAAGGAAACCCTCACATTGGCAGTTGAACTGGGGCACTGAGTTGTACCATCTGAGAATTAATATTCTATGTAGAAGTCTGGGGATTTGACACCATCAAATACTTCTTCCATTTTTTTTTCTTGAAGGATGGATGATAGACATTTGTAATTTTTCATATTCTAACAGGGAGTTTTGGTTTGTGTGTTTTAGTTTTTATCTTTAATTGGCAAATAATAATTGTATATAGTTGTCGGGTACAGTGAGATGTTTTGATATATGCATACGTCATGGAATGACTATATTGAGCTAATTATCACCTCACATACTTCTCTTTTTTGTAATAACATTTAAAATCTACTCTTTTAGCAATCATTTTTCATTTGTTCTTTTTTTGTTTTAATAAATTCAAATAGCTAGAAGATATAAAATGTTCCAAACGCAAAGAAACTATAAATGTTTGAGGTGATGGGTAGTCTGAATACCTTGATTCGATCATTACATACCATATTTTTGTATACCATAAATATGTACAAATATTATTTATGAATTAAAAAACTGAAAAAAAAGATTTAGATGGTCTGAGAAAGCACTGAAAGGATGGTGGCTGCCTATGGATCTTGACTGATGGTTTTTGATAGACAACAGGAAAAGACAATAAAACAAAACTACTAGATATAGAAGATGGAAAATATTTTCACAGGAATTTCAGCTATGGTTGGATTATATTAAAGAAGTATCCCAGGAATGGAATTCTTCACAATTTGAGAAATGAAGAAGGATCACAGAGTACTTGAAACACTATACCCTCTATGATATATTCATGTAAAAGATTTAAAAGTTCTAAACTTATACAGTAGTTTCCCCTTACCAACAAGAAATACATTCCAAGACTACCAGTGGGTATCTGAAAGCTTGGAACTCATAATATATGTCATACCCAACCATATGCATACTACGTTTTTTCTACACATACATATTTATAATAAAGTTTAATTCATAAAAATTAGGCACAGTAAGAGATAAACAATAATGACTAATAATAAAATAGAACATTTATAGCAATATACTGTAATAAGAGTTAGATGGTCTCTCCCTCTCTCTCAATATCTTATTGTATTGTACTCATGCTTCTTGTGATAATGTAAGATTATCAGATGCCTAGGTGATGAGATGAAGTGAGGTAAATTATGAAGGTATTGTGACATAGCATTAGGCTACTATTGACCTGGCAATACATCAGGAGGATTATCTGCTTCAGGTAGTCCAGGATCATCAAACCATGACTATTTTGATAAGCAATAAAGCAGTTAGCATAGACAGTGATGAGTACTGTGGACAAAGAAAAAATTCATGTTCTGTACAAGACAGAATAGAACAGCCAGGGATTTCATCACACTACTCAGAACAAAGCACAATTTAAAATTTATACATTATTTATTTCTGGAGTTTTCTATTTAATATTTTTTGAATGCTGTTGACAGTAGCTAACTAAAACCATGGAAAGCAAAGCCATTGATGAGAGAGGACTAATGAACTTTTGTTGAATTGTTTGTTGCTTTAGAATAAGTCTTTGGCAGTCTGGAAAGCTTCAAGGAAATGTTTATTACTTTTTTGACAACCCAGCAGAAATGATGGAAAAAGATCTGTTAATATGCAAAAATATTGTGGACGTTATAATGGAAGACTGCAGAGAAGTGCAGTGTAGCATACAACTTCAGGTTTCATGAACATTTGAAAATCCTTTCAAGAATTTTACTACTAATTCTTGTAGATTAAACTGATTCTGATCAAGAAAGAAAAAGATGAGGAGGAAGTTAAGTCCATAGATATTTACAGGAATCCAAAAAAAATTGGTTGATATTACACTTTAGACTGAGCTCAATTTTGGTGGCTGAAGCAAAAGAGCCATAGCAAGACAGATTGGAGTGTTTGTGGAAGATCAGAAAGTTAGTAATCACAACCCTCAATTCCAGAGAACACTTTGGTGAGTTTCTTTTGCATTCGTTTTTCCTATTAGCTAAATGGGTATCTGTCTCATGTTCAACTGGGAGCTCATGAAAGATTACTCCCCAGTCATAATTGTATTTTTATATACTGATTACTGAACACTGTGCAGGTTTGGAGAATATAATGTTGCTCCCTAATGTGACTAATATGTTCATTTGCCTGATAACCATTCAGGTAGTATGTCCTTGTTATGTTTTTGTTTGTTTTATAACATGAGTAGTTGTGGCTAAGTATTCTGGAAATCCAATATCATGTGAATTTGACTAGCCACCTTAATTCCAGGTGGTGTATTTAACCCTTTACTGACTGCATTAGGTGAAACAGTGGGTAAGACAGGAGAGATTTAGACAATAGGAATTCCATTCCTTCTCTTTCTTTTCTGAACCAAATGATGACTTCCAATTCAAATCAATTTAGCTGTTACATTTTCTGTGGCATATCAGCTTGGGTGTAATAAATATATGACTGCTTATATCCTAAGGTAGTATGTTATGTTTAAGAAATGTTTAATTCAAAGTTATTTAATTGCTTTAAAAAGATATGTTATTTATATCCTTTTTTGGCTTTTTTATTTGAAAACTCCGAAATTTTCATGTTATGCTTCACTGTTCTCTTTGTTTCCTAACTATAATTCTCTCAGTTTTACAAATGGAAACAATTGACTTACACAGAGATTGAAAAGGTACTGGCAGCTAGCTCAGCAGGTTGGTGACCAGGAGAGAAAGTGAAATGATTCCCTGAGCTCAATTCCATTTATTAGCCAGTTCCAAAGTGAAAAACTGAATCTATTTTTAAGGAGAATCAAAAAATTAAACAGGTCTTTGTGTCAAACATGAAGAGAAATTCTATGTCTGCCTATGCTAAGACCCTCAAAGTTAAGCCTTTTGATTTTTTAAACACATTGCACAGATCTGTATTTATACATATAATAAAGGTCAAAGCAGTAACTTATTATTGGAGGTCATTTTATTTAAACAGCTAAAGGAGAGACTATTTATCTTATTTTTTTCAACTAATTTGCTTTCCTGAATGTGGAACTTGTAATGTGCTATGTTATTTCATTTGAGCAGTGCAGTGGAAAAACAAACAAACGAATTTGGGATCTATATTGGCAGATGAGTACGCAACCTGCTTGGAGGGGCATTAAAATTTTCTACCAAGAGGAGTAGTTGAGTTAACTTTCAGGAATCTATGAGAGAGGCAGTTAACTTTTTGGAAAGACCTTGGGCTTTGGAGTTAGAAAGATATGGGTTAAAGTCTTCTTGACTCTGATAATTATAGTGTGAATAACCTTGAGAAAGATAATACACTCAATGATTCTAAGACTTTTATGTTTCAAAAACCAGTAAAATTTTAAAAAATAGTGTCCTAGACTAATGTGTGCTTCTAACTTCTTATTTCACCAGGTGAAGATATAATAAAACTCCACAAATAAATGCATGAAAATCTAACAATTAACATCACTATCTGAGGCAGATACTGCTATTTGCCTAACCAATATCCATATTCCTTTTTCTTAATTTATGGAATCTCAGTTTTGTTTATGAAAGCAACACACTCAACTAAAATAATACATTTGCTACATTTTGTAGTCTCCCTTGTACCTAGAAATAACCATAAGATGTAGTTTTGGGCAATGAGTCATAAGGGGAATTCTGCAAGGATTTCTAGAAGGGTTTTGCATTCCTGATATAAATGCCACTCTGTCTTCCTTGTTGATTCCTCCTTTTTTTCCATACCTGGACATGAAGCTGGAGGTAAAGCAGCCATCTTGTGACATTGCAATGACTATAAGGATAGAGGTTATATGCTAAGGAAGACAGAGAGGAGAGAGAGGAAAAGGAGCCTGGGGTCCTAATGTCTTTGTGGACCCACTTTATCATCTTTGGATTACCCAATGCAGAAATTCTCATGTGAGAAAATTACTCCTTATTTCTTAAACCATTATTTTCTAGGTTTTTTTTTTCACTAATAGTGATATGTAATCCAAAGAAGCGTATCATCATTTTGTGAAATAAAGGATATTTTAATATTCTAAAGTACCCTGCCTTGCTTTCCCCATTAAAAAAATCGTCTCTTCTTTCCTCTATATTCTTCCATCTTCATTAGCCTGTCAGGGCATTTTTAGTCCCATGTCACATTAGCTACTGCTTCTAATTTCTGTTATGAGATCACTTAGGTTTATTTATTCTGTCTCCTAGATGAGTCTTTCTCCACTTTGAGATATTTATCTCAGTGAAAAATATATTTCAGGACTTTCAGACAAATGCTCCTGTTGATGCTTCCAAACCTGTATTCTCATGAACTAAGAAATTATGAATATGTCCCCTGTCATTTGTTCCTTGAAACCTTGTTTTTCCTTAGCTTTAGAGTTTTCTAGGTTTCATGTACCTTGGGAAAAAGAATGAAAGAACACATCCATTTTACCAGTTCTTTCCCTGAAGCATTAGGATATGCCAAAAGATTTGAATGCTGCTCCCTTATTTCATTGCCCCTCTGAAGCAGTCTCAGCTAAGTTGTATTTCAAAGAACATTTTATTTTTATATTTTATGGCATGTTATTTAAAGAATAAACATTTATGGTTATGGTGACTATTATAGCTGCATTATGTATTGTATTATTTGTCCAAAAGTTAAAAAATTATCCCAATTCATCTTTTTACCTTGAATTTATTTTATAAAATATTAATAGTCTGAATATCCTTTCTTGTGAACATATCTGGCTGATATATCTGTCCCTAATATGAAATTTTAACCTTCGTATTTCATTAACTTTAGAAATGTATCTTGTAATATCCTATAGATAAATTTATCTCTAAATCTAATCATAGGGCCTTTTTTCTTCTAGTAGAGGGCAACTAACTTTAAAATTATTTTTGGAAATAGTAAATTTGTTCTTATTTTATCATCTTGTTTTATGATTTCTCACATATCTATTTTCTTTTTTAGTAAAAAATGTTTATTTTATATTTGATTCCTTTGTCTTCTGGAAAAGATGCATATTGTTTTTATTTGTAAACATTAATCATTGTTAAATATACTTGAATATATCATTACTTAATTATTAATACCAAAAATGACATATTATTTACTGATGTTACTTGTATGCTAATTGTTTTATATGTAACTTTTCTGCCAACTTCAGAAATATCTTAAAGCTTTCTTCACCATTTTTCTAATTGTTTATTTTACCTAGCATTTGAAAGTTACTTCATCCCCTGAAACAACTCCATTCTCATTTCAAACTGACTCAGTTTCATTTCTTCTTATATATGGTCCATGCTTTATAGAATTTTAGAAACCAGAAGCAACAATGCTTGGTATTCTTATTATGAGATGTGGAATAATCCATTCCATTGTCCCAACTCATGGTGGGGGGGATTCAAGCTGTGTCTGCTAAGCTTCTCCAAGCCATTGGGTGTGAGGCTGGCTGATGCTGAATTGAGAAAGAAACACCTCTGGACAACCATAACTGAACCTTTGAACCAAATGTGTTAAGGTCACAGTAGTCAAGTAATCATAGTTAACTTGCTATTCATTCTTCTAGGAAACTGGTTCCCAGATAATTGCATGTTCACTCCCTCACTTCATTCATATTTCCACTTAAATATCACATCCACAGGGAGACCTCTAACACATCTATTTAGAGTTATACCTATCATTTTCCATCTCCTTACCTCATTTTATTATTTTTCCATGACACTTATTGCCTGAATTTCTATTATCTATTAATGTATTTATTCTTCTTTCCCCACTTTTCTTCTTTTTAGTAGCTATATTTCCAGGATCTAGAGCACTGCATGATATACATACATTTATTTGCTGAATAAATTAATTATCATTTGTTCCCTGAAGCAGGGAAACCATAACTATAGGCCTGAATTGGGTAGGGGTGGTAATAAAAGGAAAAGGAATGAAACACTAGAAAAAAAAAACTGTTATAACTTCAAAAATAGTGTCTGGTTACACATAAATACTCTGGATCAGTCTATAGGTGTCAACTTGTTAGAATCAATTAATTTAATAACTATAACACTCAACATACAGTATTCTCATAGCTCTTTTATGCTTACTATTCACCTCTGCTTATTATTCACCTATGCTTATTTAACATTCTAAGTTACAAAGCTCCACTCCCTGTGTCTTTCACTAAGATCATATAGCATATCTAACAATTAGAGTTCAGGACAAATAATAATGGAGATTGGTTGTTGTTCGATAAAATATCCCTGACCTCCCTAGAAAGACTGAAAAGTAGATGGTGGTTTATTTTATTAAGATCACTTAAATTTCTATCATTATTTCAGGGCACAGTTTTAACTTTTTTTAATGGAAACTACTCCTATTGTCTGCTAGAACTTTGGCCACTATTTCAGAGTTGCTGATATTTTGTACCACTTAACATACTTTTACTACTTATTCAGTGAGAAGTTTGAGGAATTAAGTCCACTAAAACTTTTAAAAGGAGTAAATGGATTTGTTGAATTTTCTTTATTTATAACTTCACCTTTTTTTTTTTTTTAGATTCAGGGGGTACATGTGCAGGTTTGTTGCCATGGGTGTATAATTTGATGCTTAGTTTGGGGTATTAATGAGCCCATTACTCAGGTAGTGAGCATAATATTCAATGGATAGTTTTTCAGGCCTTGCTTCCCCTTCCAGTTCTCTTCCTCCATAGTCCCCAGTATCTATTCCCATCTTTTTGTCCATGTGTACTCAATGTTTAGCTCCCACCTATAAGTGAGAACATACAGTATTTGGTTTTCTATTCCTGAATTAATTTGCTCAGGATAATGTCCTTTGGCTGCAATTACACTGCCGCAAAGGACATGATTTTGTTCTTTTTATATGCCTGCACACTATTGCACTGTGTAATATGTACCATATTTTTTTTATCTGGTACATTGCTGACGGTCACCTAGGTTGATTTCATGTCTTTGCTATTATGAATAGTGCTGAGATGAACATACAAGTGCATGTGTCTTTTTGGTAGAATGATTTATTGTCCTTTGTATACGTACCCAGTAATCGGATTGCTGGTTCAAATGGTATTTCTGTTTTAAGTTTTTGAGAAATTTTCAAATTGTTTTAAACAGTGGCTGACCTAATTTACATTGACCCAACAGTGTATAAGTATCCCCCTTTTCTCCACGGCCTTATCAGTATGTTGCTTTTGACGGTTTAACAACAGATATTCTGATTGGTGTGAGATGGTATCTCAATGTTGTTTTGATTTGTATTTTGCTGATGATTAATGATGTTGAGCATTTGTTAATATTTTTGTGGGTTATTTGTTTGGCTTCTTATGAGAAGTGTCTTTTCTTGTCCTTTGCCTACTTTTTAATGGGGTTATTTCATTTTTGCTTATTGAATTGGTTAATTTCCTTATAGATTCTGGATATTAGATATTTGTCAGATGCATGGTTTGTGAATATTGTCTCCCATTATGTAGGTTGTCTCTCCACTTTGTTGATGGTTTCTTTTCCTGTGCAGAAGGTCTTTAGTTTGTTTAGATTCCAATTGTCAATTTTTGTTTCTTTGCAACTGATTCGAAAACTTATCCATAAATTCTTTCCCAATGCTCATGTTTAGAATCATATTTCCTAGGTTTTCTTCTAAGATTTTTATAGTTTGAGGGCTTACCTTTAAATCTTTAATCCATCTTGGGTTGATTTTTTTATGTGGTAAAAGATATTGGTCCAGTTTCATTCTTCTGGGTATGGCTAGCCAGTTATCCTAGCATCGCTTATTGAATGGGGAGATCTTTGCCCATTGCTAGTTTTTGTGGACTTTGTCAAAGATCAGAAGGGTTGTAAGTGTGTAGCTTTATTTCTGGGTTCTTCATTATATGTCTTTTTTTTTTGTACCAGTATTATGCTATTTTGGTTACTATAGCCTTATAGTATAGTTTTAAGTTGGTTAAGTTGGTGTAGTATAAAGTTGGGTAAATCCCTCCAGCTTTATTCTTTTTGTGTAGGATTACACTGGCTATTCAGGCTTCCTTTTGGATCCATATAAATTTTAGAATAGTTTTTTCTAGTTTCATTTTAGAAATAAAATATTTTCCAAACAACCAATCACTAAGGGAACTTGTTATCAGTAGACTAGTATTATAAGAGATCCTTAAGGGAGTTCTAAGCATGGAAACAAAAGAACAATATCTATTACCACAAAAATACACTGAATTACATAACCCAATGACCATATAAAACAAATACACAATAGAAGCTACAAAACAATCAGCTAACAACCTCATGATAAGATCAAAACCTCACATGTCAATAGCAATCTTGAATGTTAACTGGTCTATATGCTCCACTTAAAAAGCACAGAGCGGCAAGTTGGATAAAAGAAAGACCCATCTTTCAGCTTTCTTGAAGAGACCCGTGTCACATGTGAAAACACTCATTGGCTCAATGTAAAGGGTTAGATAAATGCAAATGAAAAACAAAAAATAGCAGGGGTGGCTATTCTTAGATAAATAGACTTTAAACAAAAGCACTGAAAAAGGACAAAGAAAAGAATTATGTAATAATAAAGAGTTTAATTTGACAAGAAGACTCAATTATTCTAAATAAATATGCACCCAACATTGGAGCACCCAGGTTCATAAAACAAGTAATTCTAGACCTACAGATTTTGAATGTCTAAAGAATACTCTGTTCATCACCTGCCTATGTGTGAAAACATGCGGTGTTTGGTTTTCTATTTCTGTGTCAGTTTGTTGAGAATGATGGTTTCCAGATTCATCCATGTCCCGCCAAAGGACATGAACTCGTCGTTTTTATGGCTGTATAGTATTCCATGGTGTACGTGTGCCACATTTTTGAGAACACATGGGCACAGGGAGGGGAACATCTCACACTGGGGTAGATTAGGAGGTGGGAGGCCAGGGGGAGGGGAGGGACAGCAGGACAGGGTGGTTGAGGAGGGGATAACACCAGGAGAAATGCGTGATATAGGCAACAGGGGGACAGAGACAGCAAACCACCACAGCATATGTGTACCTATGCAACAATCCTGCTAGATGAGCACATGTACCCCAGAGCTTAAAGTACAATTTAAAAAAAAAAAAAAAGAATACTCTGGCCGTAATGTGGAGGGTAAGTTGCAAAGAGTTGAAATTAGATGAGAGTAGATCGATTAGGAGAATTTTCACAGTATGAAATAAATGATTAAATTGTGAATGAATTGTATTATAGTGAGAATAGGAAGGAGAGGAGAGATTTGAGAACATCTGGAGGGAAATCAACAGAAAGTTTTAATTTATTAGATCCATTGAGGAGTAAAGTCGAGGTTTGTTCTAAGTATTACTTTGATTCTCTCTCCTCAATGATAGAGGTAATTGGTAGGGCCAGTGACTGAGGAATGGTATACATAAAGAAGGATAGACTTAAGAAAATAATCAGTTCCACTTCAGATAATTGACTTTAAAGTGCATTTTGAATATTCAATTGAATGTAGGAAATAGATCATCGACTATAAGGGTGTGGAGGTCACTGGAAAAGTTAGATGCAGAGATATAAGACTTGGGTGTCATCATCATATCAGTGAAAGTTAAAACCATTGAAGTGGGAATGATTACATTACATAGTGAGAGGTTAAAAAATGATAAGAGGCTTAGGGAAATTTCAACTCACCTTAGTTATTTTTTTTTTTAATTTAAAGAGATAGGTAGAGATGATAAGAAATAATTGAAATATTATATCAAGTAGTTCATGGCATTTGGAGAAGAAGAGGAGTGAAAGTCAAGGGATAAGAAAGATGTAGGAATGATCAAGAAGTTTAAGAATTAAAAAATGTCTATGAAATTTTTGCAAATAAGAAATCATTAGTGATATTGTTGAGGGCAGTTTCAATGGGATAGTGGGAGTATCACCCAGATATCAGTGGGAGGGAATTAATGGAAAGTAAATATTTTACTAAAAATTGACAGGGCATTAAAATATCCTTGGACATAGTAAAAAGGAACCAAACCAAAAGTGTCATAAATGTATTATAAATGTAACAAGAATATCTAAAATAGAACATTTCCAGAAATATAAAGACATTATCATGCACCCAGCTTCTTTCCATAATTATGTTCTGACATCCTGACACTGTTGACTTTTGCTGTTAGGTTCTGTTCCCTCATAGCTACACTATATTTGCAGTAGAACTAAGCATTATATTCTCACACAATGGGACAATGTCCAAAAGCAGGAGAAAGAAGACACATCTCTTCTTGTGTACTGCTTTTAAGAGTGAAGAAAATGTGTCTAAACTTTTCAACCAGATTCCACCCATGTCTCATTGGCCATCTTTGTGACACGATATTATTTCTAAATTAATAATTGGCATAAGTCAGGGAGTAATTTAGTCAAATCAAGATTCAGTCTCCTTCTGAACATATGGGTTGGCTGGAAGAGAACAAGAGAGGGTTTCTTAGGTTTTGGAAAATTTTATTTCTTGGTTGAAATGGTACTTATTAAAATGTGTTAACTTTGTGAAAATCCGAAGAACTATACATTTATGATTTTGCACTCTGCTGCATATATATTATACTTCAATAAAAAAACACAGTAATATATTTATCATCTCCCATGGGTCTTGCTGAGAGCAAATAAGTCAGCTTCACCGAAAACAACAGTCATTAGAACTCAAATTTGGATTATGGTTAGTAAAAGGGAAAGTAGAGAATGGGTATAGGTTAGGTAATCAATAGTATCTGTCTTTCATCCAAGACAGTAAATAATACAATTTGGTCCAAACAATTTGTTAGCCATATGAATAAAAGAGATAAGTATTAAAAACAACAAGATTTATTCTTTATTTAATAGCACTACCTTTATGTAAGCAGTTAATTTAGACATCCAACATTTTTACTGCCTTAAAAGAAGTTAGGATAATTAAGCTACAAAAAGAAACATGCCATTGAAATCACCATGTCAGTGATTTTCAATCCTATCAGAGCCAAAAATCCTATAACTAACATTCTATAGCAACCCTTTTACTATCCTGAAAAGGAATTCATAATGTAACATTTTTGAAAATATAATAGGCATGTAAATGCCCAAGCATGACTACATAGAAGGTTTAATGGAGGAGTAAGATACTTGTTTTAAAAGGAAAACTTTAGTTGAGTTAAATTTAAAAGAGTTTAATTGAGCAAAGAATGATTTGTGAATTATACAGCTTCCTAAGCTAGAGCAGGTTCAGAGACTCCAGTGTATCCACATGGTGGAAGAGATTTATGGACAGAAAAAGGAAAGTGATGTACAGAAAAAGGAAAGTTATGTACAGAAAATGAAAGTGCCTTATTTAAAAATCGTTTGAAAAGTTGGCCCCTTTGATTGGCCAAAACTTGGTGATTGTCACAAGAGGAGGCTACAGTCTATATACAACTCCATTCAGACTATACTTCATGATGTACAGGGAAACTTTTAGTCCAAACTTAAAATATATAAGGAGGCAACATTAGGCTAAATTTGATTTAACACTTGCATGAACATATAAGGAATATATTTGATTTTAAGAGTAGTCAGAGGAAAAGAAGTCAATCGATATAAAAATTACAGAAACTGATAAGGAGATTTGTATAGATGCTAAATTATAAACTAGTGTTAGAGTTAGCAATAACAGAGCATGATTACTAGTGTATGATAAAAGAAAGGGAAAAACTTTCCATGAACCTGATCCCTGGTGCCCTAAAGGTTGCAGACCACTGAACTAAATGACTGAGACCTAATCATACAACTATAGTTTGCTTCCTTTCCCAAAGATCTAACCAGCATATTAATAGGTTCCTATTAATTATAGGGAAATGCAATAGAAAGAATTGCATATCTCAGACCCTATTTAAGATGTCTCTAAAGAGAGTGAAACACAGCAGGGGAGAATAAAACCAAAATACCAGAAGAAATTTTAGTCTCTGGATATTATAGCTACATCAAATAGTAAATTCAGCCTAACCATTAGCCAGATAAACATAAAATCTCACACTAAAGGCCTATTTATTTCAATTTCTTTTACCTAGTATACCATATCCATCTTTCACCAAATAATTATAATTACTAAATGACCAAAAAAAAACCCTGCAGTTTGAAGGGACAAAGCAGGAATGCCAGCCAAATTGACAAGTAAAATTAACCAGCATAACATACCTATGAATGAGTGTCCTTTAAAAATGTCAATAGAAACATACAAAACAGAAAATCAAAGAGAAAAATTACTGAAGATAACCAGAAAGGAATATTTAAGAACTGTGGGACAATTTCAAGGTGTATGTGAAACTTGCTGGCAGCACAGAAGGAACCTTTTTGGGGGGGGGGGGTCGGGGGGCGTGGTGCGCTAGACCTTGCTTCCTTATCTGTACTTGCTGCTTGATCTTTCAGGCTGGTCATTGTTAAAAGAAAAGTTCTGCCAAAAACTTTTCCCTAAATGCCTAGTTGATTTCTTTCTTTGTTCTCTCTCACTGGTGTGGAGGAAGGGGTTGAGGAAAACACTTTATGTACTAGTTGAGGTTAACTAGAGAAACAGAACCCACAGAATACATACACACAGAGACATTTGTTTTAAATTATTGGCTCATGTGATTATGGACATCTGATGAGTCCAAAATCTTATTTGGGAAGCCATTGGCTGGCAACTCCAGAAAGAGTTGCAGTTCCAGTCCAAAGGCAGTCAGGGTGAAGGCCAGAAGAGAAAATGTTGCAGTTGAAATCTGAAGGCCTGTTACTGGCAGAATTGCCCCTTGCTTAAGGAAGTCAGTCTTTTGTTCTCCTCAGGCCTTTAAGAGATTGAATGAGACCTGTACACATTATGTAAGGCAACCTTCTTTAATCAAAGTCCACCAATTTATTTGTACCTCTTATTCAGAAATGCCCTTACAGAAACATCCAGAATAATGTTTGACAGAATATCTGGGCAGCAGGAACCAGCCAAACTGACAAATAAAATTAACAAGCATAACTTACCTATAGGGGAGCAAGTGTACGAGTTATATCATATGTCTTTTAAAAGCCACACCAACAGGGAGAGTGGAGTGAAATATTTTAAGTGCTGAAATAAAAAAAAAAAATCAAGAACTCTGTATCCAGTTAAAATATCTTTCAAAATTTAAAGGGAAATACATTCTCAGTCAAACAAAAATTGAGATAATTTGTAACCATTACACTTTCCTTGTAAGAAAAGTTAAAAGTAAATCTTCAGAAAGATAATAAGTCAGAAACTTGGATCTACATAAAGATAGAGAAGTAATAAATGAAGACAAAACAAAATATTTTACTCATTCTTAATTGATATAACACTTGTTCAAAATAATAACAGTAGCAATGTATTTGAAGATTGTGGTTTCTGGATAAGTATGATGAAAGTGAATAATGTAATACATAATGGGAGAGAATATTTTGGAATAATCTGTTATAAGGTATATGCAACACCCATGAAATAGTATAGTATTTTTGACAGAGGCATTGTCAATATGTTAGTAGCAGTGAATTGAAACTGGTCTGCACCAACTTGATTCTTGCCTCCTTGGAAGAAAGAATTCAATTGAGGGACATAAGTCAGAAGGAGAGACTGAGGCAGGTTTTAGAGCAGGAATGAAAATTGTTTTAAAGTAGGAACAAAAAAATGTAAAGTACAATTGGAAGAGGGCCAAGCAAGCAACTTGAAAAGTCTAAGTGCACTGTCTGATCCTTGACTTGGGGTTTTATACATTGACATCATTATGGGATTTGCATTTATTTTTCCCCTGATTCTTCCTTTGGAGTGGGCTGTCCACATGTACCATGGCCTGTCCACACTTAGGAAGGGCCATGTTCACACTGTATTTACTGAAGTTTTGTTCATGCTCATTTGATGTGTTTTTCCCTTACCAGCTAAGTGTTCCTAGAGGATGGTTATATACCAGTTAAACTCTGCCATTTTGCCTTTCAGTATGCATGTGTGAGTCCACTTGCATGTGTGAGCCCACTTGCCCAAACCCTTAGATCTGATTGGGAAGCTGCTGATCACCAGCTTTAGGTGTTTTCTATCTCCTGTGAGACTGCCTTTCCCTGGAACTGGCTGCAACCAATTATTATTTTACAGAGTCAGCTTAAAAACCACTTGACCATCACCTGATGGCAAGCCAACATTCATAGTGGTGGTACTTCCAACCTGAAGAAGAAATGAAGAATTTCCAAGACAAATACAAATATTGAGGGATTTTATTAATACCAGAACTATCCTACAAGAAATGTTAAGAAAGTACTTTATGCAGAAAAAAGGACATTAATGAGCAATTATCACCTGATGGTACAAAACTCACTGGTAATAGTAACTACACAGAAAAATCCCAGATTATTATAACACACGTAACTGTGATGTGTCAATTACTGTTATCTTTACTAGAAAGAATAAACAATGAATTAATAACAATGATAAGTTAAACAGCTTTTCAAGATATAGTAAAATAAGATATAAATAGAAACAACAAAAAGATAAAAAAGCAGGGGGGGATGAAGTTCAGCCATAGAGCTTTTCTTAGTTGAATTTTTGCTTGTTTGTTTATGCAAACAGTGTTAATTTGTTATTATATCAAAATAATTGGTTATATGATAGTATTTGCAAGGTTCATGTTAACCTTAAACTCAAAAAAATTTAATGGATACACAAAAAATAAAAAGCAAAAAACTAAATCATATCAGCAGATAAAACTACCTTCACTAATGAAAAACAGAAAGGAAAGAAAGAAGGAATGAAGTCAAAAAAAAATAAAAAACAAGAAAATGACAGGAGTAAGTCCATACTTGTCAATAATAACATTGAATGTAAATTGACTGAGCTCTCCAATCCAAATACATAGGGTGGTTGAATGTATGAAAAAACAACACCCATTGAACTGTTGCCTGCAAGAAACACGCTTCACCTATAAAGACACATGTAAGCTTGAAATAAAGGAATGAAAACATATATCCCATGCCAATGGTAACCCAAAAAAGTAGGAGTAGCTATACGAATATCAGACAAAATAGATTTCAAAACAAAAACTATAAGAAGAGTTAAAGAAAGTCACCATAAAATGAGGAAGGGGTCAATTTAGCAAGAGGATATAAAAATTGTAAATATATATATATATATATATATATACACCCAACACTGACACACCCAGATATAGAAAGAAAATATTATTAGAATTAAAGAGAATTATAGGTCTCAATGTAATAATAGCTGGAGACTTCAAAACCCCACTTTCAACATTGAACAGATCTTCCTGACAGAAAATCAACAAAGAAACCTAAGATTTAATCTGCATATAGAACAAATGGATAGAATAGATGTTTACAGAACACTTCATCCAATGGCTGCAGAATACACATTCTATTCCTTAGAATACACATATGTCTGTCCTTGAGAATGATCTATATGCTGAGGAATAGAATGTGTATTAAGACTTGTTTCACAAAACAAGTCTTAAAACATGTAAAAAGTTGAAGTCATATTAAGTATTTTCTCTGATTACAATGGAAAAAGCACTAGAAATTAATAACAAGGGGAATTTTGGTAACTGTACAAATACATAGAAATTAAACACTATGCTTCTGAATGACCAGTGGGTCAGTGAAGAAGTTAAGAAGGAAACTTAAAAATTTCTTGAAGAAAAATGATGATGGAATAACAACATACCAAAACCTACTGGATACAGCAAAAGCAGTACTAAGAGGAAAGTTCATAGCTGTAAGTGCCTACATCAAGAAAGTGGAAAAACTTTAAACAATCTAACAATGCATCTTGAAGAATGAGAAAATCAACAGCAAACTAAATCTAAAATTAGTAGAAGAAATGAAATAATAAAGGTCAGAATAGGAATAAATAAAATTGAAATTAGAAAAACAATACAGAAGATTAATGAAACAAAAGTTGGTTCTTTGAAAAGTTAAATGAAATAGCCAAAAACTATAGCCAGACTAACTGAGAATAAAAAACAAGATACAAATAAATAAAATCAGAAGTGAAAAAGGAGACATTACACCATACATTGCAGAAATTCAAAGAATCGATAGTGACTACTATGAGCAACTATATGCCAATAAATTGGATAATATAGAATAAATTGACAAATTCCTAGTCACATATAACCTACCAAGATTGAACCATGAAGAAACCCAAAATCTGAGTAGACCAGTAACAAGTAATGAAATGGAAACTGTAATTAAAAAAAAAAAAAGAAAAAGAAAAAAAAAAAACCTTCCAGTAAAGAAAAACGCTTGACCTTATGGTTTCACTACTTATTTCTTCAAAACATTTAAAGAATAACTCATACCAATCCTACTCAAAGTATTCCAAAACATAGCAGAGGAGGGAATAGTTCCAAACTCTTTCTACAAGGCCAGTATCACCCTGATATTCAAAGCAGTAAAGGAAACATTAAAAAAAGAAAATTGCAAGCCAATATGTCTAATTATTATTTTTTTAATTTTTTTGAGACAGAATTTTGCTCTGTTGCTGAGGCTGGAGTGCAGTGGCACGATTTCAGCTCACTACAACCTCTGCCTACTGGATTCAAATGATTCTCATGTCTCAGCCTCCTGAATAGCTGGGACCATAGGTGCACACCACCAGGCCCAGCTAATTTTTGTATTTTTTGTAGAGATGGATTTTTGCCATGTTGGTCAGGCTGGTCTCAAACACTTGGCCTCAAATGATCCACCTACCTTTGCCTCCCAAAGAGCTGGGATTATAGGTGTGAGCCACCAAACCTGGCCTCTGATGAATATTGATGCAAAAATCCTCAAGAAATACTAGTATACAGAAATCAACAATAGATTGGACAGATCATTCATCATGATCAAGAAGCATTTATTCCTGGGATGCAAGGATTGTTCAACATATGCAAATCAATGTGATATATCATATTAATAAAATAAGGATAAAAAACATATAATCATTTTAATTGATTCTGAAAAATCATTTGATAATATTCAGCATCCCTTCATCATAAAAAAATCTAAGAAAACTGGGTACAGAAGGAACCTACCTCAACACAATAAAAGCCACATATGACAGACTTACAGCTAGTATCATACTAAATTGGGAAAAACTGAAAGCCTTTCCTTTGAGATCTGGAACATGATGAGAATGTGTATTATCACCACGGTTATTCATGTCACCACTGGTGTCACTGGAGATACCATCTCACCCCAGTTAAAATGGCTCATATTCAAAAGACAAGCAAGTACAAATGCTGGTGAGGATGTGGAGAAAGAGAATCCTTTTACATTGTTGCTGGGAATGTAAATTAGTACAACCATTATGAAGAACAGTTTAGAGGCTCCCACAAAACTAAAAATTGAGTTACCATGTGATCCAGAAATTCCACTGCTGAGTATATACCCCAAGGAAAGGAAATCAGTATATCAAAGACATATCTGCACTCCTATGTTTTTGTAGCGTTTTTCACAATAATTAAGATATAGAAGCAACCTAAATGTCCATCAACAGATGAAGGCATAAAGAAAATGTGGTACACGTACCCAATGGAGTACTATTCAGCCATAAAAAAGAATGAGATGCAGTCATTTGCAACAACATGAGTGGAACTGGAGATCATTATGTTAAGCAAAATAAGCCAGGTTCAGAAAGACAAATATCACATATTCTCACTTACTTGTGGAATATAAGTATCAAAACAATTGAATACATGGAGATAGTGAGAAGAAGGATGGTTACCACAGGCTAGGAAGCATAGTGGGATGCTGAGGGTAGTGGAGATGGTTAATGGATACAAAAAATGGAAAGAATGAACAATGACTACTACTTGATAGCACAATAAGGTGATTATGGTCAGTGGTCAATAATAAATTAGTTGTGCATTTAAAAATAACTAAGAGTATAGTTGGATTGTCTGTAACTCCAAGGATAAATGCTTGAGGGGATGGACTCCGCATTCTCCATGATGTACTTATTTCATATTGCATGCCTGTATTAAAACATCTTATGTTTTGTATATATGTACACACACACACACATATATATATACACACCTACTATGTACCCACAAAATTTTAAATTAAAAAACATAAGCAAAGGCAGTGGGAACACTGTGTATGTGATTCTGTGAAGTGAACATTACTTTAAAACCAAAAGTAAACATATTACAGGAATGGAAAGTTACAGGTCAATGTCTTTCATGGGCATAGATGCAAAAATTCTCAACAAAATACTCATAGTAGCAACCAGAATCCAACAATGTATAAAAATAATTAAATACCATAACATGGTGGGATTATTTCAGGTATGCCAGTCTGGTTCATCATTCAAATAATGTAATCCATCACATCAGCAGTCTAAAGAAGAAAAATTATACAATAATATCAATCTATTTTTAAAAATTATTTTACAAAATCCAACATCCACTTAGGATAATTTTAATCAAACTAATAATTAGGGAAACTTTCTCAATTTGATAAACAACTAACAAAGTTTTCAACTAAGATCATAATTAATGATGAGAAATAATGTTGTACCACCAATATCATGAAAAAAGAATGTTTGTCTACTCACTACTTTTATTCGACATTTTAATAAAGTCCTGGCTAAGGCTAAGTAAGACAAGAAAAGTAAATAAAATGTATGTATATCAAGAAGGAAGAAATAAATCTGTCATTGTTCAGAGATGACACTATTATCTATGTAGAAAATTTTAGATAATCACCAAAAGGAACTACTTAGTGATTATAGCAAGGTTGAAGTATGCAAGGTTAATATAAAGTCAATTGTATTTTTTTTGCTTACTTTCTTAAGCATAGAATAAATTATTTATTGAGATATAATTCTCGCCTTTGAGGAGCTTTCACTGTACATGGGGAAACATGAAAAAAGAAAATTTTAAAATAGTATGAATATTTTCTGTTTTTCCCGTTTTATTGAAGTATAAATGAGAAATAAAAATTGCATATATTTGAGGTATACAACATGTTTTGATATACATATACATTATGAAGTGATTACCATAATTAAGGTAAATAATACGTCAATCATCTCATATACTTACCATTTTTGTGTTGAGAAAACGTAAAATCTACACTCTAAGCTAATTTCAATTATACAATACATTATTATTAACTATAGTTATGGTGTTTCACAATAGGTCTTCAGAAATTATTTATTTTATAATTGAAATATTTTACCTATTGACCAAATCTTTCTATTTCCTCAAACTTACAACACCCAGCAATCACATTTCTACTTTCTTTTCCTATGAGTTTGAATTCTGTAGATTCCACACATAAGTGAGATTATTCAGGATTTGTCTTTCTGTATCTGGCTTATTTTGCTTAGTATAATATCCTCCAGGTTCATCCATGTTGTCCTAAATGTCAGGTTTGCCTTCTTATTTAGGTCTGACATACATATATATATATATATATATATATATATACACACACACACACACACACATAATATATATATATATACACACAGATATATATATGCAAAGATTTTATGAATATGACTGCAAAAGCACATACAAAAAATAAAAAATAAAGAAATGGTGTTACATTTAACCAAAATTTTCTCCACAGCAAAGAAAAAACTCAACAAAATAAAAAGACAGCTTACCAAATGGGAGAAAGTATTTGCAAACCATAAATCAGATAGGGTGTTAATATCCAAAATATATAAGAAACTCATACAAATAAATAGCGAAACAATAACAAATAACGTAATTTGAAAACTGGACAAAGGAAATGAACAGATATTTTTCTAAAGAAGTTATACAAGTGGCCAACCAGTACATGAAAAGGTACTCAACGTCGCTAA
Source organism: Ateles fusciceps (assembly GCA_036589455.1). Classification (NCBI taxonomy): domain Eukaryota; kingdom Metazoa; phylum Chordata; class Mammalia; order Primates; family Atelidae; genus Ateles; species Ateles fusciceps. Next base: position 204,521 of record JAZHEH010002063.1, read on the forward strand.
CTATCAGAAAAATAAAAAGCACAGTGAGATACCACTTCATTCCTGTTAGGATGGTGATATGATTTGCCTGTGTCCAACCCACATCTCATCTTCAATTGTAGTTCCCATAATCTCCACGTGTCATGGGAGGGACCTGGTGGGAGTCAACTGAATCATGGGGGCAGTTACCCTCATGCTGTTCTCCTGATAGTGAGTTCTCACAAGATCTGATGATTTTATAAGGGGATTTTCCCCTTTGCTTGGAACTTCTCACTCCTGCCACCTTGTGAAGAAGGATGTGTTTGTTTCCCCCTTCTGCCATGATTGTACGTTTTTCTGAGGCCTTCCTAGCCATGTAGAACTGTGAGTCAATTAAACCTCTTAGAGGTTAGAACAGTTGTAGGTCTCAGAAGAACAGAGGAAAATGTGGGAAGGTTTGGAACTTCCTAGAGATTTGCTGAATGGCTTTGACCAGAATGCTGATAATGATATGCACAATGAAGTCCAGGCTGAGGTGGTCTCAGATGGAGGTGAGGAACTTCTTGGAAACTGAAGTAAAGGTCACTCTTGCTATGCAAAGTGACTGGCAGCATTTTGCCCCTGCCCTAGAGATATATGCAACTTTGAACTTGAGACAGATGATTTAGGGTATCTGGCAGGAGAAATTTCTAAGTGACAAAGATTTCAAGAGGAAGCAGAGCATAAAAGTATGGAAAATTTGCAGACTGACAATGAAATAGAAAATAAAACCTCATTTTCTGGGAATAGATTCCAGCCGGCTGCAGAAATTTTCATAAGTAATGAGGATACAAATATTAATCATCAAGCAAATGGGAAAAATGTCTCCAGGGCTTGTCAGAGACCTTCAAAACAGTCTTCTCCATCATAGGCCCAGAGGCCTAGAAGGGGAAAAATGTTTTCCTGGGCTGGGCCCAGGAACCCCCTGCTCTATGCAGCCCCAGGACATGGTACCCTGCCTCCCAGCTGCTTCAGCTCCAGCCATGGCTAAAAGGCCCATGTATAGCTCAGTCCATTGCTTCAGTGAGTGCAAGCTCTAAGCCTTGCCAGTTTACACATGGTGTTGGGCCTTTAGGTGCACAGAAGTTAAGAATTGAGGTTTGAGAACCTCAGCCTAGATTTCAAAGGATGTATGGAAACACCTGGATGTCCAGGCAGAAGTTGGTTTTAGGCACAGAGTCCTCATGGAGAACTTCAGCTAGAGCAGTGTAAAGGGAAATATGAGATTGGAACCCCCCACATAGAGTCCCCACTGAAGCACTGCCTAGTGGAGCTGTGAGAAGAAGGCCACCATCCTCCAGACCCCAGAATGATAGATGCACTGACAGCTTGCACTGTGTGCCTGGAAAAACCACAGCCACTCAATGCCAGCCTGTGAAAGCAGCCAGAAGTGGGGCTGTACCCTATAAAGCCACAAGAGCAGAACTGCTCAAGGCCATGGGAGCCCACCTCTTGCATTCATGTGCCTTGGATGTGAGACATGGAGTCAAAGGAGATTATTTTGGAAATTTAAGGTTTAATGACTACCCTATTGGATTTCAGACTTGCATGGGGCCCGTAGCCCCTTTGTTTTGGCCAGTTTCTCACATTTGAAATGGGTGTATTTACCCAATTCCTATACCTCCATTGTCTCTAGGAAGTAACTAACTTGCTTTTGATTTTTACAAGCTCATAGGCAGTAGGGATTTGCCTTGTTCCAGATGCATCTTTGGACTTGGAATTTTAAGATAATGCTGGAATGAGTTAAGACTTTGAGGGACTGGTGAAAGAACATGATTTTGTTTTGAAATGTGAGGACATGAGATTTGGGAGGGACTATGGGCAGAATTGTATGGTTTGCCTGTGCCCCACCCAAATATCATCTTGAATTTTGGTTCCCATAATCTCCACATGTCCTGGGAGGGACCTTGTAGGAGGCAATTGAATCATGGGGCTGGTTAACTTCATGCTGTTCTCAGGATAGTGAGTGCGTTATTATAAAATCTGATGTTTTTATAAGGGGCTTTTACCCCTTTGCTCAGCATTTCTCTCTCCTGCCCCCTTGTGAAGAAAGACGTGTTTGCTCTCCCTCTCCACCAAGATTGTAAATTTCCTGAGGCCTTCCCAGCCAAGTGGAACTGTGAGTCAATTAAACCTCTTTCCTTGAAAAATTACCCAGTCTTGGGTACTTCTTTATAGCAGTGTGAGAAGGGACAAATACTGGTGACTATTATCAAAAAGTTGTATGTTTCCTTTTCTCCATATCCTCACCAATGCTTGTGATCATTTAACTTTTTGAAAGGAATATGTTCCCTTTTCTCCATATAGAGAACAGATTTGGTGGGTTTGTAAGTTAATAAAGCCATTATGGAAAACAGTCTGAAAGATTCTGAAAAAAATAAAAATAAAATTACCAGATGATATAGCAGTTCCCCTTCTGGTTTTATATCCCAAAAAATTTAAATTAGTATTTTGAAGATATGTCTGCATTCACATGTCCATTACAGCATTATTCACGATAGCCAGGACATAGAAACAATTGTATTGTTATATACCACCAATGGACACATATAAAATTAAAAATACAATGTCATTTACATTGGTGCCAAAAGATAAAATAATTAAGTATGAACCTACCAAAATAGATAAAAGATGTATTTGAGGAAAACTATGATCACTGACCAAAGGAGTCAAAGAATATCTAAAAGAGTGAAGAGATATTTCACTTACATAGATAGGAAGGCTCAATGTTTTCAAAATGTCAGCTCTTTTCAAATTGGTCTATTTTTAATGCAGTCCTAATAAAAACCCTGGTATGATTTTTAGTGGATATCAACAATTGGATGTTAAAGTTTATACGGACAATTTAAAGACCCAGAATAGCCACTACAATATTGAAAGAGAACAAATTCAGAGGACTGATGCTACCCGACTTCATGCCTTACTATAAAGCTAGTTTCAAGACTGTGACTTTGGTGAAAGAATGGACAAATAGACCAACAGAACAGAATTGAGACCCCATAAATAGACTGTCAAATATAATCAACTGATCTTTGACAATGGAGCAAAAATAATTCAATAAGAAAATTATAGTCTTTTCAACAATGTTGCTAAAAAGACTGGACATCCACATATAAAAATATTAGTTCTAGACACAGAACTAATGCAATTAGTTCTTTATGAAATTAACTCAAGTGCCCACAAAAATTAAAAATGGGTCATGAGACCTAAATGTAAAACACAAAGTTATAAAACTCCTAGAAGATAACAGGTGAAAATCTCAGTGATATCGGGTTTGTCAATGATGTTTTAGATTTAGCACAACAAACATGATCCATGAAATAAATAAATAAGTAGTTGGACTTTATTAAAATTAAAACCTTCTGCACTTCAAAAGGAATTGTTAAGGTAATGAAAAGACAATCTAAAGACTGTGAGAAACTTTTGCAAAATACATATCTGGTAAAGAATTGGTATAGAAAAGACCTCTTATAACTCAACAATAAACAAACAAAAAAAGCCAATTAAAAGGAGACAAAAGATCTGAAAAGACATTTTACCAAAGTAGATAAACAGATGACCAATGAACATATGAAAAGATGCTCATGTGTCATTAGGGAATTGCAAATTAAAACAATGAGATAGCAATCTACAACTATTAGAACAGCTAAAATCCAAAATACCGACACCACCAAATGCTGGTAAAGATGAGGAGCAGCTGGAACTCTCATTCATTAGTGATGGGAATTTAAAATGTTATAGCTACTCCGGTAGACAGTTTCACAATTTCTTATAATACTAAACATACTTTTACCATAGCATCCAGATTTCATGCTTCTTGGTATTTACTCATATGAACTGAAACTTACATCCCCACAAGAACCTGATCATGAATGTTTATAACAGATTTATTCGTAATTGTAAAACCTTGGAAGCAATCATGATGCTCTTCAATCCGTGAATGGATAAACTGTGATATATCCACACAATGAAATATTATTCAATAAGGTAAGGAAATGAGGCATCAGGCCAGGAAATGGCATATTGAAACTTTAAATACATATTTATATGTAAAAGTAGTCAATCTGAAAAGGCTACATCCTGTATGTTTTCAACTATATTACATTCTGGAAAAGGCAAAACTATGGAGAGAGTGAAAACAAGAAATACGTAATTGATAAGGATTCTAAGTAAGGGAGAGAGGAATGCATAGGTGGATCACTGGGATTTTTAGGCCTGTGAAATTAATGGCAAATAGATATCATACATTTCTCAAAATCCATGGAATGTACAACACAAATAGTCAATCCTAATGTAAACTATGGACTTAGTTAATAAAAATGTATGAATACATGCTCATCAACCATAACAAATGTACCATAGTAATCAAGATGTTAATAATATAAGAAACTGGTTGTAGGGGGTGAGGGAATATATGGTTACTTTCTGGATTTCTTACTCAATTTTTTCTATAAAGCTAAAATGCTCAATAATAAAGTCTACTGATTACCAAAAAACAGACCGCTATATAAAGGATCAGTAAAAAATATTTTCAAAAATACCTGTAGAGAGATGTCAATAACATGTGAATTTTAAAACAAACTTTAGTTAGTAAAATTTAAGGATATAGCTGGATATCTGTTCTTTTAAATATATTTGGTCTTGAGTTTACTTTTTAAAAAATCTCTATTACATAGCTGCAACTCATTCAACTTCTTTTGCAGTTGCTATACTACTTCCCAAAAATATTTCTCAACTAAATATGAGGTTGAAAATGACATAGTACATAATTTTCTTTCAAAAATGGCTATGAAATTTTAAAAGCATAAAAAGTATTTGTAAATATACAGATTAAACTGCTTCTCCTCAAATCATTTTTAAAGAACAGTTAACTCTTTCTGCAAATAACTACTCACATGTTGTAAATCAATTTAAAAGGGATGACCACTCTAACTGGTATCTTAATTTCACATAGATATTTAAGTCTACTCATCATGTATTTTAACAGCATGCAAATAAGAGCAATGTATTTCCAAATCAATATTTTAAACCCATTTTTATTTAATTGAAGCAATGATAAAATCTGAAATCCTTAGCACACAATATTATTTTTAAATAATGTAAATTTGTCTATAATCCTGTAGTTTCCTCACAATAATAAAATCTATTTTTTTGACATTTAAGAAGGACTTCATTTTCTTTTACAAATATTAGTTTAAATCACATGTAATTTTGGATTGAGCAGATGAGAAATTGGATATATGCAATTTCTCATGGTTTCACCTAATATAACTCAAAGATACATCACATCATCTTTGAACATTTTAATTTCAATGCTTAATTTCATGATAACTAAATTTTATAAATTACAAATACTGTACCTAATAGTAAACAGAGTCTTTGTAAACAATTTTCTTTGGAAAATTATCTTTCTTGTAAATTAAGGTACAGTATTCCAATTTTTCTTCATTGCTATTGTGCAATTTATGAAGTAATCAATAATATATGGGTTTTCTCTTAGTTTAATTAACATCACTGATAACATTTTTTGATTTGTACCACTTTCACTAATATTCTTATGCCTAATTGTAGACAGTGAATAATAGGCTGTATAACTGAAACACCTGGTACTATTATTTTGGTTTACTCTGCCCACGTTGCCTACTAGCCACGTGTGGTGCACCAGCTCTTGCATGAGCAATGGAAATTGAAAAGAATTTTTTTCCACAGAATTTGTTAAGATTTTAAAATGTTGACATCGCTTGGCATCCATTGTCACTAATTAAAAATAAATTTTTAATCATTTTATCCCTTACATATCTCTGTAGAGTACAGCTTAATTATTTGGGCAGGATGTTTTCACTTATTTGTAATAAATTTTTTTACTATAGTTTATTACATAGCCCATTTTCCACATTTTAATCAACTAATCAATTCTTCTCAAAGCACTAAAAAATTCTCAGTAGACTATCACAAATATTTTAGCAAGATTTTACCCAGTTGATGATTTTATTAGTAACCTCTCATAGACTTGGTAAGATATATTTTTTAACAATATTGTGTGTCTTCCCACATGTTACATTTATCTGTGCTATTTTATAAAAACAATGAGAACTTTATTCTTTTGATTAGTAAATTTTAAAACTCCAGTTAAAGTATAATGCCTTTCAGAATTTTCCTTTTGTTTGTAAGAATTTGGACATATATTTGCCAACCTTATCAGCACACTTTCTAAAACAAAATATTCACTTAATCTTGATGACTTTGTTACTCAAGGAAAAAAGGTAGAATAGACATAATTAGAAGTGTTTTGGTGAAGCTGTACAACCAAATATCAAATATTTAGGTATTTTTGTTTTACTTTTGTTCATAACTTTTAATCATTTAAAATCAGGGTTAAAATACAGAAATATATAAATCACTGTATGAATGAGAACTACAAGTACAGATTAGTACAGGTATCCTCTGGTAGCTACTCATATATCACAAATTAAGGTTAACATTGGTGAAATGGTTTTTCAAAATCATAAATAAACATTGATGAAATTGCATATAAAACCACATTCTTGACCTACTTCATAATAGCTTTTGTTGAAATTTATGGCCAAGCATGGTGGCTCATGCTTGTAGAATTCCAACATTTTGGAAGGCTAAGGCAGGAGGACAACTTGAGCTCAGGATTCAGAGACTGCAGTGAGCTATGATTATGCCACTGCACTCCAGCTTGGGTAATAGAGCAAGATCGTGTCTCTAAGAAAAAAAAGAAAGAACAAAAATAAAATAAATTTCAGGGTATTAAAAGTTTGCTGAATTACATTAAGTTTTAGTGTAACAGGGAGTAAGGTTCTGGATTGACAAACTATAGATAGAGTTTTCACCTACATGAATATGTGATGGGACATTCAAAAGGAATTCAAGTTCAGTAGTCAGCATTTTCACTAGGCTTACAGGTAATCTAGCATCCCTTACCTCTAACCTAAGTCCAGAAGCTCTCTCATTATTACGACAATTAAAAGTACTCATAACGATTTCCAAAATTCCCACTAAAGGTGTCACTGATTTTATTGAGAAGCACACCGGACTAAATGCAAGTCATGGATTTTATGGACTATTTTATTAAAAGTATCCATTGTTTTAATATATTACCATCACCTCTTTTTTTTAGTTGATAAGTTTCTCTGTTGGAAAATCAATTCAAGATTTCCTTTGGAATGCACATCATATTACTCATTCCATATAAATTATTTGGGTTTCTGTTTCATATAATACCTTGAATTGGGTACGGGGAAAGACATCTGACATAGAATGCCAAAATGTGCTGAATAAAGTATTTAAAATGTCTTTAAAATGAGGAGTTACTCTTCGACGGATATAAAGCTTCATCAGTTTTGCTGGAGCAATCAGTTCTAGAAATCTGGTGTAAAACATAGTACCTACAGTTAACAATGTGATATTGTGAATATCAAAGTTTGTTAAGAGAGTGGATCTTATGTTGTGTTCTTGTCATGCACACATATGGACACACATACACACACATACAACAAAAAAAGGGGACACAGGGAAAACGTTAGGAGGTGTTAAATATGTCCATCAGCTTAAATATGATGATAGTATCATGGTGCTACCTATGTTCAAACTCATCAAATTGCACACATTAAATATGTGCATTTCTTTATGTATCAGTTATACTTCAATGAAGCTTTTTAGAAAATAAAATAAAATGTGTGGCTGTGACTGAGTTGGTGGGAAGGTAAGAGACAGATTTGAGACCAGAAACTGTGAGACAATGTTAATTCTGAGAGGTAAGCAGGTGTTTTCCCTTAAAATTAGACTTTAAATTTTAATGAGCTCTTCCAAGAGGAAGTCAGACAAACACTGAGATGTGTACAAGATGGGAGAAGTTTTAAATTGAAGACTCTCTTTAAAAGGCCAAAATATCCCTCCAAGAAAACATCCTTAGGTGTTGAGCTAGAAAATAAAATCCAATTTGAAGAGAGATATATTATGGGAATATTGAACTAGCAGCCTTAGTTATGTAGAAATGCAAAAAAAGAAGAATATGCTCCTAGGGATACCTAAGCTCAAGCCCAACCTAATGTGAGTCTGAAAACACAATCCACATTATCTGCATGGCACAAAAATCCATCAAGCAGAAAACTTTGTTTAAAGTGATCATGATGCATAGTGCTCCTAACAGTATGGTGGATACCTGCCTCTAGAGAAATGGTTCTCTACTTTGCCTGTACAACAAATTTATGGAGAGCTTTTCAAAGTAAAAATAAGCAAAACAAAATTTAAAAACCACAACTGACTATGTTAAACAATATATTGTTTAGTGATACATGCATTGGTAGTGATATTATAAAGAAAAAAAGATGATTAATACAAAATTCCCCCTGAGGAGATGAGGATAGATATAGTAAGCAATACATTAAAAAAGGGCTTCAGAGGTAATGTAGAAGGCAGGGCATGTCTCCAGAGGTGGAGTTTGAACAGCAGACCAAATGAAGACTAGCTAAAGAGGGACAGAGTGGAAGCAACTTTTCATAAGATATGCCCCAGTATGCCATGTCAGTTTACCATTGCCATGGCAACACCCTAGCATTACTGCCCCTTTCCATTTCAATGACCTGATAACCCCAAAGTTACTACCCATTCCCCTAAAATAATTCTGCATAAACCACCCCTTAATCTACATGTAATTAAAAGTAGATATAAATATGACTACAGACCTGCCCTGAGCTGCTACTCTTAGCACGCTGCGTGTGGGGTAGCCCTGCTCTGCAGGAGCAGTCCCAGAGCTGTAGCAGCACCAGAGCTGTAACACTGCTGCTTCAATAAAGCTGTTTTCTTCTACCCTACTACCAATTCACCCTTGAATTATTTCCTGGGCAAAGCTAAGGACACTCATGGGCTAAGCCCCACTTTTGAGCTCTCTGGGCTGGCACCAGTACTAGAAATGTTCTATTTGTTAAATGGGGTTATGTGTATAAGAGCGTTGGTTTCTTCACTATTCTTTTATCATACACAAAAGTAATTCAGACAATTTTGAATGGATAATATGTTTTCATTATTTAAAAAATACTTGATATTCTGAGAATAAAGCATCTATTTTAAAAACTAGTAACATTATTAACATATGCAGGAAATCTGAAAATAGGGCAAGAGTTATTAAAGAGAAATAAAACTGATTTTATCAAAAAATATATGAAGTTTTTTCTCTCACCACTAATTGCACTTTGAAAAAAAGGTGGGACTACTCCACATGTTCTCACTGGTAGGCAGATGTTGAACAGTGAGAACACATGGACACAGGGAGGGGAGCATCACACATTGGGGTCTGTTTGGGGGGCTAGGGGAGGGAGAGTGGTGGGTGGGGGGGTTGGGGGGAGAGATAACATGGGGAGAAATGCCAGATATAGGTGACAGGGGGATGGAGGCAGCAAACCACCTTGCCATGTATATACCTATGCAACAATCCTGCATGATCTGCCCATGTACCGCAGAACCTAAAGTACAATAAAAAAAAAAAAAGTGGGACTTATACTTACTTCTAGCAAAAGACTGGCAAATCTTCTTCTCTAGAAGCAACTACAGAGCTGGAAAAATAGATAAAAACAACCATTTCAATACTTTTTAAATCTTTGTAAAATGGTTTTCAACAATCTCAGAAGCACTTATGTTGGAAAAACTGATGAAATTTGAGTAAGAACCATAGGAATCTGTGCTGTTCTGGCCCACTCTTGAGTCCAGCTGAAACAGGAACTCTGCCAAGACAGGGCAGTATCTAAGGAACACCATGTTCTTTTCCATGACATCAAAGAGGTGGAAATAATGTTTCCCAAGGCAGGGGAGGAGGGAAGTCTCAATGGTTCTACTATCCCGAGGTTACTATAGTTTGTGAGATACAACATATTCCTGACTGAAGCCATGTGCGTGTGAAGTAACTTAGCATACAGCAATCACTATAGTTAGCTGGCATTATCATCTTTGGAGAATTAGTCTACCTTAGCCAATCACCAGAAGGATGTTTTGAGACCTATATGTCTCATTATAATGAGTCAACTTTTAGCTAGATAACGGTAGGCCTTTTCCACTAATGAACTTTTCCTCAGAATTGGACTAACTCCAGAAATAATTTTTGAGTACCTATTGATTACCTAATGCTAGCTTACTGAATAATCATTTGAAGTTAACTTATATGTCAGCAAGCAGGGTATGCAGAAAATAATGAACAACGAGGATTCAATATCAAATTTCTTAGTCACATTATCACATTCAATAGACATTCATTTTTTGTGTAACCCTACATTCAACACCTACAATAAAACTCATATATAAAATAGACATGAAGGAAAGAACCATCAAAGACCTGTGATATACATCATCCTTATAAAGCCTTTTTAATATCTTAAAAACGCTTATTCATAGCTGAACTCATTCATACACTTTATTCTTTTCTCTTTTGCATTTAATAGTGGTGGTAAAGAGGTGGTATTGTCACACTTGAATTCAATTATTTCTGCAGTGTAAGAAGGTGTAAGATGAATAGTAACTTTGATGATTAATGTGGTATTTGGCAAAATATATTGTAATGCTTAAAGATTACCCTGATTAAAGGAAGACTGAAGAGCCAATTGTGGTCTATGTTGTCAAGTTCCTGTGCTTTTGATATTTTGTAGCTTCTGGTTTGCAAATGTTGTGGAAGATAATAAAGCCCTAAGTAAATGGTTATCAAAAAGTTCCGTCACATTCTTTTTCAAAAAAATCTATTAACTGTCCCAACATTTTATACTGACTATTTGTTCCTTTTACTGCTGTTTTGTGATATTGCTATTATTATACACTGAATCTGTTTCTAAGATAAATATATGAGATATATATGTATATTTATATCTATCTATCTATATATATATAGTTATATCTTCCATCTGTTTATAGAAAACATTGTATTTAAAGATTTATAGCATTTGAAAAAAATGCCCGATAGGGTGAACAGCCCTCCATTCATACTCTTCATTTAAAAATAGTTAGTCTTACATATGTATTCTTTTAGTTGAAGTTGAGAGTCATTTAACTTGAGTTTCAAAAATTGTTTAAACCTCAGAGTGTGGATTATGATTAATTTTTAATTGCAGGGAATTATCATCTTTACAATAGTCAGTCTTACCATACATTATGTGGAAGATGCTTTAACTTACTTTTGTCTTCATGTAGTTTTCTTTATATAGGTATTTTTTATTTCTTGTTAAGCATACATTTCATAAATTTAGGTTCTAAATTATAATTTTTATTTTAGTTTCCATTTGGTAATTGCTAATTGTTAATTTTAACTGGTTATTTCTCAATATAGGGAAAGTATTGATATATTTTATTACATGAGGTCTTGTTATTGTATTTTATTATTATGCTAATAAATGCTAATAGTATAGGGGTCAAAAAATAGATTCTAGAGCCGTATTTCCTGGATTTAAATCCTAGTTCCATTATCAACTAGCTGTGTGACATTAAGCTAGTCACTATCATCATTAGTGCCCCTGTTTCCTTATTGTAATAAAGGGATGATAATGATTATATTTCCTACATAGTTTTGTTGTGAGGTTGTATTATTTTATTTATGTGAAGTTTTTATAATGCATTCATAAACATTAGCAATCGTTAATTTATTCTCAGAGAACTTTTAAGTAAATAATATAATTATCAATAAAAATGTTAACTTTGACTCACATATGTTTGATAGTTACACTAACACTCTATTTAATTAAAATTTTATCCTATTGGACACAATTTTCTAGGTAATATTAACTTGCTCCTGATTTTATTGGGATTACCTTTATTATTTAACAGAAAGTGAGATGTCATCCATTGACTAAAAAGCTAATCTTTGTCACATAAAGTATTATTTCTTTGGTATCATATGTGGAACGGAGTTCGTCAAACACTTTGTGTTATAATATTACCCCATCCAAATTTAAGCTATTAACATGACTGAAAGACTTCTTAATATTATGCCAGTTTTGGATTTCTAGGAGAAAACATTCCAGTAATTTATATTTTCCAAATATAAGCTTTCCTTTAGTTGAGATTTTCAAATTTGGTAGCCTAAGGTGACAATATAACTCTGGAGTTAGAGGCCTATATTTTGTGGGATATTGTTTTGTTTTGTTGTATTGGTTTTGTTTTTGTTGTTTGATTTTGTTTTACTTAGGGCAGTTACTTAGCCTATCTTAGCCACAGTTGCCTAATATGTAAAATGTTATCAATCTTACAGAATGTTTTAAAAATTAAATGAAACATTCCCTAAGAATTTGCCACAATGCCTAGCACCTAATAAAAAATAAAAGTTAATCTTGTCAGTTCACATCTCATATATTCATTGCTTTGTGTACGTCTACCCCATATAAAAGAAATCTCCTTGTTCCATTCAATGGTTTCTTGGTTTAAATTCTTTTTCATCTAATATTAATACTTTCTCTGCTTTCTTTTGGTTGGAAATTATATTTTTTTTCCTTTCATGTGTAATATTTGCAAATTGTCCTCTTTATATTTAATGTCATACTATCAGCATGTCTTCAAACCATACTTTGAGATTAGAGGCAAATTAAATTATTTTCAATATATATTTTCTGAATTGCTCTGAACTACCTCTGCCATCTTAGATTTTGAGGTTAAGAGGTAATACTACTGAAATATATAACTTCTGTCTTCAAGGGGTTTACACTTTGAAATATATTGAGCATAACTATATCTACTAACAGGATTTTTAAAGATTTCCTCAACAATATATTCTACATAAGGCAGCTGCTTTTCTATTGTATGTATGTCCATTTATTGTTCATAGACATTTGGATTACATGTAGTTTTGGGCAGTTACAATTAAAGCCACAAAATAAAATTATCCAAAATTTGTTATCTGGACATGCTTTCGTTTTTCTTGTGTAAATACCTAGGAGTGGAGGTATGTTTCAAATTATAAGAAACTGTGAAGCTGTTTTCCAGAGGCTGCTCTATTTTAAACTCTCACTAGGAGTATTTCAGTTCTACGTCCTCAGCAACACTTGGTATAGTGAGTGTTTCTAAATTTAGCCATTCTAATAAGTCTGTAGAGTTAATTGTAGTTTTATTTTGCATTTCCCTGATGACTAGTTTATGTGCTTATTTGCCATCTATATATACATTTCAGTTAACATTCTGTTCAAAATATTTGTCCCCCCCCCCTTTTTTTTTTTTTACTATACTTCAAGTTCTGGGGTACATGTGCAGATCTTGCAGGATTGGCGCATAGGTACACACATACCATGGTGGTTTGCTGTCTACATCCCATTGTCACCTACATCAGGCATTTCTCTCAGTGTTATCCCTCCCCAACCTCCTTTCCCTCTGCTGTCTCTCCCCTAGCCCCTCATCCCCCAACAGACCCCAGTGTGTGATGTTCCCCTCCCTGTGCTCATGTGTTCTCATTGTTCAACACCCGCCTATGAGTGAGAACATGTGGTGTTTGGTTTTCTGTTCTTGTGTCAGTTTGCTGAGAATGATGGTTTCCAGATTCATTCATGTCCCTACAAAGGACACAAACTCATTGTTTTTTTATGGCTGCATATTGAGGTATTTGTTTTCTTTTTGAGTCATCATAGTTCTTTATATATTCTAGATGCAAGTACTTCATTATAAATATATATATAATATAAAAGATAAAATTTTAAAATATTTTACCTTATTCTGTGGCTTGTTTTTCTATTTTTAGTAGTCTCCTCTAAGGAGTAATCGTGGTTAATTGTGAAGTCAAAATTATTGATTTTTTTCCTTTATACTTCATTTTGTGTTATAACTAAGAAACTAAAGATTACTAAGATATCCTCCTATGTTTATCTATTAAAATCGTACAGTTTTAACTCTTAATTTTATGTTTATAGTCCAATTTGTGGATTTGGGTTACTTAATTTATCCTCTGTTCCTTTTGTTTTTTCACTTCCCTTGTAATATTAGTCTTTTTGTTACTGATTTCTAAAAACATTAAGGATGTTAACATTTTGTCATGCATTGTAAATGAAATACCATATTTTCCCATTCATTTTACTGTAATACTGTATTTTTGGTTGTACAGAAGTTATGTATTGAAATATAATCATATTTGTTTTTTAAATAAATGTTCTGGAATTTTTATTGGCATTGTGTTGAATCTATAGATCAAATTGTGGGTATTAGTATTTTAAACAATAATTGAGTCTTCCAATCAATGAAGATGATATTTTTCTAAATTTACTAAGGTCTTCTAAGTATTTCTCTTTATGCTATCGTATAGTTTTCTATGTAAAGTTTCTGCAAATATTTTGTCAAATTTATCACCATCATATTTTTATTCTATTGTAATTAGTATTTTTTCAATTTCTGATTGTTCATTGCTAATGGATAGAAATATATATTTTGTAGATCTTTTATAGTGCAATTTGCTTAACTCTCTTCTGATTTATTGCATTTTTTGTAGATTCTTTAGGATTTCATATGTAGTTAAACATGTGTGACAAATAGATGGTTTTACTTCTTTCTTCTCAATCTGCATGCATTTATTTCTTTTTTATGCCTTATTTCACTGACTAGAACTTTTAGTGCAATATGAACTGAGGTGTTAAGAGTGCACATTGTTTCTTTGTTAGGTGATCTTAGGAGAAAAGCATTCAATATTTTATAATTAAGTGTGCTGTTAGCTTTAGGTTTTCCACTGAAGTGCTGTGTAAGATCAAAGAAGTTCCTGTCTACTCCTACACTGAGAATTTTTGTCATGAGTGGGTGACAGTTTGTGTCAAGTATTCTTTTCTGCATCTATTGAGATGACCATTTTTTCCTCTTTTAAATCTCTTTTTAAATTTGTTACATTAATTTACAAATGTTAAATTAATCTTGCATTTCTATGATAAGCCCAGCTTCATCATGATGTATTCTTCCTTTTCTGTGTTTATGGATATAATTTGCTAAATTTTTTTTTGGTAAATTTTGAATTGACGTTCATGAGAAATATTGTTTTGTGTTTTTTCTCATATAATGTGTACAGTTCAGGTATCCAAGCAATACTGACTTCATAGAATACATTGGGAGATATTTTCTCTTATTCAAACTTCAGAAAAATTAAATGTAAAATTTGTACAATTTCTTCTTTAAATGATCAGCAGATGTGCTAATAAAGCAAGTTTTTCCCAGGATTTTTCAGTTGTTGTAAATTAATTACATCTAAATAACTGATGGATCAGAGAAGAGTTAATAAAATAATTACAAATCATTTTTAACTGAATGAAAATGCAAAATATTTAAGTTTGTAGGATGCAACCAAAGTAAGACAGAGGGAAATTTGTAGCAGAAAAGTCTCAAATTGATGACTCCAATTTCCACTTTAAACAACTAAAAAAGAACAACAAATTAATTAAACTTAAGCTCAGCAGAGAGGTGAGATGATTTGCCCAAGATCACAAGTGAATAGTGCTAGGGCCAACGTTAAATTGTCCTTTGACTCCTCTCAGGTGCTATTTTTTTTTATGAAAATATATACTTTTGTTCTATTGTTGTATCTGTGTGTGTCTGTATGTGTCTGTGTATGTATGTGTCCCTGTATGAAGTGTTTGTTCCATAGATTTCTCACCCACATGACCAACAGAAGCTGTTGTATCTTACCACATTAACTAATTCAATGTAGTAAAGGTCATCACGCAACTATCCACATTTGACTGTAAGTTAACCAAGGGACCTACATGTTTGTCACATAAACAAAATTTACTTAGAACTCTTTTTGTGTGTTGTCTGATGAAAGCTAGCTTCTAATTCTTTGATTATAATGAATTTTTAGGTGAAAAGATGTATGGGAGAATAACTTTATGTTTATCCAAACAAATGGAATGATATGACTCTGCATCTATTGTCTTCCTACCTAATTTAAACAAAATTATGCATTGTCAAAGAAAAACACTATTTGTTTTAAACTTGCATGAATGTAAAATTGTCCTTGTGAGTTTTTAAAATTATAATTATACTTTAAGTTCTGGGGTACACATGCAGAATATGCAGGTTTGTTACATAGGTATACATGTGTCATGGTGGTTTGCTGCACCCATCAACTGATCATCTACATTAGGTATTCCTCCTAATGCTATCCCTAAGAAATGTGATTTAATTGACATTTCAGGTGTTACTTTTTTCAGAGCTTCACTTTTCTATTGTTGTAATGAGGCTTTTTTTTCTCATCTGAGTAATGACAGGGACAAAATATATTTAAAATCAAGTAATCATAAGGAATTCATTACTGAGAAAGGAAAAAAAGCGTTCTTAAAAAGATTCAATTCATCCTTCCACACAAACATATAAACCCACACAAATAAACTTTCTTGCAAGTCAAGTAAGTTCTACAATGGAGAAATAAGCCTCTTAACAAGATTGAATTTGCTATTGTGCATGTTACAAGCTGAACAAACAGAGATTGGGAAAGGCTCTGTTCATTCATGTGTCTCCTTTAAAAAACAAATACCAGTTTAATATAAATGGAAATGAGGGCAACATTAGTATGAACACAAATCTTGATCTGTTGTAACCTAATAATGAAAGCCATACGTTTTGTCAAAGCTGGATAAATGGATAATGTCATACATTTTAGAATTTGAATCATCACAGTTTTTGTTAAGATTTTGTCCATTTCTGCGTTTTGCTTTACATGTTGAGATGACTATAAACTCTAGCACTGAATGTCTTGAGTATTAGGGTGCACAACTGAAGTAGAATGATTAGAAATAATATAAGAATGTACAAAGATTACAAACGAAACCTGAAGGCCAGTGTTGTAAAATTCTGTCTTCATAAGCTTTGTATTATCAGAACCCCATAGCTAATAGTCATGTTCAAACATTTGTCCTGATTCAAAGGTGTGATCATAGCAGCATTATTATAGAAGTTTTGTTTTGCAAACATGCAGGACTGAAATGTTTCCTTTAATTTGGGAGATGATAATTTCTGAAGAGTACAGGCACATGGTTTGTTTCTAATTCTGAAAGGAAGGACTTCATGTCATTCTATCTCTTGCTATCAGTTTTAAAAATATAAATCAACAGTAATTAACTTACCTGATTTGAAAAACACAAAACTTCCATTCCTTCAAAACACTTTATATTTTTTGTAAGCCATAAATAATTTACATTAAGATGTTATTTAATGGCCATTATCAAAAAGATGAAATATATTAAGTGTTGTGGAAGATAATGGAGAAAGGCAACCCTTACACTGTTTGTGGGAATGTAAATTCATGCAGTCATTATGGAAAACGGTATGGTAGTTCCTTAAAATCTGAAATAGAACTACCATATAGTCCAACAATCCAAATTTTGGGTATATATCCAAAGAAAAGCAAATTAGTATCTTGAAGAGATATCTGCACTTTCATGTTCATTGCAGCATTATTTACAATAGCCAAGATATAGAATTAACCTCAGTCCCCATCAATGGATAAATGGATAAAGAAAATGTGGTATATATACATAATGGAATACTACTCAGCATTTAAAAAGTAGAGAATACTGTTATTTTTGACAACATGGATGAACCTGAGGGATATTATATTGAGTGAAATAAGCCAGGCACAGAAAGGCAAAGATTGCATGATCTCATGTTAAATCTAACAAAGTTGAATTCATGGAAACAGAGTAGAATGTTAGCTATCAGAGATTATGGGGGAGAGGGGATAGGGAATGCTGAGATGTTGGACTACCTGGTGTAGGCCTAGGTTAATATGTGTATTTGCTTATGTCTTAGTTTTACCAAAAAGTTTTAAAATTGAAAAAAGCTTATGGAATTAGGATATAAACAGCACGGTGGCTCACACCTGTAATCCCAGCACTTCGGGAGGCTGAGGAGGGTGTATCATGAGGTCAGGAGTTCGAGACCAGCCTGGCCAACATGGTAAAACCCCAACTCTACTAAAAATACAAAAGTTAGCCAGGCATGGCGACGCATGCCTATAATCCCAGCTACTCAGGAGGCTGAGGCCGGAGAATCACTTGAACCCTGGAGGTGGAGTTTGCAGTGAGCCGAGATCCTGCCATTGCACTCCAGCCTGGGCAACAGAGTGAGACTCCATCTCAGAAAAAAAAAAAAAAAAAAAGTTAGGATATAAAGAAAGAAAATACTGTTGTAGTTGTACAACATGTTCTTGTTTTAAGCTAACTGCTACTACAAAAGAGTCAAAAAGTTAAAAAAATTAAAGTGTTTATAAAGTAAAAATGTTACAATAAGCTAAGGTTAACTTATTATTGAAGAAACAAAAATACTTTTTTATAAATTTACTGTAGCCTGATTGTACAGTGTGAATAAAGTCTGTGGTAGTATACTGTAATGTCCTAAGCCTTCCATTCACTCACCTCTCATTCACTGACTCACCCAGAGCAACTTCTCGTCCTGTAAGCTTCATTCATGGTAAGTCCCTTATACAGGTGTACACTTGGTTTTGGTCTCTTATACTACATTTTACTGTACATTTTTATGTTTAGACATAAAAATACTTAGCATTGTGTTCAAGTTGCGTACAGTATTCAGTGCAGTATCATATTGCACATATTTGTAGGCTAAGAGCAATAGAGTATACCATATAGCTGAGATGTATATTAGGCTATTGTATCTAGGTCTGTGTAAGTATACTCTGTGATGTTCATCCAATAATGAAATTATCTAAGGAAGTGTTTCTTAGCATATATATTGTTGTTAAGCAATGCATGACTATCATTCAGCCAGTACCTTTTTTTTTTTTTAGAGAGAGAGAGAAAAGGTCTTGCTATGTTGCCTGGGCTGGCCTCAAAAAACACTTGGGCTCAAGCAATCCTCCCTTTTCAGCCTCCCAAGTAGCTGGAACAGCAGGCATGTACCAGTAGTTTGGCCAATACTCTTGGATTCAGATACGCTATCCACCAAATCAGCCCATGGGGAAATGTTCTCAATACAATTTATCTGAGGAAAGAGTTTTGGCAAATTCACTGTCCGTCTATTTACTCAGAACTTGGTTATAATTTTGCCAGTTGATTGTTTCATAAAATGTATAGAATTTTTAATTTGTAAAATTGAGCCCAAAAAAATCCATAAATTGTGTTCCTCTTCTCCAGAATATTACACTTAGTGTTTGTTTAATCACAATGCATTTCTAAATATTTTCATGAAGGTGCTAAGCCACTATTAATGTCTTAATAACAGTTATATGGTGTTTATTTTTTCAAAAAAATTCCCAAAATAGTTGAGAGAAGATCAATTTTTGAAAATGTACTGTTCTTTGAATATTTTTATTATAGTAGATAAAAAAAAGTTTATCACAGCTTTTATGTTCTAGAGGTTTGTATATTACCCTTCTGTTCATCCTCTTTCCTCCTAAACTCCTCTGCCACACTATTTATAAATATTATTGAATACTTCAATGAAAAAGACTTTGACATTTAAATAAATGATACATTGATTTACAAGTTGTATTTGAGAATTTTTGTATCTGACATTAAAGTGTTAACTTTTACAGGATACAACTTCTGTACTTACTCAAGTGATGTTAAATTTACTCTAAAAGTCTCAAGAAAGACTATTAAGAACCTCATTAATTCAGTTAAGCTGGGGATTTCTGGCTACTGTTGCTTCCTAAGAACCATAATAAAACAATTAGTATTAATTACGAATCTGTCTGATGAATATACAAGCTAGTATGGATATACGAGCTAGTATGTGATTGTCATAGCAAATGCTCTGAGCTTGTCAGTACTACTCCTTACCCATGCCCTCCTGACACAACTTGACAATTTCAAAACGTTGCCGAAGTTATATTACTACAGCATGTATTTCCTAACTGGGTTTTGTAACACCCAGGTTTCCTGCTTTGCTTTAGGTACTAAAATAGTGGTTCATTTTTTGTGCTCTGTATTATCTGAGATAAATTTCAACACTACAAGCCACTTTAGTAACCTGTTGTCATTAGGCTACAGAGAATTGTTTGTGCACCAATGCATTAAAACTCAGTTCAGAATGCCTACCAAAGAAAGCTTAAAAGTAAAATTCAAGCCAAACCAAACACAAGATAACAAGGAATCACAATAAAGTATAAACACTAGCTACCAGAAGTTTATTAGTCATATTCACTCAGACCCTCACATTTTAAAGGATTAATTCATACACATCTAGATCTATGATAAGCTTATATAACTAACCTTATGACTTTTCTTTTCCTAACTTGATTTTTTAGGACCAATAAGCACAAGTTATATTCTTCATAGTTTTTCCACTCATTCAGAATTCTTTTCTGAAAATAAGCAAAGGGTAATTTAAAAAATTGTGCAAGAGTCAATTGTAGAGAACTTTTAAAATGTACTTTAATAGAGAACCCCTAAAATTGGTTCTCTATCATGTTGACAATTTTGTTCTTCCTTTCTTTCAGAAATTCCTTGCCCCAGATCTCAACTTTCCTCAGTCCCATACCTCTTCCCCTAATGACAGACAAGACTCAACTTTTCTCAACCATACCTCTTTCCGTAATGACAGACAAGACTCCTGTTATCAGATTCTGGGTGGTTCTGAGGCTCCTTGTCCTTCCTTTGCCCTTAATTGTGTACACTAAGCCTATAACCACAAGTTTACTATTTGATCTGAATTGGGAATAATTGAAAGAGCATAAAGCTTTAGTTCCACCAAAATTAGCGTTCAAGACAATTAATAAAAAACAAAGAATACACAATCCTAACACTCTAAGACAGCAACTGTTTTCGTTAATGCAGATTGTCTTTCACAGTGCACATTTTCACATAATTGATCTCAGAGTTTTTATATCAGTTTATGTTCTATTATTTTCCCTTACAATTATGTCATGATTATTTGCATGCATGCGCAGTCTTGATGAATAGTATTTTAATATACTCTTTTTTGATATGCTGACATACCAAAATTTATTAAATCTTTTTACAAAAGATACACAATTAAATTATTTCCAACATTTTCTTTTATGGATAATATTTCAATGGATGTTTTACTGCACACTTTTTGTTTTCTACTGTTATTTTCTTAAGATAAATATCAATCATTGTGGAAGACAATGTGGCGATTCTTTAAGGATCAAAAATAGAAATACCATTTGACCCAGCTATCCCATTACTGGGTATGTACCCACAGGATTATAAATCATTCTATTATAAAGACACATGCACATGTATGTTCCTTGCAGCACTGTTTTCAATAGCAAAGACTTGGAACCAACCCAAATGCCCATCAATGTCAGACTGGATAAGAAAATGTGGCACATATACACCATGGAATATTATGCAACCATAAAGGATGAGTTCATGTCCTTTGCAGGGACATGGATGAAACTGGAAATCATCATTCTCAGCAATCTGACACAAGATCAGAAAACCAAACACTGCATGTTCTCACTCATAAGTGGGTGTTGAACAATGAGAACACATGGACACAGGGAGGCGAACATCACACATGGGGGCCTGTTGGGGGGTGGGAAAGATAGGGGAGGGATAGCAGGTGGTTGGGGGGATCGGGGAGGGGATAACATTAGGAGGAATACCTAATGTATGTGATGGGGTGATGGATGCAACAAACCATCATGGCATGTGTATACCTGTGTAACAATTCTGCATGATTTCCGCATGTACCCCAGAACTTAAAGTATAATAATAAAAAAAAAGAAAAGATAAATACCTAGCAGTAGAGTTCCTGTGTCAAAACGTGCATGTACTTTTTGGTGTGTGGTTCGTATTCCCATATTGCTTTTTAAAATAATTCTGGCAATTTATATTACCACTTGACTTGAAATATATTAACACCTTAACATCACTGACTATTAGTATTACAAATATGTTTGTGCCTTCATAAAAACATCAGAGTGAGTCCAGTTTGACTATATTTTGTGAGAATTCACATTTTCCAACATGTTCGATTACTAATTTTCCATTATGATACATATCTCTTCAAATTCCTTTCCATTTTTTTATTGAGATCTTGATGTTATTTCTATAAATCTGAATATATTCTTTATATATTATGGATACAAATCCTGTGTTATAAGAAGTGCACATGCTTTTCACAATTTCTAGTTTATTTTTATAGTATTTAAGTCTTATTTTATAAAAAGTTTTAATTTTTATATTCAAACATGAGTTTTGTGCTTTTTAATTTCTATTGCTTCAAAGATAAAATGTCTCTGTGCAAATAGGATACATTTTCTAATCTGTTTTGTTTGACTTTCTCTAATTTGATGAACTGTGTCTATTTCATGTGCGTTATTGCAACTAAAAGGCATATATAGGTTATCTGGTTACCTACTAGTAACGCTAAAAGTTCTTAAAGTTCACAGCTTTTACGCTTGCATAAATTTGGTTTCAAATCTGTGTTCTATTACAACAAACGGTGCCGTGTTGGCTAGGTTGTTTAATCTCACTAACCTACATGTCTATAAATTGTGAACATATAATACTTGATTTGCAAGATTATTGAGAGGAGTAAGAATTATGTAAATAAAATTTCTGACATAAAAGATACCCAGGAAATGGTTGTTTTTATTATGAGATACATCATGCTATTTGAAAACTGGTGTATATATGGGCTTTATATTTTACATATCTGTATTTCTGTGTCTATACTAGTAAACATTTATTTTGCTTTAAATTTTCCACACTCTCTCCCATTGTACTATACTTTCATTTAAAAAACTTTATTTTACAGTAATTTTAGATTTTCAGAAAAATCGCAGATGGTACAGAGAGTTCCCATATAGCACATCTAATTACCTCTATTACATCATCTAACATTCGTAGGCTCATTTGTCACAATTAATGAACCAATATTGATACATTATTATTAACCAAAGTCTGCATTTTTTTTAGATGTCCGTAGTTTTTACCTAATGGCCTTTAATCCTCCATAACTCTAATTAATTTTTATTACTATATATATGTCACTTCATATATACATATAAATTTATATATATATGTTTTCTATTACTGAAAATATTTATATATACTATTTCAGTCATTTTACAATCCAGTTGTATTAATCACATTCACAATGATGTATTACCATCCCCCAATATCTATTTCCAAAACATTTTCATCCCAAAACAGAAACTCTGTAACCATTAAGCAAGAACTTCCCATTTCATTCTTTACTCAGCCACTGGTAAACCACTAATATACTAATCTACTTCCTATCTCTGTGAATTTGCCTATTGTAGATATTTCATATAGCTGAAATCATAAAATATTTATCTCTTTATATCTGACTTCTTTCCTTAGCACATATTTTCAAAGTTCATCCATGTTATTGCATGTATCAGAATGCCATTCCTTTTGGTGACTGGATAATATACCATTGTATGTATATACCAGCTTATGTTTTTTCATTGATCTGTTGATGTACTCTTGGGTTCTTTACAATGTGCGGCTATTACAAATAATACTGCAATAAACATTGGTATACAAATATCTCTTTGAGTCTTTAAGATTTTATTGGGTATATACCAATGAATGAAATTGCTGGATAGTGTAGTCATTCTACCTTTAGTTTTTAAAAAAATTCCAAACTGTTCTCTATAGCAGCAGCAGCATTCTACATTCCCATCAACAATATTTGAGAATTTTAATTTATCTGCATCCTCACCAACCCCTGTTTTTTTCATTATGATTATGCTAGTGCATATGGATGGATATATCATTGTAGATTTGGTTTGCATTTTCCTAATAACTAATGATGGTGAGTATCTTTTCATGTGCTTAGTGGTTATGTATATATATTATTTAGAAAGAATTCTATTTAAGTCCTTTGCCCATTTTTAAGTTGAGTTCCTGCTTTTTGTCATTGAGTTGTAGTTCTTTCTACATTATGAATACTAAACACTTATAAGATACATGGTTTGCATATGTTTTCTCCCATTCTCTCATTCTTTAAGTGTTTCTACTTTCTTGATACAGTCCTTTGAGGCAAAAATGTTTTTAATTTTTCTGGATTCTAATTTACTTATTTTTTATTTCTCATGCTTTTGGGGTCTTATCTAAGAATATATTGCCAAATACAAAATCATGAAAATCTAACCTTACTTTTTATTGTAAGAGTATTGTGATTTTAGCTCTTATATTTAAGACGTTGATGTACTTTCATTAAGGACTGTATATGTTGTGAGGTAGCAGTCCAACTTCGATTTCTTGTACGTGGGTAGTCAGTTGTTTCAGAACTATCTATTAAAGAAACCATATTTCTCCAATGAATGTGCTTGACATGCTTGTAAAAAGTCAATTGGCCATGAACTTATGGATTAAGTTCTGGAATCTCAATTCTATTACATTGGTCTATATGAACCTCCTTATGAAATTAATGTCTTTATTACCATAGATTTATAGTATGCTTTGAAATTGTGAAGTGTTAATCCTTCAACTTTTCTTTTTAAAAGTTGATTTTTCAAATTAGGTCCCTTGCAATTCCATATGAATTTCAGAATTTTCAGCTTTTCCACTTGTGTAGAAAAAAATCTTCTGGAACTTTGATGGGATTGCACTGAATTTCTAGAATACTTTCTGTAGTATTGACAACTTAGCAATATCAAGTCTCATACATGAACACAGAATATCTTTCCATTTTTTGAATTCTTCAATTTCTTTCAGAAATGTTTTGTAGTTTAAAGTGTGTAACTTATTTCTTGCCATGGTTTTATTTATTCCTAGGTATTTTATTCTTCTAGATGCTATCGATAGTGGAATTGCTTTCTGAATTTCCTTTCCAGATGGTTCATTGCCAGATATAGGTGATGGGGGAGGAAGGCAGCAAATCACACTGCCATGTGTGTACCTATGCAACAATCTTGCATGTTCTTCACATGTACCCCCAAACCTAAAATGCAATAAAAAATAAAAAATAAAAAAAAAAGCAATGGATCTTAAAGTGTTCATCCTGTTTCCTGTAACATTCCTGAATTCATTTATTGGCCTTTGTATATGTCTTGTGGATTTGGGGGATTTTCTGTATATATGACCATAAATAGGACTATATCATGTGTGAGATGATATAGTTATAATTCCTCTTTTATACCTTGGATGCCTTTTATTACTTTTTATTGTCCTGGCTACAATTTACAGTACAATATTGAATAGCAATGGTGAAACAAGCATCCTTGTCTTATTCCTGATCTTAAAGGAAATGTTTTCATTCTTTTACTATTGAGTATGTTCTTAGCTGTGGATTATTCATAAATGCACTTTATCAATTTGAGGAAGTTCCCTTCTATTCTTATTTTTCCTAAGTGCTTTTACCATGAAAGGCTGTTTCATATGTCAAATGTCTTTTTTGCATCAGTTGAGATATTAATTTTTTTCTTGTTATTCTGTCAAATTAATATATTAATACTGTGTTCATTGATTTCTTATGTTGAACCATCCTCATATTCCTGGAATAAAAAATCACTTTGTCATGGTAAATAAGATTTTTAATTTGAGGTTGGGTTGGGTCTGCTAGTATAGTGTTGAAGGTTTTTGCATTAATATTAATAACAAATTTTTGTAATTTTATTACCTTGTGATGTCTTTATCTAGCTTTTGTATCAGAACATTGCTGGTCTCATAGAATGAGTTAAAAATTGTTTCATAGAGGGGATCCAAGATGGCCGATTAGGAGCAGCTGAGGATTGCAGCTCCCAGTGAAAGTGCGGAGGGTGAATGGACGCCCGCATTGCCAGACAGATTTTTTATTGCCCCACAGACCAGGAGATTCCCAGGGGGAGGAGCCCCACGGGTCGCCAGCGTGGCTGGTTTGGCCGGCACAGCTGTTTTTGCCGGCGCGACTGTTTTCGCCGGCGCTGCTGTTTTGGGCGGCATCCCGGCGCAGCGGTTCCCCATACAAAATACGTGGGTCCGGGTGCCATTTTAGCTGGCAATTGGAGCTCCGGGAAGGCAGAGCCGCTCATTCATCTGATTAAAAAAGGGGACTGAAACAGGTAGACAGGCCAGGAGATTTCCCGGGCAAAAAAACGCCACGAATCTCCGCGCCCGCGGTTTCAGCTGGCGCAGTGGGTCGCCGCACGGGAAATCACACAGATCCCGGCGCCTTTCAACAGGCGGCTGGAACACCTGGGAGACTCTGAGGCAGGGAGCTAGGTGATCAGGCTCGGCTGGTCCCACCCCCACAAAAAAACAGCCATCGGAAATGCTCTGGATCGAGAGTTTCACAGCAAGCACAGCCGAGCCCGGGACGGCCCAGCTCTGTGGGGGGGGAGGGGCGTCTGCCATTACTGAGGCAGTCTGCCGCTACAGAGGTAGTTTGCCATTGCCGAGGTAGTTCTCACTACACCGGTATAAACAGGACTGCAGGGAAGTTCATATGGCAGCTGGGCGGAGCCCACAGCAGCTCAGCAAAGCCTCTGTAGGCAAACAGTGACTAGGCTGCCTCATCGCTGGGCAAGGCAGCCCTGAGAAAAAGGCAGCAGCACCAGGGAAACTCATAAATAAAGCCCTAACTCCCCGGGACAGAGCACCTGGGGAAAACAGGGGTTTATAAGTTCTGCTGCAGCAGACTTAAACGTACCTGCCCAGCAACTCTGAATGAACAACGGAGCTCACAGCTCAGCACTTGAGCGCCTATAAAGGAAACTGTCTCCTCAAGCAGCTCCCTGATCCCCGTATATCCAACGAGTCACCTCACAAAGGAGTGCTCAGACGGACATCTGGCGGGTATTCTTCTGGGACAAAGATAGCAGAAGAAGAGACTGGCAGCAACCCTTACTGTTCTGCAGCTGCTGCAGGTGATCCCCCCAGGCAAGCAGGGCCGAGAGTGGACCTCAGCCGTCCTACAGCAAAGGGGTGAGACTGTTGAGAGGAAAACTAAGAAACAGAAATAAATAACTTCATTATCAACAAACAGGATGTCCACTGAGAGACCCCATCTGAAAATCACCAACCACAAAGACCACACATAGATAAATCCACAAAGATGGGAAGAAACCAGCGCAAAAAGGTGGAAAACACCCAAAACCAAGAACGCCTCTCCTCCTTCAAGGGATCACAACTCCTCACCAGCAAGGGAACAAGGCTGGATGGACAATGAGTGTGATGGAAGTGACTGAATCAGGCTTCAGAAGGTGGGTAGTAAGAAATTTCAGTGAGCTAAAAGAACATGTTCTAACCCAATGCAAAGAAACTAAGAACCTTGAAAAAAGATTTGACGAAATGCTAATGAGAATAACCAACTTAGAGAGGAATGTAAGTGAATTGATGGAGCTGAAAAACACAACACAAGAACTTTGTGAAGCATACACAAGTTTCAACAGCCGAATCGACCAAGCAGAAGAAAGGATATCAGAGGTCGAAGATCAACTCAATGAAATAAAACGAGAAGGAAAGAGTAGAGAAAAAAGGGTAAAAAGGAATGAACAAAGTCTCCAAGAAATATGGGACTATGTGAAAAGACCTAATCTACGTTTGATAGGTGTACCTAAATGTGAAGGAGAGAATGAATCCAAGCTGGAAAATACTCTTCAGGATATTATCCAGGAGAACTTCCCCAACATAGGAAGGCAGGCCAATATTCAAGTCCAGGAAATACAGAGAACACCACAAAGATATTCCTCAAGAAGAGCAACCCCAAGGCACATAATCGTCAGATTCACCAGGGTTGAAATGAAGGAGAAAATGCTAAGGGCAGCCAGAGAGAAAGGTCGGGTTACCCACAAAGGGAAGCCCATCAGACTCACAGCAGATCTCTCAGCAGAAACCCTACAAGCCAGAAGAGAGTGGGGGCCAATATTCAACATCCTTAAAGAAAAGAACTTTCAACCCAGAATTTCATATGCAGCCAAACTGAGCTTCATAAGTGAAGGAAAAATAAAATCCTTTGCGAACAAGCAAGTACTCAGAGATTTCATCACCACCAGGCCTGCTTTACAAGAGCTCCTGAAAGAGGCACTAAACATAGAAAGGAACAACCAGTACCAGTCACTCCAAAAACATACCAAACAGTAAAGACCATCAACACAATGAAGAAACTGCATCAACTAACGGGCAAAACAGCCACCTAGCATCAAAATGGCAGGATCAAATTCACACATAACAATATTAACCCTAAATGTAAATGGGCTAAATGCCCCAATTAAAAGACATAGACTGGCAAACTGGATAAAAAGCCAAAACCCATCGGTGTGCTGTATCCAGGAAACCCATCTCCCATGCAGAGATACACAAAGGCTCAAAATAAAGGGATGGAGGAAGATTTACCAAGCAAATGGAGAGCAAAAAAAAAAGCAGGAGTTGCAATTCTCATCTCTGATAAAATAGACTTTAAACCAACAAAGATCAAAAGAGACAAAGAAGGACATTACATAATGGTAAAAGGATCAATGCAACAAGAAGAGCTAACGATCCTAAATATACTACACACCCAATACAGGAGCACCCAGATACATAAGGCAAGTTCTTAATGACTTACAAAGAGACTTAGACTCCCACACAATAATAGTGGGAGATTTGAACACCCCGTTGTCAATGTTAGGCAGATCAAAGAGACAGAAAATTAACAAGGATATCCAGGACTTGAACTCACACCTGGATCAAGCAAACCAAATAGACATTTACAGAACTCTCCACCCCAAATCCACAGAATATACATTCTTCTCAGCACCACATCGCACCTACTCTAAAATTGACCACATAATTGGAAGTAAATCACTCCTCAGCAAATGCAAAAGAACAGAAATCATAACAAACAGTCTCTCAGACCACAGTGCAATCAAGTTAGAACTCAGAATTCAGAAACTAACTCAGAACCACACAGCTTCATGGAAACTGAACAACTGGCTCTTAAATGTTGACTGGATAAACAATGAAATGAAGGCAGAAATAAAGATGTTCTTGAAACCAATGAGAATGAAGACACAACATACCAGAATCTCTGGGACACATTTAAAGCAGTCTCTAGAGGAAAGTATATAGCAATAAATGCCCACATGAGAAGCAAGGAGTGATCTAAAATTGACACCCTATCATCAAAATTGAAAGAGCTAGAGGAGCAAGATCAAAAAAACTCAAAACCTAGCAGAAGCAAGAAATAACTAAGATCAGAGCAGAACTGAAGGAGATAGAGACACGAAAAACTCTTCAAAAAATCAATATAATCCAGGAGCTGGTTTTTTGAAAAGGTCAACAAAATAGACAGACCACTAGCCAGATTAATAAAAAAAGAAAAAAGAAAATAATCAAATAAGTGCAATAAAAAACGATAAAAGGGGATATCACCACAGATTCCACAGAAATTCAAACCATCATCAGAGATTATTACAAACAACTCTGTGCACATAAACTAGTAAACCTGGAAGAAATGGATAAATTCCTGGATACATGCATCCTCCCAAGCCTAAACCAGGAAGAAGTCGAAACCCTGAATAGACCAATAACAAGGTCTGAAGTTGAGGCAGCAATTAAGAGCCTACCACCCAAAAAAAAGCCCAGGTCCAGATGGGTTCACAGCCGAATTCTACCAGACATACAAAGAGGAGCTGGTACCATTCCTTCTGAAACTATTCCAAACAATCCAAAGAGAGGGAATCCTTCCTAAATTATTTTATGAGACCAACATCATCCTGATACCAAAACCTGGCAGAGACTCAGCAAGAAAAGAAAACTTCAGGTCAATATCCATGATGAACATAGATGCAAAAATCTTCAATAAAATACTGGCAAACCGATTGCAACAGCACATCAAAAAGCTTATCCACCATGATCAAGTAGGCTTCATCCCGGAGATGCAAGGCTGGTTCAACATATGCAAATCTATAAACATAATCCACCACATAAACAGAACCAAAGACAAAAACCACATGATAATCTCAATTGATGCAGAGAAGGCCTTTGACAAAATTCAACAGCCCTTTATGCTAAAAACTCTCAATAAACTAGGTATTGACCGGAACATATCTCAAAATGATAAAAGCTATTTATGACAAACCAACAGCCAATATCATACTGAATGGGCAAAAACTAGAAGCATTCCCTTTGAAATCTGGCACTAGACAAGGATGTCCTCTCTCACCACTCCTATTCAATATAGTACTGGAAGTTCTAGCCAGAGCAATCAGGCAAGAAAAAGAAATAAAGGGTATTCAAATAGGAAAGGAGGGAAGTCAAATTGTCTCTATTTGCAAACGATATGATTGTATATCTAGAAGACCCCATCGTCTCAGTCCAAAATCTCCTGAAACTGATAAGCAACTTCAGCAAAGTCTCAGGATATAAAATCAATGTGCAAAAATCACAAGCATTCCTATACACCAATAACAGACTTAAAAGAGAGCCAAATCAAGAACCAACTGCCATTCACAATTGCTACAAAACAATAAAATACCTAGGAATACAACTAACAAGGAATGTAAAGGACCTCTTCAAGGAGAACTACAAACCACTGCTCAATGAAATAAGAGAGGACACAAACAGATGGAGAAATATTCCATGTTCATGGCTAGGAAGAATCAATATTGTCAAAATGGCCATACTGCCCAAAGTAATTTACAGATTCAATGCTATCCCTATCAAGCTACCAATGACCTTCTTTGAGAACTGGAAAAAACCACCTTAAACTTCATATGGAACCAAAAGAGAGCCCACATAGCCAAGTCAATGCTAAGCAAAAAGAACAAAGCTGGAGGCATCACACTCCCGGACTTCAAACTATACTACAAAGCTACAGTAATCAAAACAGCATGGTACTGGTACCAAAACAGAGATATAGACCAATGGAACAGGACAGAGACCTCCGATGCAACACAACACATCTACAACCACCCGATCTTTGACAAACATGACAAAAACAAACAATGTGGAAGCGAGTCCCTGTTTAATAAATGGTGTTGGGAAAACTGGCTAGCCATGTGCAGAAAGCAGAAGCTGGACCCCTTCCTGACACCTTACACTAAAATTAACTCCAGATGGATTAAAGACTTAAACATAAGACCTAACACCATAAAAACCCTAGAAGAAAATCTAGGCAAAACCATTCAGGACATAGGCGTAGGCAAGGACTTCATGACCAAAACACCAAAAGCAGTGGCAACAAAAGCCAAAATAGACAAATGGGACCTAATCAAACTCCACAGCTTCTGCACAGCAAAAGAAACAGTCATTAGAGTGAATTGGCAACCAACAGAATGGGAAAAAATTTTTGCAGTCTACCCATCTGACAAAGGGCTGATAACCAGAATCTACAAAGAGCTGAAACAGATTTACAAGAAAAAACAAACAAGCCCATTCAAAAGTGGGCGAAGGATATGAACAGACACTTTACAAAGAAGACATACATGAAGCCAACAAACATATGAAAAAATGCTCATCATCACTGGTCATTAGAGAAATGCAAATCAAAACTACATTGAGATACCATCTCACGCCAGTTAGAATGGCGATCATTAAAAAATCTGGAGACAACAGATGCTGGAGAGGATGTGGAGAAATAGGAACGCTTTTACACTGTTGGTGGGGAGTGTAAATTAGTTCAACCATTGTGGAAGACAGTGTGGCGATTCCTCAAGGACCTAGAAATAGAAATTCCATTTGATCCAGCAATCCCATTACTGGGTATATATCCAAAGGACTATGGATCGTTCTACTATAAGGACACATGCACACGAATGTTCATTGAGGCACAGTTTACAATAGCAAAGACCTGGAACCAACCCAAATGCCCATTGATGATAGACTGGACAAGGAAAATGTGGCACATATACACCATGGAATATTATGCAGCCATCAAAAACGATGAGTTCGTGTCCTTTGTAAGGACATGGATGAGCCTGGAAACCATCATTCTCAGCAAACTGACACAAGCACAGAGGGTCAAACACCGCATGTCTCACTCATAGGCGGGTGTTGAACAATGCGAACACATGGACACAGGGAGGGGAGTATCACACACTGGGGTCTGTCAGGGGAAAAAGGGGAGGGATAGTGGGGGGTGGGGAGATGGGGGGGATAGCATGGGGAGAAATGCCAGATATAGGTGATGGGGAGGAAGGCAGCAAATCACACTGCCATGTGTGTACCTATGCAACAATCTTCCATGTTCTTCACATGTACCCCCAAACCTAAAATGCAATAAAAAAAAATTGTTTCATATTATTCAGTTTTTTGAAGTAGCTTAAGATGGACTGATGTTACTTCTTATTTAAGTATTTGGAATAATTCACCAGAAAAGCCTCCTGGCCTAGGATCTTATTCATTAGGAAGTATTTGATTACTGATTCAATCTCATATTTGTTATAAGTTTGTTGAGATTTTCTATTTGAAATTGAGTCAATTTTAGTAATTAGTGTGTTTCTGGGACTTTACTCATTTCACATAGGTTATGTAATTTGTTGATGTGTAATTGTTCATAGTATTTTAGGATATATTTTCTCTTTCTGTAAGGACGATAGTAATGTCCCACATTTTTATGATTTTAGTTATTTGAGTCTTCTCTTTTTTCCTTTGCCACTCTATTTATCTATTTTTATTTATTATATTTTTAATTAATATTATAGTGATTATATGTTTAAAGTATTAATTATGAAAATTTTAATTATTTTTCTTCTGCTAGCTTTGGATTTAGTTTTGTCTTCTTTTTCTAGTTTCTCAAGATATAAATCTAAGTTATTGATTTGACATCTGTAATGTTTTAAAGTAGGCATTGCAGCTATAAATTTTTTTCTGAGTATTATCTTCACTGCATTCTTAAATTATATTATGTTGTATGTTGCCATTCACCTCTAAGTAATTTCTAATTTTCCTTATGAGCTCTTGTTTGACTCATTGACTCTTTAAGAGTCTGGTTTTATTTAAGTACATTTGTGAATTTTTCAGTTTTAATTCTTTTATTGGTGTCCAACTTTATTTCATTGTAGTCGGAGAAGATACTTTGTATGATTTCCAAATTTTAAAATTCACTGAGACCTGTTTTGTGGCATAATCTGAGATCTATCACAGAGAATATTACATCTGTTCTTGAGCACAATGTGTATTCTCTTGTTGGGTGGAGTATTCTAGATATACATTCTTACCCTGCTATTTTACTGATGTCATTCACTATACTATTCATCTTCTATGTCTTTATACCCTTGTCCATTTTCCAGATTTAGCTTAGAATTATTTTTCTGAGTTCCAAAAGAAAAATATGTTTTCTTTTCTTCTCATTGTAATGTCCCATGGCAAGAGAAAGAGGAAACTCTCCTGTCTTTTCTTATAGGGTCACTGATCCCATTCATGAGGGATCTACCCTCATGACTTAATTACCTCCCAAAGGCCTCCTAATACTTTTTAATACCATGAAATTAAGAGTTATTATTTTAACATATGAATTTTGGGAAAACATAAACTTTTAATTCATATTGAATATATTTGAACCATTCAGATCTATTACCTGGACAACTGCACAGGGGTAAGGAGAATAGTCAGTCAAAAGTTTCTTTCTTTTTGGGAATATACCCCATAATGTGGCATTTAAAAGATAACAGTATTTAACTAGTTGAGGAGGAGTGGAGGATTCCCCAGAGAGATAAGGTCATGAACCAAGGCCCTGAGATGGGAGAATAGACAGATCTTGTGTTATGAAAAGACTCTAGTTATGGTGACGACACCAAATTAAAAGGGCCAGATTGTATATACAGAAGACCAGTTTAGATTTGGTTCCTTTGTTATGTGAAAATACAAAACCAAGACTAAGTTTTTCTTCATTATACTTCTCTTATTTTGCAACTTTACGTTTGTTTGGTTGACTATTTAATTAATGTCTGCCTTTCCTGCCAAATCATAAGGTTAATGTAGGGAAAGCCTGTGTCTATTTTTGCTCTCTACTATGTCCTCGGTATCTATAATAGTTTCTATCACCTAAGAGCTGGTAAAACAATATCTGTCAAATGATTTAAATGAATGAATGAGAATAGTTTAAACAGAGAAAAAACATTTTAGGCACTAAATAGCCAGGTGATATTAATTTGAGATTGCATACTCTTGTCTCTGAAAGGTCTCTCTAAGTATTATAAATAGAAAGTAATTCCTTTTCCATTCATTCTGCTCCCCCAGTAGCTATTGTCTTGATAAATTTAATTCCTCTCCTTATTAATATATTCTTATCTCTAAAAGAATAGTGCTTTTTCTAGATATCATTTTCTTAGTTCATATTTCCCTCAATTCTTCTTCTATATCACTCTGTTCTGTCAAATCAATCCATTTCTGTAGAATATTTTCAAATGGTGTTGACCTTTTGCATTTTTAAAATTTTAATAAACAATTTAATGCAAAACAGTTTTTGAAAGTCAAATGATACCTAAGATTTATAACAAAAATCACCATTTCCTTTAACTTACTTCCACTTACCTCATTCCATTCCCCGAATATTTCCACTTTCAGTTATTTTAGCTGTTTCTTTAGGCATTTATCTCTGTATTTATAATTAATGGGCATATATTTTTTTCTCTTTAGTCTTCAATTCTGGAAAGTATCCATCAGCTTCCTGTTATGGCAGATGAATATTTTATTAACACTTTCTTTACTCTGTCCAATGACTGTAATTATTCCTCAATTTCAGTTAGATACTTCTATTTTCATTCTTATGACTGTGCAGACATTGTTCACGTCTGAGCCAAATAGTGTATTAAGTGGCATTTCCTTTCTTAGACAACATTTGTGTCATAATTTCTGAATTTTTTGGAGTTTTTATAAGAAAGTCTTTCCACATAGTAAGACAGCTCTGTAAGATCCCATTAAACATATTTTTTCTTACAGTTTGATATGCAAAAAAATTGTTAGTTCTATTTTCCTTCATGGATACATTCTTCCTAGAGACACCAGCCTTATAGCTACTTGTTGTTGGGTGCTCTGTAGTACTTCTGCACACTCTGACATCATAAGGCTTCCTTTCACCCTCCTCTAGGAAACTGTTTATTTTCTGTGCTAGATTCTCTGTTAATATAATATCAGGTCTTATTCTTTATTATTATTTTTTTCTTCTACTCGTTGACACAGGCAATCCAATAGCTTCCTGATAAGGAATACGTAGAGAGTAAATATTTTTGAATAATTGTATATTTTAAAAGATCTACTCAAAATCATCTTGTTTTAGTTGTTCATGAGTTTTTATTATTTTCTACAGTTTGAACTAAATCCTGAATTTTTTGTGAGCTACAAGTGCCAAAACTAATGCTTTCAGATTTTCCCTCCACTTTTCTGTCTTGCAGTCAATGAAATTGCTACTACCCATTAACTGAGGCCCTGCAAGCTTAAGCTTATTCCTTATAATACAGGTGGCAAGAACATGTCAGATTGCCACCACCTTCCACCTCTATAACTAAAGGGGCGTAGCTCATCGGCATGCCACCTTCTGATACAGAAAACAGCTGTTTAACTAAACCGATCTAGTTTCAGCACTAGGAAACTGACTGAAAAGATATAGGAAGGTATATTTAAATTTGCTCTTTCCTGTATATCCCAATCTGTCTGTCTAACAACCTCTGACCCAAATCTCTCTGTTAGTAACCACTCTACAATCATCTTTGATTGGCAGTGTGGCTGAATCTAGAATTCCTTGTTAAAATTATTTTTATCCAGACATGTGAAGGCATTGCCCCATTGTTTCCTAAATGCAATATTGCTCTTGGGAAGTCTGTTAAAATATTTATTCCAGGCTCTTTTTAAAGGACCTACACCTTCTTTGAAGCTTTTGGAGTCTTTTCCAACAATCCTAGGGTACTGAATTTCACAATAATGTGATTTTGTTCCTGCTCGCAAGGCACTCAGAGGGCTATTTCTATCTGGATTTTAATGTCTTCTGTTTCTGATAAATGTTCTTGATTATTTATTTAATAATTGTCTCCCTACATGATTTTATTCTTCTGGGATGCCAATTATTCATAAACTGGTCCCCCAAATAAATAATTTTATTATCTGTTCACTTCAGTTGCCCTAACCATAATTTTCATACTACCTTTAGAATATTTCATCATTTTAATATTCAGACTATTCTGTTGGATGTTTTACTTCAACAATCATAGCATTAATTTCCAAAAATCCATGCTTGTTCTTATATGATTCCTTTTGAAACTATCCTGTTCTTGTCTTATGGGTGCAGTATTTGTAATGCCACTAAAAGTATCAATGCCACTAAATATATTGTTTCAATAATTTTTTTTTCTCCTCTTAAAGTGTCTATATTTCCTCTTGGCTTTTTTTCTCTTCCTTGTTTTTTGTTTCTTTTTTTCATGTTGGATTCTTTCTGGAAATGTCTGGTGATTTTTTATTGTTAATTCTGTGTCTAAAAGTGAATTATATTAAGCTTTTATGTTTTATTGAATCATGGGGTTTGCTATGACCATCATCTGGTCAGGTGACTTTTTTGCACTTTGGAACCTGTAAGTGGCACTGCCTGTATATTTTCTTGGCAGTGGGTCTGTAGCTTCAGAGAACAATCTTCCAGTATATGGCTGTGCTTATTAACCTGGCTTGTGGCATTTTGCAGCTGGATGTGGTAGGAACTGAGAGTTCCATCTTTCTGTATGCAGACTTTTACTTCATTACCTGTTTTCTATGTGGTATCTCATGCATACCAGAAAATAAATTTTATCTGTCATGGGGTTGAGGATAGAGGTTTCATTATTGGCAGTGAGAGGTAAGAGAAAACATCTGGATATGGGGGAAATCTAAATTATTCTTTTCTTCAGACATTCAAATAGTGTTTTTATTTTTTGCCCTCACAGAATCACTCACATATTCTGAAGTATTTGGGACTCTAATGCTCGAGTCTTCCTGAGGTTCTGTGGAAAATCACTTCATTTAAGTTTCTCCCCATTTCCCATCCAATTATCAAATTTAGCTTTATCCCCCTCTCCTCATTGCTACCTTTAATACTTTCTCAATTTTATTTTTAATGTGGTTCATGTTTAGCACTTCTAGATTCATTGAATTTTGTGTTTCAGATCATTGTTGCTGTTATTTTTCTTTTAGTTTTGGGATGGTTTCTAGAAAAGAGAGGCAAAAAAAGAATCATTACTGTACCAGAAGTTTTCAAATTCTCATTTAAAAGAGTTACTTGATAATCAACTACATTTACATTAAACACTGACAAGGAATTTTGTAACTGCTTGTTATAGTATACAAAGTAGAGTCTATTAATGTGACTTAACAATTGTATGAGTCTATTTGTCATTTGTATGTTAACATACTGACTTTTTAAGCATATTAACTTTTAAAAAATCATTTTGCCATAATAAAAATAAAAATCATTTTGCCCTCCCTTATCTTCCTTCCTTCCTCCCTCCCTCCCTTCCTTACTTTTTTCCTTCCTTCTTTCCATTTTTCCTTCCACTTTTCCTTCCTTCCTTCCTTTCTTCCTTCCTTCCTTTCTTCCTTTTAAATTTTCTTTCTTCCTTATTTACTTCCTTCTTTCCCTCTGTCACTCTCCTTCTTGCTTTCTTGTTTTGTTATTTTTTTTTTCTTCCTTTTCTATGTCAATATGTACCATGGATTGAATATTTCATTTACTTTATATATTTATAAATTATTGCAAAATTTGAAACTCATGTTGTCACATCTCTGTCCAGCGACAGTCCCATCAAGATGGGTCCTGTGTCTTTTTGAGATGCCCCTATCAATCTTTGAGCACTTTCTTATTTTCTGGCACAGCAAGATGTACCAGGTTCATCTTATACTTTTCCTGCCTCATCCACTCTTCCATTTATCCAAGGAGCCCTGTCTCCTTGTTTCCTTCTATTGGAGAGTGTTGGGTAGCATTACAAGCCAAGATATGAGCTATGGATAAGCACATTGCTCTCAGGATTTCTCTTCAATATTTAAAACTATGAATATCACCGATACCTCTCATTCAAAAACCTAACGACAGTGTTTATTTTGAGTCTCACTTTTGTCATATTTTCATGTATTATAAATCCCTTCTCTGACAGTGAGATATCTGAGTATTGTTATCTTCTGTATAGGTACATATTGTTACAGTCTATCTATATGAAACCAATGTTTTGGCTCTGTTAAGCCACAGCTCCATTTCTGTGAGTGGTCCAAAACAGTGCTAACCTCACTGGACATGCTTTTCTAATGTAAAAGTTTGTAATAATTTTTTTCAGGCAGAAATAAAGGAAGGAAATCAGGGTATAGGTGTTTTTAAGTAGGAAATAATAGACTCATAAACCAAAGATATTGCTTTAAGATTTTAAGTAGCATGAGACAAGCAATCAAAAAGCTAGTCAAATGGACACGATCTTAGGAACACACAATCCATTACCCAAAATTATAGAAATAGAGCAGTTAGGAGATAGAGGCAGAGCAAAATGGTAGAAGAGATTCTTCCACTAATCATTTTACAATGAAAAACACCTTTATAAGAACCAAAAATCAGGTGAGCCCTCATAGTCTTTTTTTTAACTTTGCTTCACTGAAAGGCACTGAAGGCATAGCAAACAGTCTTGAACGGCAGATTCCACCCGTCTCCCAAGCTCCAACCCCAGCAATAGCAGAAGGCTGCCAAGAGCATCTCTGGGTGCTGGGGGAAGGAGAGAGAGCACAGCAATTGAGAGGCATCGAACTCAATACTGTCCTGTTAGAGTAGAAAGGAAAACCAGACCAAATGCAGCTGACACCTGTTCATGGAGGGAGCATTTAAACCAGCCCTAGCCAGAGAGGAATCTCCAATCCCAGTCTCAGAACGTGAGTTCCTGCAAACCTCAACACCTAGGATTAAACTGTTCCAGATCTCTCAGAAAACTTGGCAGTCTAGGCCATAAATTTCTAGACACAATCTGGGCCAGAAGGGGAATCTGCTGCCTTGAAGGGAGGGACCCAGTTCTGGCATCATTCAGCACCTTCTAATGAAGAGACCTTAGGTTCTAAATAACCATGAGTGATATCAATCAAGGTTTGCTTGAAGGCCTTGGGTGAGCCTCTGAGACTTGCTGGCTTTAGATGCCAGCATAGTCACAGTGGAGTAGAGTACCAAACAGGCTCTTGGGGCTCCGAATTCTAGTACTTGACACTTGGAAGGCATTTCTGGACCTGTCCTGAGTCAGAGGGGAACCTACTGCCTCAAATAGTGAGTCCCAGGCCAGGCAGCATTCAGCACAAGCTGACTTAAGGGCCCTTGGGATTTAAGGGAACATCAGCGGTGGTCTGGACGTACTCTCCGTGGTTTGATGTGGTGGGGCTACCAGGTGAGGTTGCTCTGCCTTTGGGAAGGGGAGGGGAAGATTGAGAAGGACTGTGTCTTGTGGTTTGAGTGACAGCTCAGGTTACTATACAATAGAATACTATGTAGAATTCTAAGGTTTTTGACTCTTGTCCTTAACTCTTAGATGGCACCCCTGGACCCATCAAGGGCATAGGGAAACTCACTGCACATAAGAGAAAGACACAGTCATGGCTGGCTTTGTTATCTGCTGATTGTAGAGAACTAGGGACTTCAGCAAACATAGGCAGTAGTTAGGAAGTGGTTATAGCAGGCCTTGGAGGAGACTCACTGATGGTCTGGCTTCTGGTCTGATCCAGCATAGTCATAGTGGTGGTGGCCACAGGGGTGGTTGTGTCACTCCAATCTAATCTTTAGATGGTTCAGAACAGAGAGAGAGACTCTGTTTTGTTTTTGTTTGCTTGTTTGTTTGTTTGTTTTTGAGAGAAAATAAGTTAAGAGAACAACAAGTCTTCACCTGATAATACAGAGAATTCTCCTTGATCTTGTGCAAGACCTTCAAGGCAGTACCTCCATGAGTCTGCAAGAACCACAATGTTACTGGGTTTGGGGTGCCCCCTGAATTACATACAGCTTAGATCACAGCATCAAAGTACTTCAAATATCGGTAAAGGCTTCCCAAGAAGGATGGGTACAAATAATCCCAGACAGTGAAGACTACAATAAATACCTAACTCTTGAAAGCCTAGACACTAAAGAACATATATTAGCATAAACTCTCTCCAGGAATACATGATCTCAGCAAATGAATATACACCAGGGACCAATCATAGCGAAATAGAGATACATGAATTTCAGCTGAGAATTCAAATTCCTACTTTGAGGAAACTCAAAGAAATTCAAGATAACACAGAAGAAAGTCAGAATTCTATCAGATAAATGTAACAAAGAGATTGAATAATTGAAAAACATCAAGCAGAAATTCTGAAGATGAAAAGTGCAATTGGCATACTGAAGAATGCATCAGAGCCTTTTTTTTTTTTACATTCTTTTTTTTTTTATTGCATTTTAGGTTTGGGGGTACATGTGAAGAACATGGAAGATTGTTGCATAGGTACACACATGGCAGTGTGATTTGCTGCCTTCCTCCCCATCACCTATATCTGGCATTTCTCCCCATGCTATCCCTCCCCAACTCCCCACCCTCCACTATCCCTCCCCTTTTCCCCCCGACCCCAGTGTGTGATACTCCCCTCCCTGTGTCCATGTGTTCCCATTTTTCAACACCCGCCTATGAATGAGAACATGCGGTGTTTGATTTTCTGTTATTGTGTCAGTTTGCTGAGAATGATGGTTTCCAGGCTCATCCATGTCCCTACAAAGGACACGAACTCATCGTTTTTGATGGCTGCATAATATTCCATGGTGCATCAGAGCCTTTTAACAGTGGAATCAATCAAACAGTATAAAAAATTAGTGAACTTGAAGACATTATTTGAAAATGTACAATCAAAGAAGACAAAAGTAAAGAAAATTTTAACAAAATGAAGCATGCCTATGGAATCTAGAAAATAGCTTCAAAGGGGCAAATTAAGAGTCATTGGCCTTAAACGGGAAGTAGAGAAGTATATAGGAGTTGAAAGTTTATTCAGAGGGATAATAACAGAGACCCTCCTACACAAAGACAAAGGTACAATATCTAAATACAAGAAACAGATAAAAAACTAAGCAGCTTTAACTCAAGCCATTTAATAATCAGACCCCCAAAGATTAAGGATAAAGAAAGTATCCTAAAAGCAGCAAGAGAAAAGAGGACAACATGCAATACAGCTCCAACACATCAGGCAGAAAAGTTTTCAACAGAACCTTACAAGACAGTAGAGAGTGGCATGACAAATTTAAAGTGCTGAAGGAAAACATAAAAACAAAACAACTTTTATTCAAGAACAGTATATCCAGCAAAAATGTCCTACAGTCATGAAGGAGAAATAAAGGATATTGCCGTCAAACAAAGGCTAAGGGATTTCATCAACACCACACCTGTCCTACAAGAAATGCTAAATAGAGTATTTCAATCAGAATGAAAAGGACATTAATGAGCAGCAAGAAATCATCTGATGTTACAAACCTCACTTGTAATCATAAGTACACAGAAAAACAAAGAATATTATGACATTGTAATGTCATGTTTACTACTCACATCCTAAGTAGAAAGACTAAACAATGAACAAATCAAAAACAATAACTGCAACATCTTTTCAAGAAATAAACATCATAGTAAGACATAAACAAAAAATCAAAAAGTTAAAAACAGGAGAACAAAGTTAAGGCATAGAGTTTTTATCAGTTATCATTTTACTTGTTTTATTTTTGTTTGTGCAAACAGTGTAAGGTTGTTATCAGAATAAAATAATGGGTGATAAGATAATATTTGAAAGTTTTATGGTAAACTCAAACCAAAAAGCAAACAATGTAGACACAAAAAATTAAAAGCAGGAAACCAAATCATAGTGAATGAAGAAAAACTGAAAGCTTTTCCTCTACGATCTGGCACATGGCAAGAATGCCCACTTTTACCACTGTTATTCATCACAGTACTAGAATTTCTAGCTAGAGCAATCAGATGAGAAAGAATTAAACGACATCCAAAAATGGAATTAAATAACTCAATTATCCTTGTTTGCAGATGATATGATCTTATATTTGGAAAAACCTAGACTACACACACACACACACACACACACACACAATTAGAAGTGATAAATGAATTCAGTAAAGTTTCAGGATACAAGATCAAAATACAAAAGTTAGTAGCATTTCTATATGCCAACAGTAAACAATGTGAAAAAGAAATTAAAAGATATGCACAATAGTTAAACATAAAATTAAATACCTAGGAATTAATGAAATAAATGAAATATCTCTATTACAAAAACTATAAAATAACTGACAAAATAAATTGAAGAAAACACCAAAAATTGGAAAAATATTCCAATATTGTTAAAATGTTCATACTCACCAAAGCAATCTACAAATTTAATGCAATCCCTATCAAAATACCAATGACATTCTTCACAAAAATAGAAAAAAAAATCCTAAATTTTATATGGCACCACAAAAGACCCAGAATAGCTAAAGCTATCCTAAGAAAAATGAATATAACAGGAGGAATCAGCTTACCTTTTATACCATACTATCACATTACCTATGATACAAATTATACTACAGAGCTATAGCATGCAAAATAGCATGGTACTGGCACAAAA
Source organism: Ateles fusciceps (assembly GCA_036589455.1). Lineage (NCBI taxonomy): Eukaryota > Metazoa > Chordata > Mammalia > Primates > Atelidae > Ateles > Ateles fusciceps. Next base: position 246,943 of record JAZHEH010002063.1, read on the forward strand.
ACAGACACATAGACAAATGAAACAGAATAGATAACTCAGAGAGAAATCTACACACTTACAGAGAACTCATTTCTGAGAAAGATATCAAGAATGCACACTGGGGAAAAGACAATCTCTTCAATAAATGGTGCTGAGAAATCTATATATTCATATACAGAAGAATGAAACTAGGCCCCTGTATCTCACTATATATGAAAATTCAAATAAAAATGTATTAAAGACTTAAATCTAAGACCTACAACAATGAAACTACTACAAGAAGTCATTGGGGAAAATGTCCAGGACATTGGTCTAGGCAAAAATTTCTTTAGCAATACCCCAAGCACCGGTAATCAAAGCACAAGTGGACAAATGTGATCACATCAAGTTAAAAACTTCTGCATATCTAAGGAAAGCATCAACAAAGTGAAGAGATAAGCCAAAGAATGAGAGATAATATTTGCAAACTTACCATATGACAAGGGATCAATAACCAGAATAAGGAGCTCAAGCAACTGAATAGGAAATAAACTAATAATTCAATATTAAAAGGCAAAATATTTGAATAGATATTTTTCAAAAGAAGACTACACATTGCAAATAGTCATGTGAAAAGGTTCTCAACATCATAGATAATCAGAGTGATGCAAATAAAGATGACAATGAGATATCATCGCACCCCAGTTAAAATGGCATATATTTAAAAGACAGTAAGAAATGCTGACGAGGATAAGGAGAAAAGGGAACTCTTGTACCCTGTTGGTGAGAATGTAAATTAATACAACCACTATGGAGAACAGTTTGGAGGTTCCTCAAAAACTAAAAACAGAGCTATTGTATGATCCAGCAATCCCTCTGGTGATTAAATATACTCTGCTGGGTATATACCAAAATAAAGAAAACCTCCATATCAAAGAGATAAATGCACTCCCATGTTTGTTGCGTGCTTTTCACAATAGCTAAGATATGGAAGCAACCTAAATGTTCATCAATGGATAAATGGATAAAGAAAATGTGCACATACGCAATGAAATACTATTCAACCATAAAGAAAATGAGATCCTGTTATTTGCAACAACATTAATGTAAATGAAGATCATTACGTTAAGTGAAATAAGCCAGGCACATAATGACAAACATCTAATGTTCTCTTTTATTTGTGGGATCTAAAAATCAGAACGATTGAATTCATGGACACAGAGAGTAGAAGGATGGTTACCAGAGGCTGGGAAAGATAGTGGTTGGTTGGGGGGAAGTGGGGATGGTTAATGGGTATAAAGATTAGTTAGAAAGAATGAATAAGATCTACTATTTGATAACACAGCAGGGTGACTATAGTCAATAATAACTTAATTGTACATTTAAAAGTAGCTACAATATCATATTTGTTTTTAACAGAAAAGATAAATGCTTGAAGGGATAGAATCACCATTCTCCATTATGTTATTATTATACATTGCGTGCCTGTATCAAAGCATCACATGTACCCCATAAACATACACACCTACTATGTGTTCAGAAAAATTAAAAATTAAAAAAAAGTTAAAATAGAGCAGTCAAATTGTTTAATATTTTTGAACCTATTCGCTATTGGGAGCACTTTAGTTTGGAGGTAGTGATAAACAGAGGGATCTCAGATTAAGGTACAAACTCTAGTTTTGAGAAATGTATAGCCTTATCAGAGACAAAAATATTTATTCATTTATTCATTCACCAAATATTTATTAATAGACTACTATTTGTCAGGAAATTTTCCTGAGGAAACTGGTAAAAAAACAAGCCTAGTTTTACTGTTGTCTGAGGGTTATGCTTTAATGGAGTGAGGCAGACAATAGCCTAGTTAGTTATACCTTGTGTTGAGTGTTATGAAAAAAATGAAAGAGATGTAGTAATGACTGGATAACTATTTAAACTGGAGTTATTAAAAGAGCACTCTTTCAGAAGATGATACTTAATTATAAGCCCTAATGACAAGAAGGAATGGGCCATGTAAAGAATAGAAAGAATATTATTCCTGGCACAGGGAACAACTAAAGTGTTAAGGTCCCAATGCATGAATGACCTTGCTGGATACATAAGTAGATAATATAAAGAAGGCAAGCATAGGTAGATTATGATAGATTCTGAAGAAGCAGGCAAGGGTCAGATTGTGTAAGGCTTTGTAAACCAATGTAAGAAGATTGGATTTTATTCTAAGTCATTGAAAGTCTTTGAGCATAACATAGTAAATGAACTAACAGAGGTATCTGGGGTTTAATTTGAGAATACAACTTAGAATGGGAGTTGGGGAACCTGGAAGAGAAAACCGAGCCTGAAAAGGTGATGAGGGGGTTAAATAGGTCACTCACTGAGCCAAGGTGTGGGGAAGAGTTGGGGTGGGTACTTTGTAAATGACTGGCAGAAGACACTGGCATGCTAGGCACAGAAATAATATTTCTGGGAAAGGGAATATAATCAAGCAAACTCATTAAATCATAAAATCTGTGATGTATGCTGGAAAAGAACAGGTCTGTTTGGAATGCAAGGAGAAGTGAAATTACAGTCAAGTAGCAGGAGAATCAGTTAAATTGCAAATATTATAAATAAAGCAAGAGATGATGAGTGCCTGAATTAGGACCATGGGGATGGAAATAAAATTGGAAGAAGCAATGGACTTAATTAATGGTTAGTGTATAAAGCTGTCAAGACATGCTGGCTGATTGCATGTGGAGTGAGGGAGAGGGAAAGTATTTATTCAAGAACGATTTTTGGGTTTTTAGTCCTCAGTGATATACAAAGACCAAACAAAATTTCGCTTTGTTATGTATAGTTTATGCAAATAAGAGATTTTTTTCCTTTTTGCTTTGTACCTTCTAGTGTTGTATGTATTTTTTACTAGTTGTGGTGGATCCTAGTTGAAATGCCCACTTGTGTATGGGGCATTCACTCACCCAACTACTAGAAATGTTGGTAGATGAGGACACAGCTTATTCCCTTCTCAGGAATTGTAGTCATCTTAAAGGGGTTGCTTTACTCAAGGTTACATTCAGTCCCTGGAATCATCTTGCATCCAATGACTGGTTGATGAAGGAGTAACAAAAACTTGGGCAACCTTACTTCCATTTGGGAAGCCTGTTAAGACCATTCCAACTCCAGAACTCTCAGTGAGACCAGTTGATCCCTCTGGTATAAATTCACGACAGTTCAAGTTTTCCCTCTGACCAACCTTCTTTCTTCATTCACTCATAGATGGTATTTCTGAGGGCACTTCCCAATAAGTCACGTGCATCTCAGAGTTTATCTCTTAGGGACTCAAAATATGACTTTTATAATCTAAAAGGAATTTAACAACAAAAATCAATTTTGTTTTGGAAAATTAAGAGGCTTAATACTATGTAAAAGATGCTTAGATTTTCTCAGCCGCTGTAAGAAATAGATATTTCTAGCCATGTGCCATGGTATGTGCATATAGTCCCAGCTACTAGGAGGCTGAGGTAGGAGGGCTGCTTGAGCCCCAGGACATCAAGGCTGTAGAGTTCTATGATCATGCCTATTAATAGTGACTACACTCCAACCTGAGCAGCAAAGTGAGACTCCCATCTTATATATATATATATATATATATATATTTCATACATATATATGTATGAATAAATCAGAAAATTAAAAACCCATTTTGTTAACAAAAAGGAAATAGCTACTTCCTATAAGTATCTGATTAAAACGGTTTAACATTGTGAATAGACATTCTGCATAACATGCCTAACACTATTTGTAAGTGAAATGATTATTTTGTACTGTTGCACATGCTCAAATACCTACTGAAACCTGTGTATGCATTTGCATGTGTGTGAGAGTAAGCTTAGATTTCTCCAAATAGGCTAAAGAACATTCATTTTCAATTATTATGTACTTCCTATGGTAATTAAATGTATGATTTGTCAAGAAGTACTTTTCCATATTACATAGTATCTCTACCTCTATTCACAACTTATAATTCCTGTTATTCATTACCCTTAAACACATTGGAATAAAAGAGTTTAGAATAACCTTTCCTGTATTTTAAAAAAGGCTCTTGAGGGTCGGCATTGCACGTTTCCAGTAAGGATTTAATCAATCCTTAAATATATTTTCCTGCTTATTATAACATCAAGCAACTTATGAACATGCAAAAAAGAATTGAAAATGTTAGTTGAATTTTCATCAGCTAAGCTCTGCCAGTTGGAAAGTTAATAGCTTACCTCAAGTGACACCTGTAAAGTAAAAGCAAAATTAATTAGAAATCTTTACTCCTGACAGGTTAGACAAGCATGTCTCTTCTTATCTTGTCTCTTTGACAACCATCTGCCTTGTATATGAGAAATAAATAGAAGAAAATGGTATTTAAAATGAAAATTATAAACACATGTACACACAAACTGTGAGAAGACAAGTTAATTAAAATACACTTATTGTGTATGTACATTTTGAGAATTGCCTGTTAAGCTTAGAAATGGCAAACAAAATCTTGTTACTGATGAAAAATAAGTGATAGAAAATATATAAATTGTAGTCAATCACTTTTTCTACATATTTTGTTATCTTTAACGGTGTTTAAGTACTTGGTATAGGAAATTAGGTGTTTGTTCACATTAAGTTCATAATAAATTGGTTTTGAAAATAGCATATTCTATTTTCCAGAATGAAAAGAGCTTTATATTTTCTGTTTATATAAATGATATATTTATATTATAAAAATTTTTATAGAAACAGTATGAATAGAAAAGTAAAATTTACTTTGAATTCTAACTCCTAAAAGCAAAGTCTTAACTGTTTTGTACCTATATTTTTATTAATACTTTCTATTTTTGTATCTATCTACTACTTACATCTATATAAATAATATTGTATATAATAAGTCATATTACATTTGCTATTTTTATATATATTTATTTTCAGTGAAAATGTCATGGACTTTGTTTCATGTTAATACACATAGATTTATAACCTAGTTTTAAATAGCTTTGCACTTTTTATTATATTGCCATATCACATTTTATTCAAATGTTCCCCAAATGAAAAACTTTCAAATAGTTCCTCTTTTTAGAATATATAAAATAAAACACCTTAAAAAGTTAAATACAAAAGAAAAGAAAAGAAAGAAAGAAAGAAAGAGAAAGAAAGAAAAACAAAGAAGGTAGCATGTGTGAAAAACCATTCACATATTTCCTTATAACACTTTGTTATAAATGGAATTTTGGGGTCAAAGGGATCATCATATTTAAGAAACTAAGATGTATGATCTTAGGTAAAATGTAGTTACAGATAAATGCAAAATCTCTAAGTGTACAATGCACAGAAAGACAAATACTGCATGATCTCACTCATATGTGGAATCTAAAAGGGCTGATCTCATAGGAATAGGGTAGAATGTTGGTTACCACGGACTGGAGTGGTTGCAGGGAGGGATCAGGGAGGTGTTGGTCAAAGGATGCACTGCAGTGTTGACAAATGCTTACACCCAAGTAACTCATATTATGACAACGATGTAGAACATTTCCCTTATGAAAGTGCCCCCATACCCCGTCCTGTCAATCCCATCCCACAAAACACAGAAAGCAACTTTTCTTTTTCACCGTAGATTATTCTTGTCCCTTTTACAACTTTATGCAAACAAATCATACAATATGCTCTTTACGTGTTCAGCTTCTTTTCTTCAACATAATGTCAATGACATTCTTTTCTGTTGTGTTTGTCAATAGTTTCTTCCTTTTCATTGTTGAATAGTATGCTATTGTATGAATAAATAATTTTTTACCCATTCTCTGCTGATGGATACTTGGGGTGTTTCCCTGAGATATTTATTTTTCCCAGCTTTATTGAGATATAGATGAAAACAAAAATTATATATATTTAACATGTACAATGAGAACATTTGATGGATAATATAAACATTGTAAAGTGATTACCACAATCAAGTTAATTAACACATCCATCACCTCACATAGTTACTGTGTGTGTGTATGTGTGTTTGTGTGTGTGGTGAGAACATTTAAGTTTACTCTCAGCAAATTTTAATTATATAATACAGTATTAATAACTATAGTCACCATACTGTATATTAGATCCCAATAATTTATTTCTCTTATAACTGAAAGGTTATACCTTTTTGACCAAAATTTCTTCATTCCTCCAATCCCCAGGTCTTAGTAACCACCATTCTACTCTGTGCTTCTGTGAGTTTGACTTTTTAAGATTCCGCCATATAAGCGAGATTATCGAGTAATGATCTCTCTGTGTCTTTCTTATTTCACTTTGCATAATGTCTTCCAGGTTCTTCCATGCTATTGAAAACGACAGGATTTCCTTTTTAATGGCAAAATAATATTCTGTTGTATATGGAAACCATATTTTTATCCATTCATTTGTCCATGGACACTTAAGTTGTTTCCATATCTTCAATCTTGTGAATAATACTGCAATTAACATGGAATTTCAGGTATCTGTTTGAGATGTTTATTTCATTTCTTTTGGATATATACCGAAAAATGGGATTGCCACATCATATTGCCACACCATATAGCCACATCATATTTTGATTTTTTTTTGAAGAACCTCCACTCTGTTTTCCATAATGGGTGTACTAATTTACATCCTCATTAACAAAGTACAAGGATTCCCTTTATGCACACTTCCCCAGCACTTGGTATCTCCTGTGCTTTTGACAAACCATCCTAACAAGTGTGAGATAATACCTCAACATGTTTATGCCTTGCATTTCCTGGATGATTAGTGATGTTGAGCACCTTTTCATATACCTGTTGGCCAATTTTATGTCTTCTTGGGAAAATATATGTTCAAGTCCTTTTCCCACCTTTAAGCAGGTTATTCGTATTTTTGCTATTGAGTTGTATGAGTTTCTTATGTATATTAAATTTTAACCCTTCATCAAATATATAGTATGGACATATTTTATTCATTTCTGTAGGTTGCCTTTGCATGTTGTTGATTCTTTCCTTCGCTGTTCAGACTTCTTTTACCCTTTCAAAAAATCAACTCAGTTTTGTTGATCTTTTGTATTGTCTCCTTAGTCTCTACTTCACTTATTTCTGCTCTAATATTCATTATTGCCTTCTTTCTGCTACATCTCAGCTTAGATTTTTCCTCTTTCTTACCTCCTTTGAAGTGTAAGTTAGGTTGTTCAGTTGGAATTTTTTTTTCTTAACATAGGTGTTTATTATTATATACTTCCTCTCAGAACTGCTTTAGCTTCTATGTTCATTTATCACAATATAATTTTCAATTTCCCTTTTGTTTTTTTCTTTGACTCGTTAGTTGTTCAAGAGTGTGTTTAATTTTCACATAACTGTGTTTTCAGAGTTTTCCTACTCGTTATTAATTTTTATTTTCATATTTATTGTTGTCAAAAAGAGTATTTTATATAATTTCAATCTTGCTTAATTGTGTTAAGTCTTGTTATGTAGCCCCAAAATACATATGATCTTAGAGAATGTTTTATGTGTGTTTGAGATTCATATATATTCTTCTGTTGGGTTGAATGTTCTCTATATATGTCTATTGGGTCCATTTCGTCCTAAAGTGTAGTTCACATCCAATGTTCCCTTATTGAATTTTCATCTGGATATTGGAAGTGGGGTGTTGAAGTTCCCTACTATTATTTGTATCTACAATCTATTTCTCCTCTCAGATTTATTAATATTTGCTTTATATATTTTGGTGATCCAATATTAGATGCATAAATACCTAATAATTATTATATAGTCTCTTAATGGCATGACTCCATTATCATTATATAGTGATTTTTGTCTCTTGGGACACATTCTAGACTTAAAAGTATATTTGGTTTGCATATAAGCATCTCCACTGCTGCTCTCTTGGTTACGATTAGCGTGGAATAACATTTTTCATCCCTTTTCACATTCAGCCTCTCTGTGTCCTTAAAACTGAAATGAGTCTCCTGATGACAGATATCTAGTTGGATCTTGTTTTATCCATTCAACCACTCTGTGTCTAACTTCATTACAATATTTAATTAATTTAAATTTAAGTAATTATTAATAGGGAAACATTTATTGCGGTCAATCAGTTAATTGAATTTTGACTATGTTTTAGCTCCCCTTGTTCCTTACTTCCTCTCTTACTATCTTTCTTTGTAATTTGATGTTTTATGTAGTAGCATGCTATAATTTTTTTCTTTTATCTTTTTTGTAATCTACTACAGGTGTCTTTTTTGTGGGTTACTATAAGGCTTTCATAAAACTTAACAATCTATTTAAAGCTTATAACAACTTAACTTCATTCTCTATATGAAAAAACTGTAAAATTTGTTTTTCCCCTCCACATTTTATTTATGTGCTCTCTTAATTTTCTTTGGATTGATCCTGCTTGGTATCCTTCATGTATCATGTCATTAGACATTCTACTCCCTCCCAAGATTTGGAAAGTTTTAAACCATTATATCTTTAAATAGGTCTTTTCCCCCTTTTCCTACTCTACTCTTCCTAAGAATACCACATTGCATATATTTTTTCACTTGAAGAAGTTCCATAGGTCCTGTTTGGTGTCCTCATGCTTTAATATCCTTTCCTCTTTTTGTTCCTCTAACTGGTTAATTTCAAAATGGCCTGTTGTCATTTTCGCTGATTTTTTTCTGCATGATCAATTCTGCTGTTGCAGGTTATATAAATATTTAGCCAGTTCTAATAGACACTCACAAATAATATCATGAGACAAATCTTGTCTTGTCCTTTTCTTAAAAAGCTCACCTGTCATCTCACAGAAATACAGTATACGTTTTATCTGCAATGTTTATAGAAGCCTATGTCTACCATAGTCACAATTAATTAAATATTTTGGTTAAAAGGCAATTGTAATGTATTTAATAACATTGTTATTAATGTAAGTATGTCAGTTAAGATAAATAGAACATAAAATATTCTTTATTTTTATTTTTTATTGTGATAAACCCACATAACATGAGATTGCACATTTGTAACCATTTTCGAGTACTATACAGTTCAGTGGCATTAAATACCTTAACATTGTGCAACAACTTATCACCATTTTTTTCAGATCTTTTATTATATTTTCAAATGAAGATGCTGTACCCAATAAACAATAACTCCTCATACCCCTCTACCCCAGCATTTGACAATTTACCATTCTGTTTTCAGTCTCTATCAACTTGACTGCTCTGGGTACTTCATGTAAGTGCAATCATACAATATTTGTCTTCCTGTGTCTGCTTATTTCACTTAGAATAATGTCCTCAGAGCTTATTCATATTGTAACATGTCAAAATTTCATTTATCTGTAAGGGTGAAAAACATTCCATTGTGTGTATATGCCATATTTTATCCATTTATCCATTGATAGACATATAGGTTAGTTTCCGTCTTTCATTTATTGCCACTGTGAAAATGGGCATAAAAATATAGGCTAGCAAATTCTTGATTTCAATTCATTTGGATATATACCCACAAGTGGAAGTGGTGTTTATGATAATTCTATATAGTTTTGAGAAACTTCCATACTATTTTCCAGTAGTAGTTGTACCATTTTTGTTCCTACTAACGACGTACATGTGTTCCAATTTGTCCTGATCCGTACCAAGACATGCTGACATTCTGTTTTTTTGTTGTTGTTGTTGTTCCAATTAGCTCTAGTCACAGGTGTGAGGTACGAGAAATTCCAGACTTCTAGCAGGTCTGTATTCCCAGTCAAACTTTTATGAGCAGTACGTGCTGCTCTCTGTTCACTTTTCCAGGCTGAGATCTGAGTTTACATAACAGAGACTAGTCTTTAGGCATCCCAGAATAAATTCAAATCTTGCGAATAAGGTCTACTCTGCTCCCTCCTGTTTAAAGGGAGAGGGCTGAGAAACAGACTGCTGCCTTAGATGGTCAATTGAATGTCTTCACCTTAAAACTCTGGCCTCAGGTATTTGTGGGTGATAGTTTTCCAGCAACTTTCCCAAAGAGCATCAAAGTACTTTTCCCTGACTGAACTCCAAGTCAGGCGAAACAGATACTAGTCGCTCAGACATCCCACAGACAAATTAAAACATTGTTGTGCTCTCTCTGCTTTGAGGGAGGGAACTGGAAAACTGGGAAGCTGCCTCCTCTAAACCAAGACTGTGCAACACGGGGTATATGAAGGTAATGCTCAATAAAAAATGTGAGGAAATTTCCTGCCATTTGAATTCTGCCTTTTCTTGATTGAGCATTTATTTGGTTGCTGTATACCTTTGGCTATTTTCCAGAGCTCCTATAAGTAAGTATAGCCAGTCTCTACTTTTTTGTTTGCTTGTTTTAATATTTCCATGGGGGAAACAGATACCTAGAGCTTCCTAGTTCACTGTTTGGCTGATGTCACTTCAAAATCATAATTTTTTTTAAGTTTTTATTTTTTAATTGAGTGACAAGAATTGTACATGTTTATGGGATACAGTGTGATGTTTCAATACATATATGCATTGTGTAGTGATCAAATCAGGGTAATTAGCGTGTCCATCACTTCAAACACTTGCTATTCCTTTGTAGTGAGAAGATTCAAACTCCTCTCTTCTAGGTATTTTGAATTATGTATTATTGTTAACTATAGTTGCCCTGCCATGCAACAGAACACCAGAACTTATTCCTCTGTGTAACTTTCTGCCCACTGATCAATCTCTTCCATACTCCCATCCCCTTTACTCCCTAAAATCTGGTAAATACTATTCTACTTTCTACTTCCATAAGATTAACATTTTTAGATTCATATGAGTGAGATCATGTGATATTTGTTCTTTTATGCTTGGTTTATTTCACTTAACATAATATCCTCTAGGTACATCCATGTTGATGCAAATGATAGGATATCATTATTTTTTATGGTTGAATAATAATATCCAGAATGTATAAAGAACTCAAATAACTCAGTAGCAATCCAAAATAAACAAAAAAACAACAACAACAAATAACCTAATTTAAAAATGGGCACAACATATGAATAGACATAAAAAAGACATACAAATGGTTAACAGATATATGAAAATATTTTCAACATAACTAATCATCATGGTAAACAAATCAAGACGAGAGTGAGATACCATCTCACCCATTAGGATGACTATTAACAAAAAATAAAAAAATAAAAAAATGCCAGCAGTAATGTGGAGAAAAGGGAGCACTTGTACATAACTGGTGGGAACATAAGTTGGTGCAGCCACTATGGAAAACTGTATGGAGGTTCATCAAAAAAATTAAAATCTGAACTACCATATGATACAAGAATCCAACTACTGCGTATATAACCAAATGAAATGACATTAATATGCTGAACAAATAACTGCATTCCCATGTTTATTGCAGTACTATTCACAATAGTCAAGATATGAAATCAACCTAAATGCCCATCAGTGGATTAATGGATAAAATATATGGTATAATTACACAATAAATGAGTAATTTTTAAACAAACACAATATAATTAAAAGCTTTACTGTATTGATTATGATTTGATTATTCTATAATTATTCAAAAGATGCTAATGAATCTTGCTTAACCTGAGAGGCATCGCTATCAACATCATCCGCTATCGACATCAGTACTCATTGATAGGTCAGACTCATTTTATGCTATTGTGTCCCTTCTACCATTTTCATATTTTTTTTCCAATCTCCCCAATAAAATATCCAAGAATGAGTCTAATATCAGTCATTTATATCTCTGTGTTAATTTGAGATTATTCTCTAAGTTGTTGGAAAAAGGTTTTTCTTCATTAAAAGAACATCAAATATTGGTGAGTTTATGAAAGAGACAGCTTAATTCACACCATGTAAGTTGTTATTCAAGGCTTAAATACTAAAACCCACAACCTCATCTGGCCATGAACTGGCTCATCAATTGTGTGCTTTTCTAATATACAAAATAAAATTATTGATCAAATTATGGTTTATTTAAAGTTAATCTGTTTCACTCTATCACACTCATGGGAATTACAGCTATTGTTCAAATCATTCTACCACATTCCTCCATATCTTCCAGGGTCTATCATATATGCTAAATCAATTTATCACCTGAAATCTACCAATTATTAACTTAAATGTAGTATTATTTCAACAATCTAGGCCCATAAGCAAGAATGAGTATTGCTTCTCTTTATATTTTCACTTATTTTTAATAAATGACTTTTTCATGCTCCATTTCTCCTCCTTTGAAATGTCTCCAAGGACCTCAGGATCTTATACTACCTCCTAAATTTCATATAGAATTTTATATGTCCAGCTCTCCAATTCTATCTGTAGACTTTCATGAGGGACAATTTAGTCTAGAGATTGGACACTATAAAAATGAACATAAAATAAAATTTATGCATATAAATTAAGTCATTTTAAATTAATTTGAGCTCTATCTTTAATATAGGTACCAACTTAATAGTGTTTCTTTTCTGATCTATGGAATGTGGCTAGTCAGCCTTTGTCTAATCATACTAATAAGGTAATGCTATGGATTTTTGGATATTGGAATACTTCATACGCTTTGAAACATTCTGTCATTATTATTAATCTCAAATGTAAGAATAAAGATTTTTCTGCAAGTTTCCTCACCCATAGCATCATATTGCCTAATTGAGATCCAGTACTCAGCTTGTCAAATCTAAGTATTTCAAGTTAGCTAGAGTGAATTTTAGTTTGGGCTAAATTACACTATTGATTTAGTAATTTGGTTTCAAATAGTTATGTTCACTTAATTGTTTTGAGGTCTATCATGACATTTAAAAATGGAGTTGTGGAAATTTATTTCACACTTTTGAAGGCTTAAGTGTGTGTTTTTTAAAATTTACTCACATCTACTATGAAACTTTGTGTAGAATCTTTAGTCATATGAATCTCTTGCAGTTGCTTTTCACATGTAGGTTTGTTTTAAAGAGTGAGTGCCTTCAACAAAGTTCTATAGCAACAGACATAATGACTGTCATGTGTTGCAGTGATACAATAGAGTTATGTCAATTGTGTATAGTAGTCAGTTTTCTAGATATTTAAAAGTCCGCTATGATGAGGGACTTCTATTTCAATTAACTTGCCTTCATGCTTTATATAATAATAATAATAATAATAATAATAAATAGCTATCACAACGTTCACAACTATTATTTTATCTATGCAAGATGTTGAATAAGCATATAACATTTAAACATGATACTATATTTCCATACCATGACTGATTCCTGCCTTAGCTGTTTCATCTACTGACGGAATCAAAAATGAAATGCAATTAGGATTTTTTTGTTCATTTCTGTTGGCCTAGTAACATGTTGTATATTACCTAGATTTCCAAAACCTATAGTCATAATCTCATTCAGGAAGCATTTAGAGAGAAAAACAGCATGACTGACAGAAATGTAACACTTTTCAAAGTGTCTTCAGTGGAAAGTTGTTTAGTATTACCACAAATTTGGAAAACACTAACTGAAGGAAAACACTTTTTTCTGCAAACTTCTTAGATAAGCTGCATTTCAAATTTCTCTGAAGAGAACATAGTGGGCATCAATTTGCCAAAGACAGTTCACTGCAGAATACATGCATGCATACTCTTTTTTCAAAGCACTACACAAATGATTCTTCATATTTTAGAAACTCTTGCAAAGAAAAATTTTAATGTTCTTTCAAGTGCATGTTCTTTCAAGTACATTGACTGAAAGTTTGTGTCTCCCAGAAATGTAAATACTGAAGCCCTAACTCCCAATGTGATGGTAGTAGGTGGGGCCTTTGTGAGGTAATTAGTTTTGGATGAGGTCATGAGGTTGGAACTCCCCCTGATAGGATTAATGCTCTTATAATAATAAGAAGAAAAATCAGAACTTCCTCTCTCCACCATAAGAAGACACAGAGAGAAGGGGCCCTCTACAAGACTAAGAGGAGAACATGACTGTACTGGCACCCTGTTCTTGAAATTCCAGCCCCCAATATTGTCAGAAATACGATTTTTTTGTTTAAGATATCCAGTCTGAAATATTTTGTTATGGCAGCCCGAACTAACTAAGATAATATTGTTGAGGAATTTGGGCCCAAACTGAATTTACTCTTCATCTTTGAAACTTACTGGCAGTCTAACACTATCTCTAAGTCTATCACTCATAAGTAGAGTAGAGATACTAATAACTTGCAGGGTTATTGTGATGATTGTATGTACACGGCTTATAGTAAGCTACAAATAAATGACAGCTGTTATGATTATTATTATTCCCTATTATTATAAGTTTCTCTTTTCCTTCTCAGGCTAAAATTTGAAAATAAATTGAAAATTTAGAAAATTATAAATTTGGCTGCTCAAACTGAAAAATTCTGGTCAAAATATAATATCCCTGTGGATCTTTTTAGAGAGGGCAATTATTCATAAACTGTGGCTGTTAAAACTAATTCCAGGATAGTTAATCTTGGAGTTTTCAGGGTAGTATTATAATAAATCAGCTGTTCGAGTATGATCAATAGCTATTGATAAGCCTAGGTGAAATGTTCTCTCTTGAGCTTGCTGATTTTGTACTGACTTTTGCATCTCAGCAGGCTCAACTGGGTCAAGTAATATGTTAGATGCATTAAGTAGGCACTCCATTGAGCTCCAACACACCAAGAAATTTTCATGCACTGATCTCCCATATTCTGGGTTGTAAGTATAATTTTTATACCCATAGTACCTCAAGGTAGCTCTCACAATAACTTACTTCTTGTCTAGTTAAAAATAATTCTCATAACCCAATTTACCTTTTTTGCTGGAGAACTGTATTCATGTCTGGTCAATCATTTTGTTTCACAAGAAAATGTCTTCGGATATAGATAACTAAATCATTTTGCATATTTGCTTTGGAATGTCTACCTGAGGATATATCCTAGGATCTTAACTCTAAGAAATAAATACATAGATGCTGAATTGTTTTGATATGAAATACAGTGATAAAATCATGATTTAATATTTATACTACAACATACCTTCCTTTTAAAAATAATGTTTTAAAAATCTAGTCTTGCTAACTTATAAGCATTATTAACTTACTAACTTAAAATCATTTGTGCTAGCTATGGTATAAAATTTTTTTATTTATTAAATTGGATAAGGCTTATTGCCGCCAGAGACCTTATAACTTACCATATAGCACATTTTATGTTTTCATTTGTAAGCAATATGTGTATTGAAAGGTATCGAGTATGTTGTGCTATTTTCCTTATTATATTTTCCAAGTTTGCATGTGCTCTCTCTCAGTGCCTTTTTGAATTATCACTAAGTATACATGAAATTATGAACATATGTGTAATACATATGTATATATATGTGTGATATATATGTCTGTGTGTGTATATATACACACACACACAGAGAGAGAGAGAGAGATCTGCTTCCTATTTTCATTTCATTTCTCCATAGGAGTGCATTCTGCTATAAAGGCAATTAAGTTCTTTTAAAATAAGAAGTTAATGCGGAAAATACTTCTGATCAGTTCTGCTTTAATTTTATCATGGACTAACAATGCTTACAAGACATTTTGATTAAGTGATAATGGGAGAATGTACATGTATTCACATGAAATTAAAATGGACTAAGTTGCCACACACACTAAATGCCAGCATATTCCTCTAAAATATGTCATAGGAGCTTACGGAACTTGTAAATAAATGTCAAGCTTTTAGAAAAAAAATATAGTAAACAAGAATAGCATCGTTCATTCACTAATTGGCCCTATTCTGAGTTTGTTTTGGTACTATTGTTGCAAAACTCTGCAGTGTTGCTTAATTCAACTCCATCTGGTACTTCCCCCCCCCCCCCCCAAAATCGGGGCTTTCAAAATGCCATCCTAGTGTAGATGTAGCAAACTCATGATAAGTTCATGGCAATTGGTATTCACTACATAAAATTACTGAAACTGAGAATCTTGTCTCAGCTCAGTTTTTGACCTAGGATACAGTCACCTGTATATCTCTGTATTGACTTATAGTCATCTTATGCCTACATCTTTTCCAATCATCTGGGACTAGGAGCACAGAGCCATGTGATATAAAGCACCACCAACAAAAGGCTACTTGTAGAACAAGTTATGAGTGAAGCAGGTGACCATTAAAGGTGCTGTGGGAAGGCAAGTGCCATGTACATTCTCTATCTTTTTGTTCAGAATAACTTAGTGGTCATCAACAAGGAATGAAAGGAATCGATCCCTTGTTGATGTATACTGGTCTTATAATTCTATGAGTTACGAATTAGGGAAGGTATAAGGAAAATAATACCAAAGATATTACATATTTTCTCTTGCTTCTTACATATTTGAAACTGCATTATACTGTATTTCAAATGTTTGGGATAATTAAGACTGACTTGATGGGTCCAAGAAAATTCTCAGCAAGTACAACTGGACATTTGGATAAGACTTCAATATATTTTAATTTATCCTAATAGTTTTCAACACTTTGTTCAAGTTTTTTGGCTGAGTTGTACATTTAGCATTGTGTTCCTATGTGCTACCTTAAAACTGAAAGCAGTTCTTCAAAAAAAAAAAATAATAATACCTTATTGTAACACTTGTTTTATAAGCAAAAATTCAACACAAAATACAACCTATAGGTTGCGCAGTCTTTGAAAGCAAGCCAAGGTATATTTAAATCCCAGCTCTTTCACCTAGGAGCTGTGTAAATTTGCTGATCTGTCTTAAACTTACTATACTTCATTTTCCTAATACATTTAATGGAAATAAAAATACATGTCTCCAGTTGTTGTGTAGGTATTAAATGAAATAATTTATGTAAAGGACTTGGCACAGTATATGGCTTATTAATAAGCACTCAATAAAATGATAGTCCATTAGACTAGGGTCCCCATCCTTTTTGACACCAGGGACCAGTTTCGTGGAATACAATTTTTCCACTGACCAAGGAAGGGAATGGTTTCTGGATGAAACTTTTCCACCTTAGATCTGGCATTGTAGTCTCATAAGGAGTGTGCACCCTAGATCCCTAGCATGCATAGTCACAATAGGGTTCCTGCTCCTATGATAATCCAATGCTGGCTGGGCGCGGTGGCTCAGGCTTGTAATACCAGCACTTGGGGAGGCCAAGGTGGGCGGATCACCTAAAGTCAGGAGTGAAACCCCATCTCTACTAAAAATACAAAAATTTGCTGGGCATGTTGGCAGGCGCCTGTAATCCCAGTTACTCACGAGGCTGAGGCAGGAGGAGAATTGCTTGAACAAGGAAGACAGAGCCTGCAGTGAGCCAAGATGGTGATATTGCACTCCAGTCTGGGAGACAAGAGAGAAACTTCATCTCAAAAAAAAAAAAAAAAAAAAAGAGAGAGAGAGAGAGAGAGAGAATCCAATGCCTCCGCTGATCTGACATGAGTCAGAGGTCAAGTGGAAATGCTGGCTTGCCCACTGGCTCACCCACTGCCTCACTCACCTCTTGCTGCATGGCCAGGTTCTTAATAGGCCATTAACCAGTACCAGTCAGGAGTCCAGGAGTTGGATACTCCTGCATTAGACCACATCTCCAAAGCAGTGATGCAAGACAATCCACTGAGGTACTAAATAAAATACTAAGCATTTAATTTGTAATATTACTTTCTTTTAGTTTAAAACCACATTAATACTACATAATATATATATATATATATATGTATAACTTTAAATAAGCATACAAATGTAATCATATCATATATGCTAAGTTTTTTTTGGTGTTTATAGTTCTTCCTTTTTAGCTCGTCTCATCCCTATCTCTATCTTTCTCCTTTGCCCATATCAGCTCCTTTGTCTACCCACAACAAACACATTCCAGGTATAGATCTGTATCAATTAGTAATGCTCTTGGCTGCAAATAACAGAACATCCATTTAATAGTGTCTTAAACAAGTAAGAAATTTAATTACATCACTTAACAAGAGGCCTGGAAGTAGTCAGACAGTTTTAGAGTTGCTTCATTGATTCAATGGTATTTGCAGGCCAGATAGATAACTCTTTATTTTTTTCTTCATTTTAGTAAGATGGCTGCAATGATGTCAACCACCAAAATCTCATGTAAAACCATGCCCAGTGGCTCACATGTGTCATCCCAACACTTTAGGAGGCTGAGGTGGGAAGAAGGCTTAAGGCCAGGAGTTTAAGATCAGCCTGGCCAACATGGTGAGATCCCCATCTCTACAAAAGTAAAAATAAAAAATTTAGCTAGACGTGGTTGTATGTCACTTAAGTCCTAGCTACCTGGGAGGCTCAGGTGGAAGGAATGCATGAGTCTAGAGGTTCTAGGTTACAGTGAGCTGTGATCATGCCATTGTACTCCAGCCTGATTGACAAAATGAGACCATGTCTGAAAAAAACTTCTAAAAACTCAAAAACAAAACCCAAACATCTCATGTGACAGCATTATAAGAAGAAAGGAGAATTCAAAAGGAAAAAAAAAAGTCTTTCCTGTACATCTTACACACACACACACACACACACACACACACAGAGGGAATTGGTCAGTTTGTTTCTAAACTAGTATCACGCTATACACGCTTTTAGCATCTTGCTTTTCTCATTCAAAAATATGTACTGAAAATTTATATGGGTCGACTACCAGAGCTCATATACATATTTTTATTGACTGCATAATGTTCTATGTTGTCACTATAGTATCATATATTCACTCATTTCTCCATTGAGGGAAATTCGGCTTTGATTCCAGACTTTTTTTTTTTTACCACTTTTGAAAAGTTCTGCAGTCATCATTTTGGCTGATACAGTTTTCTATATATTGGAGGTCTTGTTTTATTGAGTAGATTCCTAGAAGTGAGATTACTGGGTAGAAGATTATATGTATTTTTAATTTCAGTAGATAGTCTAGATTGTGCGCCCCCAAAAAGTTATAATATCTTATATTTCCACCAGCAATATATCAGAGAAATTTTTTACATCCTTATTAGCGACAGACGTTATTATTCTTCATACATTTGTATGTGTCTTATAGATGAAATGGTACCTTATTTTGAATTTATTTTGAATATTTCTATTGGTGAATCTGAATGTCTTTTTATATATTTGTTGGCAGACTATTTGTATCCTTTGTCACTTCTTTCTATTTGGTTGTTTGGTCTTTTTCTTGTCCCTGTGTTAAGACACATTTACATATTATAGATTTTAACTTTTTGTTTGATGTATTCAGTACAATGTTTTCCAAATCTATCATTTGTCTAGTGTTTCGTTACATGAAAGTTATTGTTCAGCTTCTGTATTGTTGAATATATATATAGTGAAAGTCACTCTTGACCCCTTAGATTGAATGTGATTCTATATCTACTCTGTTAGATTTTCTTTCAAGATTTTGTTTTATTTTTATATCTGTGTCAGCTGACATTATATTTTGCTATAAAAACAATAAGAAAAAGCAGTGGCTTACAAAGATACCAGTTCTCTCTAGTGAGACCCTCAAAGAGTAAAGCTGCCTGTAGACTCCACTAGACACTGGACTCAGGAAAGGTAGATAGTTTGGAGGTCAAGTTAAGGAAACCATATTCAGGTTGCCATGTTTCCAGAGTCCTCTTCTAATAGATGCTCTTAGTGCCCTGCCAAGTTCCTCTTTAGTGAACTGGTTCACCCATCCCCCAGTTTCTGTGAGTGTTCTCTTCACCATCCCCCAGTTCTGTGGCTGTTACTATCTCAATTGCTCATAGTTGCAACTTTCTCCTGAGAATTACCCTGGGCTTAGGGGGCCCACCTCACTGAAAATGACTGGATTTTCATATCCTCCCCAAGACAACATTGGTGGTACCATTCACTCTAGAGCTCCCTATGGAATCGGAGCCAGGGTGAATAAACTCAGATTTCTGCAGAGCTTCTTCCTCTGTCCTATCCTGTTTCACTGATGCCTTTATATGTCTTACCTAAGAGTACTTTCTTAATACATCACATATAGTGTTGTCAATAGTTAGCAAATAAAAATACTCGCCACTCATTTAAATTTTAGTTTCTAGCAAAGAATGAATGATTTTTAGTATAAATATGTCCCATAAAATATTTGGAACATGTATGCACTGTAAAATTAATCACTGTTAATTTGAAATTCAAATTTAACTGGGCACCTTGTATTTTATCTAGCAACCTTATTTCACTTGCACAAAAATTCTCATCTTAGGCCCTGCTTCTACAGAACTCAACCTAAGTTAGTGCTTGCTGGTGACTATATTCAACTTTTTAGACATTAGAAAATAAAATTAAGCTTCACTATTTAATATACAGATAGGCAATCTCACTAGATCCATCTGTCAGTCTGTTATATAAAGGGCTAGAGAAGTAGCCCTGAGTCAGAAGATTAGATGATACCACTTTAAGTCCAGTTTGATATATGTGGTTTATGTAAGAGAGTAGCCCCACCTTACCCACATTTTCATTCTCCATGGCCTCAGTTACCCATGGTCAAGTGTGGCCCAAAAATGTTAAATGGAAAATTCCAGAAGTAAATGATGCAAAAGTTTTAAATTGCATTCCATTCTGAGTAGTGTGATAAAATCTTGCCCCTTCTCACTCCATCCTGCCCTGAAAGTGAATCATCAATTTGTTTGATGTATCCACACTTTCTATGCTACCCACCTGTTAGTCACTTAGTAGCCTTCTCATTTATCAGATTTTTAAAAATTGTAAATACAGTCAGCTCTTCATATCCATGGGTTCCATATCCATGGATTCAGCCAACTTTGGACTGAAAATATTTACAAAATATTGTGTCTGTACTGAACATACACAGACTTGTTTCTGTCACTATTCCTTAAATCATTCAGTAAAGCAACTTTTACATAGCATTTACATTATATTAGGTATTATAAGTAATCTATGCATGACTCAAAGTATACAGGAGTATGTGTATATGTCAAATGCAAATACTACACTATTTTATGTAACAGACTTGAACATGCTTGGATTTGGGTATCCCCACCAGCTTCTGTAACAAATCCCCCTGAGAAACTGAGGGACAATACGGTTTGGTCCTATGCACAGTTTCAGGCATCCACTCACTGTGTGTCTTAGAACAGATCTCATTTGGATAAGTTGGGACTACTGTACTGGATATCATTGATGAAGATTTTTTCCATGATAATAGATTTACAATAACATAAAAATGAATTATATATATATTTTATTTTAAAAAATTATATCAAATTTGTCAACTTTTTCATTAATGACAACTGGTTCTCAATATGATGTTAATAGAGTTTTTGAAAACAAACAAAGCAAAAAAACACACTTAATCTGACCCTTATAGACTTTGATAACTTCCCAAAGAGTAAATTCTGACTTTGAACAAAATATATTGTTATAAAGAGGGAATTTTGAAAATAAATATTTAAAATGTGTTTATAGGATTTTTCTCCTGAGTACAATTGAAGTGTCTAATTTAAAAAAAGTAAAACTATCAGTATCAGCATGTTAAAAAACAACTTTGGAAACAGTGTTTCTTTCTTGTTCAGAGAGATGAGTGTTTTGTCGAGGTCACACAGCAAACAGGTGGTGATGCTTAACATTAAACCCAGGGTAACTACAACAGGCATATATGAAGCTGTTGTGTAAGAAGACATAAGTATTGATTTTCCAGTGTTACCGAGAGCAATTTCTGACAGATAGAGCTAAATAAGACACAAACAAATTTTTATTTTTTTACTTTTTATTATGAAGTAACATTAGGAAAACAGCATAAAATACCATGTAGCCACAGATCTTGTTTTTTTTGAGACAGTCTTGTTCTGTTGTCCAGGCTGGAATGCAGTGGCAAAATGTCAGCTCACTGCAACCTCAGCCTCCCGGGTTCAAGCAATTCTTTTTTAAACAATAATTATACTTTAAGTTCTGAGATACACGTGCAGAAAGTGCAAGTTTGTTACATAGGTGTACATGTGCCATGGTGGTTTGCTGCATCCATCAACCCGTCATCTACATTAGGTATTTCTCCTAATCCTATCCCTCCCCTATGCTCCCCCCGCCCGCGCGGCGCGATCCCCACTCACTGCAACCTCTGTCTCCAGGACTCAGGTGATCTTCCCACCTCAGCCTCTGGAGTAGCTGGGACTACAGGTGTGTAGCACCAAGGCCTGCTAATTTTTGTATTTTTAGCAGAGGCAGGATTTCTCCATGTTTCCCAGGCTGGTCTTAAACTCCTGGCCTCAAGTGATCAATCTGCCTCCACCTCCCAAAGTGCTGGGATTATAGGAGTGAGCCACCATGCTCAGCAATGTCAAATCATTTGTAAAAGTAAAAATTGCAATGCTGACCCATAAATTGGCAGGAACAACTAATGGGCTTCAAAGAAGTTGAAACTTTACTAGCAGTGTTTCCTTTAAAAGTGTATGCAAAATTGGTAGGTGGGATTAAAATGTGAATAATGATATACTAAACTCAGTCAATAATACTCCTAATTAAACCTATGTAACCTCATGAAGTACCTTTTTCAGCTATGAAAGCCATTTTTTCCAGACATGGAAAAAATAATAAACTTAAAAAAAAAACTGAACATAAAACCAAATATTTGAATGGCAGCATCACCAAGAATAACCAAATTTAAAAATAATAATGAAGTATATTGAAAACAAAACAATATGTTTATTTAGCTCAAGGACATTTCTTAAACCATACATTTTAAGAGTGTAATTTTCAATGATATTTATTAAATTTGACGACTCATGGTCTAAAGAATCATGATTCCAGCACCTCACTGAAGTTATTAGCTTGCAGCGTCCTTAGATATACTTATGAGGTGTTTGTAATGCTAACGGGCTGTTTTTGCTAGTTTATATTGAGTGCCTGGCAGTTGTATATGATGGAGTGAAGAATGCGAAGGAAATAGAATGGCACTGCACTGTATTTTTCTGTTTCTAGCACTCAAATGGTCTAATGGCCTCTGCCAAGTCAAAAAGTGAGGCCTCACAATTCAAGGCAGCGTCTTATATGTTAATGTTAGACCTACTGACAAAAGGGTGCTTATAATTAATTTTTAAAAATTTTCTGTCTTGATAACATATATAACTTGATATTTATATATGTTACATGGTTTGTTTCTTAATGGTTTTCAACTATTTTTAAATTTTGAAAAAATTGTGTTCACATACAATCTATAGAAAAAATATAGAGGTCCAGTGTACACTTTACCCACCTACCCCTAATTAAAAAATAACTATATTAAAATATCACCATCAGAATATTAGTATTGATAAAGTTAAGATATAGAACATTTTCATCACAACAGTGATACTATGGCCCTTTTATAGATAAACCCACTTCCCTCCCACTCTCACTCCCCTCCTTAACCCCTGTAACCACTAATATGTTCTCTAGTTCTATAAATTCGTCATTTCAAGAAGGATATATTAATGGAATCATACAGTGTGTAGCCTTCTGATATTGGCATTTTTTATTCAACATAGTTCTGTTGAGATTCATCATAGTGGTAGCATACATTGACAGAGTGTGTTCCTTTTTGACTGCTGAGCAGTGACAATATATGGATATTGCACAATTTGTTTAATTATTCATCCATTGGAGATTACCAAGGTTGTTTCCAGATTTTGGCTATTACAAATAGAGCTGCCATAAACATCCAAGTGTGGGATTTTGTGTGAAGATATGCTGTAATTTATATAAGACAGATCGAGCTATAGACTGGGAGGAAATGTTTGTAAACTATATCCCCCAACAACGGACTAGAGTCTTGAATATATAAAAACTCTTAAAACTCCTCTCTAATTAAATGCCTGTTTATGTCTTTTACCCATTTTCTAATTGAATTATTATTATTTTTTACCGTTTTGAGTTTATTTTATTTATTTATTTATTTTTTTGGATGGAGTCTTGCTCTGTCGCTTGGGCTGGAGTGCAGTGGTTCGACCTCGGACTCAAGCAATTTTCCTGCCTCAGTCTCCCAAGTAACTGGGCTTACAGGGGCCCACCACCCTGCCCGGCTAATTTTTATTTTTAGTAGAGATGGAATTTCACCATGTTGCCTAGACTGGTCTCGAACTCCTGACCTCATGTGATCTGCCCGCCTTGGCCTCCCAAAGTGCTGGGATTACAGGTGTGATATTTTGAGAGTTTTAAGAGCTCTTATATATTCAAGACAGGAGTCCTTTGTTCAGTATACAGTTTTCATACATTTCCTCCCAGTCTATAGCCTGTCCTCTGGTCCCCTTAACAGGGTTTTTCACAGAGTAAAAACTTATAATTTTGATGAAGTTCAATTTATCAGTTTTTCCTTTTAAGGATAAAGCTCAAATATCTTCATCTACGCTTTTTCTAAGAGATGTATGATTTTATGTTTTAAATTTGTGTGCAATCTATTCCTAGCTAGAGGAATCAGACAAGAGAAAGAAATAAAGGGCATCCAAATTGGAAATAAAGAAGTCAAATTTGTTTGCAGATGATATGATCTTATATTTGGAAAAACCTAAAGAGGCCAACAAAACTGTTAGAACTGATATACAAAAATTACCTGGAATTGTCCACTCTTGGCATATAGAAATGCTACTGATTTTTGTATGTCGATGTTGTATCCTGTAACTTTACTGAATTTGTTTAAGAGACGTTGGGTCAATGTTCATTTTTTTTTTTTTTTTTTTTTTTTTTTTGCCTATAGATGTTCATTTTCTCCAGCTGTTTATTGAAATTGCCTTTGCACCTTTGTCAAATGTCAGCTAGGTGCATTTTTGTGTGTCTATTTCTGGATTCTCTATTCAATTTTTGGATTTATCTATCACTGTGCTAATATCACACTGTCTTGATTATTGTGGCTATGTGGTAGGTCTTAATGTGGGGGTAGAGTGATTTTTTCACCCTATTCAAGATTGCTTTAGCTATTCTAGGGCCTGTACCTTTAGATATCAATTTTAGAACAAGCTCCAAAAATACCCTGCTGAGATTTTGATAGGAATTGCTCTAAAACTATAAATCAATCAGGAATGTTGACGTATTTACTATGTTGTGTCTTCCAATGCATAAGCATGGCATGTATTTAGGTCTTAATTAACTCCATATATTATTATTTTGTACTTTTCACCATACAGATCCTGTACATATTTTGACAAATTTATATGTAATTATTTCATTTTATTTATGTGATTTAAATGGTATTTTGTTTTTAATGTCATTCTCCATTTGTTCATTGTTGATATATAGGAATGAAACTTATTTCTGAGCATTGACTTTGCATTCTATGAACTTGCTGAACTCAATTAGTTTTAAGAATTTGCTTTTCTTTTTAGATTTCTTGGGATTTTCTACATAGGAAATCATTACATCTGCAAATAGAGACAGTTTCATGTCTTTCTTTCCTATCTGTAGGGCTTTTATTTCTTTTTCTTGCCATATTACACTGGGTAGAAATTCCAGTTACAGTTGGGTAAAAGCAGAAAACCTTGCCTTGTTTCTGATCATAGACGTAAAGCATCTAATTTCTCTCCTTTACATATGATGCTTGTTGTAAACTTTTGTACATGTCCTTTACAAAGTTAAGGAAATTCTCCTTTATTTCCAGTTTGCTAGAGTTTTAAATTACAAATGGGGGTTGGATTTTGTCAAATTCTATTCCTGTGTCACTTGATGTGATCATATTTTTTATAAAATATTGTTGAGATGGTAATTTACACTATTTGATTTTCTAATGTTGAACCAGCAGTTAGTAGTTACTGCTATTATAAGGGTGGCTTAAATGAGATTGTATTTGTTCTTGTGTTACCCGTAGAGGGTCGTGACTGCAACTTGTCCAGGTTCTTCGTGTTTTCAACAAAAAATTGGACAAAGACACAGCAAAGCAGGAAAGAATGAAGCAATGAAAGAATGAAAGCAGGGATTTATTGAAAATGAAAGTACACTCCACAGTGTGGGAGTGGGCCCCAGCAGCAGCTCAAGGGCCCCAGATGCAGAATCTTCTTGGGTCTAAATATGCTCTAGATGCTTCTCAGTGGCCACTTGGCACTCACCTCATGTAAATGAAGGGATGGCCCAAAATCAGTCTGATTGGTTGCAGAAAGTAACCAGTCAGAGGCTGAAGTGAAGTTACACAGTTGGACTTCTATGCAAAAGAAGACTTGGCCTGCAATCAGTCTGATTGATTGCGGACAGCAACCAATCAGAAGCTGAAGTTACTTAGTTACACTCCTATGCCATCATCCGATTGTTTGCAAAAATCAACCCATCAAGAGGTACTTTCAATTTCCCATCTGCGGTGCAGAAAAAGTGGGGGGTATGTAAAGGGAGTAGCCTTTGGTCCTTTTGTTACTTAGGCCCGGGAAATTAGAATTTTCCTTTCAATTTAGTTCTAGGAAGTCAGGCGGGAAACGGCCTTAGGTTCCCTGCCTCCAGACCGTATTATCCTGCCTCATTTGCAGCAATGCCTGTTAATATAAGAGTATAGTGAAGGTGTAGGTAATAGTAAGTATAATAAGTTCTATATGCATAATAGGTACAATTTCCCTCCCTGGGCCAAGCTTTTCTCTGACCTCTACACCATCATAGCCTTTGAAATTCCCAATTCTTGCACTATATTTACCTGGATAAGGCCCATTTTCAAGGTAACCCTGAAGTGCATGAAGATATTTATCTCCTACCTGCAACACATCCTGTCCCCATCTAAGTGAGAGGCGTGTAACCAGTGTTTTCTCAAATAATTGTCCACTGATCATTTGCATCAAATCTTTAGGGATAGAATTAAAGGATGTGCATATCTGTTAAGTTGCTCCTGAGATGTTAATGTACATTAAAATTCATGAAACAATCCTCTCCATCATCTGTGCCTTTTCACATATGGTTGCCTCTTCCACCTGTGGAAACAAAATGCAGCTTCCTCTAAGAATCTGTCCCTAATTTCATGTTCACTACCAGCAGCAGAGGCAGCCTTTCTGTTGCTATAGGATGAATAACATAGGGAGGAATCAAAATTGAGGTGCAAGAGAGTGTTGCGGTGCACTGGAAGTCAGCAGCTGAATTGGAGTGGTGAGAAGGACCTATGGCTTTCACTTGGAATTTGTGCACTTGAGGTGAAGATGCTAAAAGGGATGGGGGAAGGGGTCAGAAAATCAGAAAAATAAAAAGGGGGTTGGGGAAAAGCAGCAACAAACAACTCCTACGATTTTCCCTGATTGGGAAATAAATTCATCACCACGGGTATTAGCTGCCAGCCTCTCTTCACAATGTACCACTGTGTAACTGAAATCACTGGGTAACTCAGCACGCCCTGTTTAGGCTTGCCACCTGATTGGCTGCTCTGAAGCAGAAGAACTGGGTAAGAACGTGATGATCCCGGAGAAGTCACGCTTATGCACAGAACCTCTACACTTGTATCATTGTATCTATGTCTGTTCCCCTCCTCTGGAACGTTATGTTCTTCTCTGCTTGTGAAAATCCTATGCCTTGAAACCCTGTCTCAAGGTGCCAAGACTCTGTCTTAGGCGCCTCTGTAACTGACAACGGGATGTCAACTTTGCCTCTCCTCTAACTGAGCATGCCCTGTTTGGGCCTGCCACCTGATTGGCTGCTCTGAAGCAGCAGACCTGGGATAAGAACGTGATGATCCCTGAGAAGTCATGCTTATGCACAGAACCTCTACACTTGCATCATTGTACCCATGTTGTTCCCTTCCTCTGGAACGTTGTGTCTTCTCTGCTTGTGAAAATCCTATGCCATCAAACCTTGTCCCAAGGTCCCGAGGACTGCTTAGGCGCCTCTGTAACTCACAACGGGTGTGTTAACTTTGCCTCTCCTTAACTGAGCATGCCCCGTTTGGGCCTGCCACCTGATCTGGCTGCTCTGAAGCAGCAGAACTGGATGACAACGTGATGATCCCTGAGAAGTCATGCTTATGCACAGAACCTCTACACTTGCATCGTTGTATCCATGTTGTTCCCTTCCTCTGGAATGTTATGTTCTCTGCTTGTGAAAATCCTATGCCTTGAAACCTTGTACCAAGGTCCCAAGGACGCTGCTTAGGTGCCTCTGGGAACTGACAACGGGGATATTAACTTTGCCTCTCCTTAACTGAGCACACCCTGTCTGGGCCTGCCCCCTGATTGGCTGCTCTGAAGCAGCAAACTGGGTAAGACCGTGATGATCCCTGAGAAGTCACGCTTACGCACAGAACCTCTACACTTGCATCATTGTATCCATGTTGTTCCCTTCCTCTGAATGTTATGTTCTTCTCTGCTTGTGAAAATACTATGCCTCGAGACCCTGTCCCAAGGTCCCAGGGACTCTGCTTAGGCGCCTCTTTGACTTGACAATGGGAAGTGGGAGAGGTCCCTCCTCCGGATTCCTCCACTCCATTTCATTAGGGCTCCGAGGCTCAAAGGAAGCAAACACCTCCAAAAAGCCCCTCAGGATCCTCCCCCATCATTACAGCCCGCCATTTTGTCGAGGCTGGACCAAACCAAGTGTTCTCTGACATCACTCACCATGGGCCAAATGTGGAGCCCAGGAATTTGCATTTGGATTGTACTCCTCAAAAGGACTTGAGTGCAGTAGCTTAGAGACCTCAACTCGAGGAGGGAAAAATATTTGGTTGTAACTGTTTAAGACATCGACTGAGGGGGCTGAAACTGGAGGGTTGGAAGTCTAATATATGGGTAAAAGTCACCCTGCAGCTGCCGAATTCCCCATACCTTGCCAATTTTAATGTCTAATCTTAGAGAGGGTGTCCCAGGATTACGGTTTCGCCAGACAGATCGTGGCCCAGGCTCCTCCATCCCCGTGTCTGACTATATCTTACGTTTCAGATTTTGCTGAAGTAGGGATTTTAAGAAGGGTAGTTAGCTGTTGTCCTGAAGGTATAAAAACGCCGCAGGTTTGATACGGGGGATCCTGGAGTCTGACCCTCCGACCCTGCCTTTGCAGCTCCACTACCCCCCGACCCCTGCTCGGACCCCTCCCTTCCCTGCTCGGCCCCCTCCCCTCCCTGCTCGGACCCCTCCCCCTCCCTGCCCCCTCCCAGACTTCACCCCGCCCGGCCTCAGCTACACCTCACGCCCTCACTCCCGGTTGCCCGCTCGCCGGCTCCTCCCACTGCCTCCGCCCCTCCCATTCGACCCCCCCGCGTCGATCTCGCCCCACACTGACTTTGCTCTCTCCCCGCCCGGCCAGATGCACTTCCCGCCCTCGCCTAGGTCTGCGCCCCTACCGCCGCCCTAGTCCGCGCGTCCCTCGCCGGTTTGCCGCTGCCGCGCCTCTGACTCCGAAGGCTCCGTGCCAGCGGACGCCCCCAACCTAAGCCTTAGAGACCCCGCGGTCCGGGCTGACGCGGAAGCGCAGCCATCCACGCCGCCGCCACGGCCAACAGGAGAGCCACGCGCCGCCGCCGCCACCAACGCCGTGCTGCCGCCGCTCGCCCGCCGCCCACCATGGCCCAGCAGCAAACAGGTAGCAGGAAGCGCAGCGCGCCGGCGGTTGAGGCGGGCGCCGGGAGCTCGCCGTCGCAGGGCTTGCCTGACGGAGAGGGGCCGCTGCTACCCAAGAGGCAGAGGCGGCCCGTGACGCGTCGCTCCGTGGTGCATTATCTGAAGGGCCGGGAGGTAGGCGCGCGGGGCCCCGCCGGGCTTCAGGGCTTCGAGAGCGAGCTGCGGGGCTACGCGGTACAGAGGCTGCCCGAGCTGCTGACAGAGCGCCAGCTAGAGCTGGGCACCCTCAACAAGGTGTTCGCGTCTCAGTGGCTGAACTCCAGGCAGGTGGTGTGCGGCACCAAGTGTAACACGCTCGTAGTGGTGGACGTGCAGTCGGGCCACATCACGCGCATCCCCCCTCATGCGGGACAAGGATGCCGGCCTGGCCCAGGCCCGTCGGAGCTGCGGCATCCATGCCATCGAGCTGAATCCCTCCAAGACGCTTCTAGCCACCAGCGGCGAAAACCCCAACAGCCTGGCCATCTACCGGCTGCCCACCCCTGGATCCCCCTGTACCTGGGCGACCGCCATGGCCACAAGGACTGGATCTTTGCCATCGCCTGGCTGAGTGACACCGTGGCTGTGAGCGGCTCCCCGCGACGGCACCGTGGCGCTGTGGAGGATGGACCCAGACATGTTCGATGGCACCATTGCCTGGCACAGTGAGGTGGGTCTCCCCATATATGCTCACATTCGTCCGAGGGATGTGCACACCATCCCCAGGGTCAGCACCAACCCCAGCAACCGCAAGGTGCGGGCCCTGGCCTTCAGTGGCAAGAACCAGGAGCTGGGAGCGGTGTCCTTGGATGGCTACTTCCACCTGTGGAAAGCCCGGAGCACACTATCCAGGCTGCTGTCCATCAGGCTGCCCTACTTCCGGGATAATGTGTGCCTGACCTACTGCGATGAATTGTCCGTGTACGCCGTGGGCTCTCATTCCCACGTCTCCTTCCTGGATTTGCGCCAAGGCCAGCAGAACATCCGGCCCCTGTGCTCTCGAGAGGGTGGCACGGGCGTGCGTTCCCTGAGCTCTCTACCGCCACCTGATCACTGTGGGCACCGGCCAGGGCTCCCTGCTCTTCTATGACATCCGTGCTCAGAAGTTCCTGGAGGAGAGAGCCCCCGCCGGCCTCGACTCCGCTCTGGAACCTGCAGGGAGGAAGCTAGGCTTGACTGTGGCAGAGGCTGGCTCAACCATGATGATTTCTGGGTGAATTACTTTGGTGGCATGGAAGAGTTGCCCAGTGCGCTGTACACCCACTGCTACAACTGGCCTGAGATGAAGCTCTTTGTGGGTGGGGACCCCTCCCTGCAGGCCTCCATGGGAACTACGCAGGCCTCTGGAGCTAAGGATGGATGCCTTGTTCTCCAGGTGCACAGATTTACCTTTCAGTTCTGCCTGCCTTTATTTCTTCATGCTGCATTTTTTTTGCATTTAACCCTGTGTGTCTTTTGCTTTCCAGGTGGAGCCAACCCAGCTTAACCTGTACTCCTCCAAGCAGAGATAGTGAGTGATCCTTTGGTCAATGAAAACTTGGCTTTAAGACTTTTTGACTCCTGTCCAACACCGTCTTTTTGAATTTTCATACAAAGAATTTTGGTTAATCTTTAGTTGCATTCTCTCTTTGAGTGATTCATATATTCTGTTTCTTTAAGGAGATGTAGTTATGGTCTTACAATTACATATATTCCCTTTTTCCCTCGTTACCAGTATTACAACAGCATTGTTTTTAGTTATTTTTCATTGCAGATACATGGTATACTAAGAGAAAATTTTCTAGTAAGCAGGGTGTTTCTACATCTTTTCTGGAGAGCTTGCCATAGTTTTATAGCATTGTTCGATTGGAAAAATACATTCCAATTTCTAGATTAGATTACCTACTTTTGGAAACAATTTTGAAGTTGTGATCTTGGTGTATATAGTTTTTACCTTGTTAGTGCTAAAATGCTTTTCTAAAGTGTATTCTCTTTTAAAAGAAGTTTTCATAGAATCTTGTGTTTGTATCAAATTCTTAATCAGAACACTTCAGGGGTGCAGGGTTTCTTCTTCACTGAATTTTCAGAATTAATCTGAAAGTTGAAACAACCATTTTTTTTTATCTTTCAAACCTTATTTAAGTTGTTATTACCTGTCCTTAAATGGATAAAAGAATGTGTTTTTTTTTCACTTGTTGCCTTAGTACTATCAAGACTTGTGAATATATTTGAATGTATGTTGTTTGAAAAACTTGCACAGTGCATTGGAGCCAACATGCAAAGCAGGAAATGTGAATGTGGAATGTATGGCAGGCTGGGCAGAATGTATACTGATCTAGGATATAGACTGGATATTTTTGCTGTTGTTGTTTTTAATAGAAAATGTTATATTTGAGGATATTTAACATTTTTCAATTCTGCTTAAGAGGTAATTCACAAAAAAAAAAAAAAATCAAAGACCAAAAATAGCACCTTCTGAAAAAAAAGATTCTTAATAAGATTTTATTTTGTGAAGTTCAAAGAGTCTTTCCTAAAAATATGTGTTGTTAAAAAGTAGTGATGTTGTAAACCTTCAGTGTAATAGTACGCAATATCAAGAACACAGGAAGTTTGTTTCCGATGAGCTGAGATTAATAGTATGAGGTTGAAGAAAAGTACACTGGGGCTCAAGATAAATATAAATTGTGGACTGCTCTGAAAAAAAGATAATTCTCCGTATGTGAGACTTGGAAGTGAGAAGGAATATTTGCCATTTCTCAAAACTGGCCAGGTTATGCTGACCTAGGATTAGGATTTTGTCACATGTGTTTTTCTCCTTAAATGTATGGGCACTCAGATGCTGTCTTGGTGTACACACACAACATGCTGTTCAGTCACAACTCCGAGTAAGTTAATAAAATAAATTGTACTGAAAATCATTTAAAAAATACAAAAATAGTAAGTTTTTGTTTTTAGCCATTGTTATAAGAAATACAAAAAAAGTGAACTTTTGTTTCTAGCCATTGTTATAAAGGCTAATATAATTGTTGTTATATAGCAGTAAGATGTATTTGTGTGCACGCATGTGTCTCCATCTCAATTGTAAATGTCTTGAGTGCAGATAATGTAACTGTCATCTTTGTATTGCCTCATTTCTCCACTTATACTTAGCAAATGAAAGGCAATAAGTAAATGTTTACTGGATGAATGTATTTGCCTCTGGAGACCTAGAGTTTAAAGTTTTAAGTCAATAAATAAATAAATATTTACTCTTAAATAATATAGAATCCTGTTGTCTTTTCCACCGTTTCTTTTGGTAAACTTTGCCCTAATTTATTTTCAGGTCAGGCTATTGAGTTTATCCATTCGTAAACTTCCCCATATGTGATACTACAACAGGAAGGAACATGTATAAATCTTATTTGGCACTGGAAATTAATCTTTTCTCCTGCAACCATTTAGGTTGGAAGATTTATTTAAAACATTTGATTGCTTTTTGTCTGAAATTAATTTTGAAACATGTTTTATAGTTTGTCTCTTAACTTTAAAAAATATCACGCCTGTAATCCCAGCACTTTGGGAGGCTGAGGCGGGTGGATCATGAGGTTAGGAGTTCGATACCAGCCTGACCAACATGGTGAAACCCTGTCTCTTAAAAATATAAATAAATAAAATAAAATTTACTAAAAATTTCCTTAAATGTTACCCAGTAACTTCACCAAAGTATTCACTGCCTATCTTCTTGTAGGCAATAGAGAATTTTTTTTGGTATTCTTGCAATTATTTTGGGACATGTGCAAAACATTTTTAGAGTAAATAACACTTTCTACCTGGGGTGGGATTTTAGAGAAGAAATAGAAGACATGTCTGATTTCTTCTGTGTCTTGGTCCTAATTTCATCACTGACTATTAACTTTTTTGTGTTTTTGGGTATATCTTTTTGATGCCAAATCACATGGCTTAACTTTTTAAAAGCTAGTCTATGTGTATGTTTATATTTTGTAACTGTCTAGTTATTTTGAAATATTTTCTAATTCTGAGACCCTGATCTATAGAACTGCAATTAATTATGTAACCTGTGACTGTGAAATAATTGAAAAAAATGTCAGTACTTCAGGAAGCTCATAAAGACAGCTCACTTACAGTACATAAGTAAGTGCAAATATTTATGTATATATTACCTATCACTGATGCCTGAAAGACCTCAGTTACTTGTAGATATGCATAAAATGTTAATTCTCTTTATCTCTAACTACCTATTCACATATTTCTCTCCAAGCATACTTCAGATCCAAAAGTTTATGTTCCTCTCCTTTACTCTTTGGAATGAGTTAATTTCTATTTTCTTCTAAAAAGGGTTGAAATAATTTACTTATCAAGGATACCTACTGGAATAAATTGAGGTGACTATTCTGGAAAAAAATTCATCCGTTAAATATACTCTAGCATTAATGATAAACAAAATTGAATGTTCCAGAGGTTGCTTTTTATCTGCTTGTACTGAGTGTTGAACAATTTGCCAAAATTTTTTCATTAGTTGATAATTCAGAGTGATTTTAGAAAGCAATTCACAAAGCTCTCCTGACAACTTCCTAATTTCTGCAAATATTATTAGGTAACCCAGCTGCATTAAACATGTCACTATGTGAGCTGCTCAGGGATGCAGTTCAGTGAGAATGACATGTGCTAATATGATAGAGAGGCTACATAAGCCACAGGTGTTTGCTTTAAGAGATGTTACTGTGAGATCTGCAGAAAGGGTTGCCTGAAAGTATTTCACACTACTAGTCTGCTGCAAACCCAGAGACACCTAACACTGGAAATTGGCATCAATGTAAGTGCAATGTGTTTGTAGGAGGTTACCATAAAATGGTCAAGCTGATCCTTAGGAAGGAGGGTTCTTTCACTGATACAAGTTTACTTTGCACAGGTGTTGGTCTTTGCTCCATATGCCCTTTGGCTGCTTACTTTCCTATTAAGCTCTCTGTGACTTCCAGTACAGAATTAAGCACTTAACTTCTCCATGCTCACAGTGACTGTTTTTGTTGTTTTCTTTATTATAGCATTTACCAGATTGTGATGCAATCAGCTTTGTGAGTGTTGAGCTTTCCAACCCCTCCACTTGCAAATGAGCTCTGTCATCCCAACACCAAGCGTAATAGGCTGCACATACATGGCACTTGGGTGTTCAGTACAATGACTAATAGATCAGTTCTTTTGCATAAGTTATTGTATCAGATTAGTTGACCAAAACATAAGGAAAGATGATAAAGATTAAGTTGAATCATTAAGATGAAGAGTATCCTGAAACAGGCCCCATGGTAATGATCCTTGTGATTCATAGCATGAAATAATGTGGGTAGAGCAGAAGAAACTTAAATTAAGTTTTGCCCAGGAATGATACTGGACCCAGAGAACCAAGATGAAATGGAATAAATATTATTTTGGAATCATAAATACCTGGATTGAATCCCAATTCTATTATTTGTTTATAATAACCCATGGATATGCTGTTTAACTTCTCTAGACCTGTCCTTACATTATTAATTGTTCTGTCGCCAACATCTAGCATACTGCCTGAGGCATAAAGCATTCAATTTATATTAATTATTGTCCCCTCTAGATTCCTACCAATTCTGATAGGAAGCATATGCATTTTGTTTACTTGGTTATTATAAAAACAGTTTATGTTGGACACATAAAGTAAAATATTAAATAAACACATTTCCACCAGCCGAAGATCACTACTGTCAGCAACTTACTGTATGTTGTTCATGATTTTTTTGTACACATATGTACCCATCTATGCAGTTGCTACTAAAATGGGAATATTTTGTACAGGTTGTTTTGCAACCTACTTTTCTTCAGTAAATGGCTCCATCTTTCCATCACAATATTTATCTTATCTAACAGTCAGGGTGTTTTAAATGTGTACAGGCTGGGCCGGGCATGGTGGCTCACGCCTGTAATCCAAGCACTTTGCGAGACTGAGGCGGGTGGATCACCTGTGGTCAAGAGTTCGAGACCAGCCTGGCCAGCATGGTGAAATCCCCATCTCTACTAAAAAATACAAAAAATCAGCCGAGCATGGTGGTGCATGCTTGTAATCTCAGCTACTTAGAAGGCTGATGCAGGAGAATCGCTTGAACACGGGAGGCGGATGTTGCAGTGAGCCAAGATCATGGCATTGTACTCCAGCCTGGGCAACAAGAGTGAAATTCTATCTCAAAAAAAAAAAAAGAATGTGGCTGAAACTATAAAAGGATAATTTGATACACTACTTAGAAAATTGTTGCCATCACCAGAAATCATTAGAGTGACACATCAGATATTTAACCAAATACAAGAGTGTACACTTACACCCTGAGTTATTTTAAACATTTACTGTATTAGCAGTACTCTCAGTCTAGCTATTTGCGTAATTCAGTGATTTTCAGTCCTTAGAACACATTAGAGTCACTTGCACACATGTTGAAAGTAAGAGATGCTTCAACTCATACCTACTGTAACAGAATTTTCTTGTAAAAACACCATTTGATTTGAGTGTTCAAATTTATCCATTCAAAAACAAAACAAGACAACAACAAAAATGTCATCTGCCTTAGAGGGTTATGGTGTAGCAGAAGAGAAGATAGTTACTTCAGCAATCACAACAAAAAGGTGTAAGTATAG
The DNA here is from genome assembly GCA_036589455.1 of Ateles fusciceps. NCBI lineage: Eukaryota > Metazoa > Chordata > Mammalia > Primates > Atelidae > Ateles > Ateles fusciceps. The sequence continues at coordinate 282,927 of JAZHEH010002063.1, forward strand.
TATTAAGGATATATACTAAAAACAATGAGAATATGGAGAAAATAGAAATGAATTCTGCCTAAGGTTATGGAGGGCTCCCAAAAAAAGGCAGTAGGTTAATCTGGGTCTGGAAAGTGAAATAAGAATGAAGAAGAAGAGCCAATATTGACTTCAAAGGACCTTGTGAGTGTCTGAATTGTATGGGCACATACATACGTACAGGACTGTTGCAATTTGGCCTTGTGGACTTTGACGTGCCTGTGGGATTTCCTGATGGAAATGTCTGGTTGGCAGTTAGACATGGATTTGGCCCTCATAAGAGAGGTTAGGGCAGGAAACACAAGTGAGAAGACAATAGAAATAGTATTTGGGAGAGGCAAGGAAGGTTGTATTGCATAGAGTCTCAGAATCTAAGTTTGGGAGAGGCAAGGAAGGTTGTATTGCATAGAGTCTCAGAATCTAAGTCTTCTGGCTCTCATTTCAAAATTAATATATCTTTAAATAGGTCTACACATATATGTATGTATGTATAGAGTGCACATATATATGTGTAGATATATATAGAACTACACATAATAATGTGTACGTACAGGGCTATTACCATTTGGCCTTGTGGACTTGGAAGTGCCTGTGGGATTTTCTGATGGAATCTCCGGTTGGCAGTTAGAAATAAGGATTTGGCACTCATAAGAGAGGTTATATATGTATATATTTATGCATTATTATATGTCTGGGGCATAGTAGGTAATTAATGACTTGTAGATTTATAGCCAAATAAATGTTTGTTGAGTTTATATTAAATAATACTTATTGCCCCCAAGAAGCAATATTTCATATTTTTGTTTAATGATCAACTTTTTAATTTCCCTAATGCAATCACATTAACCCAAAGACGATAAAGGAAATCTGCCAAATGTTACTGTCTTTTAAATGAACAAATGTTGCTAGGTTTTGGTTAGATGTATTTTTTCATTTTTATAGAATATAGGTCATTCTGCAGTTGGGCAAGAAGAAAGCTAAATATTGATGATAACTTCCTTACAAATGACTTTTTTGTTTTTCCATTTTGGAGGTACAGTTCACTGAAGCAAACACATTGATGATGTCAATGAGAGTAATGGTGCTATTTTCACCCTTTCTAATGCCATTATTGTGCCATTCTCTGTTTCAACCTAAGGCATTAATGTTTCATGTTGATTAAATTTTAACATCTAAATTGCCCTTTTATGTTACACACAAATGATAAACTTGAATGTTGTAGTCAGAGAGCAGCAACTTCAGTTTTCTCTAGGCTCTTAGTAAATTTATCAAGAAACATCCCCCAGCACCTCAGAAATGGCTTATTTCTGTTTCTCTTTCTTTACTCACCCAGGAAATATCTGTTGAGTGTGATTTTTGTTTTTGAATCATCTTATATGATTAAAACTCGACCTCATTTTACAAATAGTTGCATTCCTTGACATTTGTACATGAAACACATTTTTGAAAATGGAATCATTTATTTTCCCATTGACCTACATTATAATTTTAGAAATGCCACCTTTATTACAGATTGACTTCCAATTGACAATGATTTGTAACATGTTACCACTGCCTCCACTTCTGAGACATGCTTTAGTCTTCAAGTAAAAGATAAGTGATATAATGGAATCTCTAATTTCAGAGACTACTAGAGAATGCTTTTAGAATATGACAAATTAAACTCTAATTCATTTGTGTAGAAAATGAAAATTCTTAAAATAGGGCATCATGCAATTTGACTTGTTCTGTATATATTTATCACAAGCCAGAGCAAATCCTAAATGTCATGCTTAAGGAATTCAATTTTTTCCTTTTCTCAGGTTATTCTTTATGAAGATTCCCCTAAGAAAAGGCTTTTGGCTTATGGATATTTCCTGGGAATTATAACAATTATTTGTTTTTCCTCACTATTTTAATCTCTAAAACTTTGGATATTTATGTCAGTTTTAAAAAGGCTGTTTAGGCATCATCATGCTAGATGGAAGTATGGCCCCAGACATAACAAGGATGCAAAGTTTTCTTTAACCCATATATGCCTGAGGTTGCAATTTTTTTTAATTTTTGCAATCAGACCTTGGTGATGACCTTAAGCAGTAAGATGTAAATAACTCCCACATGCTTAGTGTTCCAATAATGGAACACTAGGCATATATAAATTTAATTGCTTTCTTAAAGATCAGGGGCTTTATTTTTTTAATTTTTAAATCTGTCAAAATACATATACATAAAATTTTCAACCACCATTTTATTTTGTGTCTCTTTGGCTTTGACTACTGTAGGTATCTCATATCAATTGAATAATACATTATCTGTCTTTTCATGTGGTTTTGATGACTAGGTTAATTCACTTAACATAATGCCCTCAAGGTTGATTCCTGTTGTATCCTGTGCCAAAATTTCCTTCCTTTCTAAGGCTGAACAAGATTCCATTGCATGTATACACCACATTTTGTTCCTCCATTGATCTGTAGATAGACGCTTAGGGGTGCTTCTATCTCTTAGCTACTGTAACTAATGCTGCTATGAACATGAGTATGCAAATATCTCTTTCATTCCTTGATTTCACTTATTTTGAATATATACACAGAAATGAAATTGCTGGATCATATAACAATTTTATTTTTAATGTTTGAAGAACTGCCATACTCTTTTACATGGTGGCTGTACCATTTTACATTCCTATCAAGAGTGAACAAGAGTTCCAATTTTTCCACATCCTCACCAGCACTTGTTACTTTCTATATTTTTTTTTTTTTGATAGCAGCCATCCTAATGGGTATGAGGTATCCAGGGCTGTTTTTAAACTTGTTTTAATTTATTCCTTAATACTATTTTAATTAGCAAGTGGTATTTGGATACATTTGTGAGTTTCAATGTGATGTTTTAATATATGTATATAATGTGGAATAATTAAATTAAGCTACTTAACACAGTTCATCTCACTTATTATTTGTGACGAGATGTTGGAAATTTACACTCAGTTATTCTGAAACATACATTATTTTTTACTATAGTTATCCTACTGTGCAATAGATCTCGAAATCTTGTCCTCTGGTCTAACTGAAACTTTATACCCTTTAATGAACGTGTCTCTATTTCCTCGCTTTCCCTGCCCCGGCCTCTGGTAACCACCATTCTACTCTACTATGAATTGACATTTTTACATTCCACATATAAGATATGCCATTCTTGTCTTTCCGAGCCTGGCCTAGTTCATGTAACATAATGTCCTCCAAGTTCATCATGTTGCTGCAAATGACAGAACTTCCTTCTTTTAAGACTGAATAGTATTTCACTGTTTACACACCACATTTTCTTTATCCATTCATCCATTGATAGACACTTAGGTTGATTCCATATCTTTGCTATTGTGAATAGTGCTTCAATAAACGTGGGGGAGTGAAGGTTGATACCATATCTTTGCTATTGTGAATAGTGCTTCAATAAACATGGGAATGCATATATCTCTTTGACTTATTGATTTCAGTTTTTTAGACATATATCCCATAGTGAGACTGCTGAATCATATGATAGTTCTAGTTCTAGTTTTAGTCTTTAATGCACCCTCCAGACCGTTATTCATAATGGCTGTACTAATTTATATTTCCACCAGCAATGAATAAGGGTTCCTTTTTCTCTACATTCTTTGAAATACTTGTTATCTTTCCTTTATTTGATTATAGCCATTCTAACAGGTGTGAAGTTATATGTCCTGGTGGACTTAATTTGCATTCTCCTAGTGTTTGTTTATATTATATTAAGAATTTTTCATGAACCTGTGGATCATTTGTGTCTTATTATGATACATGTCTCTTCAGATATTTTGCTCATTTTCTGATCTGGTTATTTGTTTCCTTGTTATTAAGTTGAGTTCCTTATATATTTTGATATTAACCTCTTATCAGATGTATGGCTTGCAAAGATTTTCTTCTGCTCCGTGGGTTGTTAAGGATTTCGTTTTAGCCAATTATGAGTAAAGTACTAACTTCCACACTCATATTTCTATCACACTTTACTGTCATTAGTGATTTATTTATATATTCTTGTTTTAGAAATACCTTTCAAGATTTTTTTTTACTTTACATCCCTCAATAAAATGCATAGCACAATAAATGCCCAAAAACTCATATTTTGAACAATTAATCTTCTTATTTTGTAAATAAAATTTCTTTTATTTGGCTTTATTGATACTTAGGAGCATATCCCTTCATAATAAATGAGAATTATAACATCTATATATTCAATGATATCAGATAATTTTACTATACACATTTCTATTAACAGATAGTCATATGAACACTCTTTTCACTTTCCAGAGTTTGTATATTGGGATCCTATTTAGTATCTCTCTAATTTATAAGGACTATTAACATGGTATCTGCTCTAAAAATTCTTGTAAGATTACACTTATTTCCATTCACTTCCAGTAATATTAGCACAGTAGTATTAGTTACTCATCATATTTATTTCCAAATAGTTTTTTAGCATCTTATTATGTGTAGTACTTAGAAGATTAATGATATTCATTTATGAAAAAGGGTGTTTTATCTTTCCCATCATTTTTGGCTCAGTTTTGAGAAAAGTTTTGTTAGAAATGAAATCAGAGAACTAACATACCATTGGCATCAGTTCTTTACAAGTCCATGATTCTATTTTGCACAAGTTAGTTGGTATAATTTTTGTTTTGTTTTGTTTTTTTGGTTTAGATATGAGGCAACCATTAAATTACTGAATCCTTAGAAGAAAATTCTATATTAAGCACAAACTATTGTGTCATTTGAAAAGTGGCATTTTCTGTGGTACATATACAAAATGGAATATGACACAACCATAAGAAAGAACAAAATAATGTCTTTTGCAACAACATGAATTCAGATGAAGCCCATTATCTTTTTTTTTTTTTTTTTTATTTGAGACAGAGTCTCACTCCGTCACCAGGCGCCAGGCTGGAGTGCAGTGGCGTGACCTCAGCTCACTGCAACCTCTGCCTCCTGGGTTCAAGCAATTCTCATGCCTCAGCCTCCTGAGTAGCTGGGACTACAGGCGCATGCCACCACGCCCAGCTAATTTTTTTGTATTTTTAGTAGAGACGGGGTTTCACCATGTTGGCCAGGATGGTGTGGATCTCTTGACCTTGTGATCCACCCGCCTCAGCCTCCCAAAGTGCTGGGATTACAGGTGTGAACCACCGCGCCCGGCCTGAAGCTCATTATCTTAAGTGAATAAACAAACACTGGAACAAAAAGCCAAACACCACATGTCCTCACTTATAAGTGGGAGCTAAACATTTCAGTATACATGGACATAAAGATGGGAACAATAGACACTGGGAACTACTTGACGGGGGAGAGAAATAGAGGGGCAGGGGTTGAAAAACTATTTAGTACTATGGCCACTATCTGGGTGATGGGATCCTTCCCACCTCAAACCTCAGCATCACATCATACACCCATGTAACAAACCTGGATATGTACCACTTGAATCAAAAGTAAAAGTTGAAATTATAAGAAAATGAAAAGTGGTATTTTCATTAGTGTCACTTGCCTTTATAAAATTTCTATAAATTTGAAATCATTATGAATTATTGCACCAGCTCTGATCAAGGATTCATTTATTCATTGAGTATTAATTGTGATTGCTTTGAAATACAGATGATCCTGTATTGATTGAAGGCACTAAATAATAACTTGATGGCAAGTCTGGAAAATGTTGAGGCAGATGAAGATTATTTTCAGGATGTGACATCACTTAAGCCTTATGTAGAAGTTCTCTAGGTGTTTCTCTTCACCATCCTCAAATATATCTCCAAATTCTGATATATAGGAGTGGCTTACTCTATACAGCGAATTGTAAATATTGTTTCAGATGTGTCATGTTAGTTTTAACAAAGGCTTAACCTAAGCATTTTTTGGCCTATTTCACAACTGACCGTTGACTGGGCTCCATTCTATAATTTCTATCTACTGGATTCATTTGATATTAAGTATTGATTATAAGCATTATTAACTTTTCTATGTCATTTTGTACTTTCAACAGCTTCCGTAAATAATATTTTCTAAAAAATATTATAATTTTTAAAAATGATATATAGAGTTTTAAAATGACATATACAATTATTAAAATGAGAAAAAATACTCTTGTTTATGGAAGCCAGGAGTTACTGTAGAATATGAATGCTTAAGTATATAGCTATACTTAGATGCTGGGATTACATAAAATATTTTCATCGGTCTTTATATTGATCTTTATTTATAATGCACAAAGTAGACATATTTTATAAACTCTTAAAGTTATAAGAGTTAGAATCCACATAGAAAATAGTTATGTACTCAGCAGGGCAAGAAAAATGTGTAGCTACATACTTGATTAATCTATTTCTCTTCTCAACAACCACAAAATTCAAAAGGTGAGAACTACAGCAAAAAGCTCATCATCAATGGTTATTAGAGAAGTGCAAATCAAAACCACATTGAGATACCATCTCATGCCAGTTGGAATGGCAATCATTAAAAAATCAGGAGACCACAAATACTGGAGAGGATGTGGACAAATAGAAATAATTTTACACTGTTGGTGGGAGTGTAAACTAGTTCAACCATTGTTGAAGACAATGTGGCAATTCCTCAAGGATCTAGAACTAGAAATACCATTTGACCCAGCAATCCCATTATTGGGTATATTTCCAAAGGATTATAAAACATTCTATTATAATGACACATGCACACGTATGTTTATTGTAGCACTGTTTACGATAGCAAAGACTTGAAACCAACTCAAATGACCAGCACAGATAGACTGAATAAGGAAAATGTGGCACTTATATACCATGGAATACTATGCAGCCATAAAAAAGGATGAGTTCATGTCCTTTGCAGGGACATGGATGAAGCTGGAAACCATCATTCTCAGCAGACTGACACAGGAACAGAAAACCAAACACCGCATGTTCTCACTCATAGGTGGGTGTTGAACAAGGAGAACACATGGGCACAAGGAGGGGAACATCACACATTAGGGCCTGTTGGGGGGGTCGGGGGGGGGTTAGGGGAGAGACAGCAGGTGGTTGGGGGGATTGGGGCAGGGATAACGTTAGGAGAAATACCTAAGGTAGATGACAGGGGAATGGATGCAGCAAACCACCAAGGCACATGTATATCTACGTAACAAACCTGCACGTTCTGCACATGTATACCAAAACCTAAAGTATAATAAAATAATAATAATAGTTTCAAAAGGAATGATCATTCAGTGAGCAAATATTATGATCAGATTTGAGCCTAGAATTTTTTAAATACTTCATGGAAGTATGTGTTCTAAACATAAAATATTAGTCATGGTTCCATGAATTCAGAGATGTAGAAAACTTGTTAAAATATAATAGTAACTTTAAATGTTAATCATTTAATCATTTTATGACAGATCATTGCTAGTCATGACATTTTTTCCCAGACATGCCTTCTCTGTATCTGTGTTTAGTTTCTCTTAAGATAGTGAATGAAGATTATTTTTAAGTATCATAATAAAAACCATGGCCCCGGCAAATACACTGACTACGTTTTATTTATCTTCACTTTATTTTATGAGAATATAGTTTTATTTTTTTATGATTTTGTATTATACTTTAAGTTCTGAGGTACATGTGCAAAACGTGCAGGTTTGCTACATAGGTATACACATGCCATGGTGGTTTGCTGCACCTATCGGAATATCGTAATAATATTACCCATGATTCTGTCACATGAGAAAGTTATTTGTTCCTTTTGCATTTTCAAGTGCAAATAGAAATAAAAGCTACAAAAGTTCAAATCACTTATATTTTTGTATAAATTAGAACTTAAGAGGATAAAAGAGAAAATAGAACTTAACTTTTGGTCAGTCTTTGGATGCCTGTTTCCTTTGGACAGGTATTTGCTAAACTATGGTCCTAGAACTCTATGCTAGAGTCACCTGAAATCTTACTAAACCACATCAAGCCAAACAAAGTGTAGATTCCTGGCTGGCCCAGAAAAACTAGTTTGAACAATAGCCCTGGTAATTTTGATGCCCTTTTAAATTTGAAAGCAACTGATTTAGTGGTTGATTCTCCAATTATCTGTTCTCTTAGAGTTAATCTCGCTCATTGGTGTCAACCTCAATGAATTGCCTGGAATAGAGCTAGGTGTAATTTGGATGCATGACATCATTTTATACTCAAATTTTGACCATGATGGTTTTATTCTTACTTGTACAGTTGAAATTCATCCCTGTTAAATTTGCCTATGCATCCTCAGCAAATAGAAAAGCACATACAACATAGTGTATATTCAATGAATTTTAACTGAAATAAGAAAACTCATAAACAATGAATTGCATTCTCCTAAAATATAAATAATCAAATATGACTAATCACACTGTATATTAGACTTCACTGATAAATGTTATTTTATGAGGCTGGGCTTGGTGGCTTAGCCTGTAATCTCAGCACTTTGAGAGGCCAAGATGGGAGGACTGCTTACAACCAGGAGTTCAAGTCCAGCCTGGTCAACACAGCAAGACCAACATCACTATAAAAAAATGTTATTTTATTTGATTAGTATTACTTTTTCCTCAATAATGTAAAATCTTAATATCTCACATATTTTTCCTCTTTATGTGTATCAGAATTGATTTATAAAGTAATACGGCATACATTTACACATAAAGAAGTTTTTAATGTTGCTTTGTTATACTTTCATTTAAATTTATTAAAACAATTATGTTTTAAACCCAACTTTATATTTTATAAACTGTAAAACATTTTATACAGTTGTTTCTATTGTCCCGCGATACTCACTTTAAATGTATATTCCCAGAAACATCATAGGCACCTTGAAAACAGAAAAGCATCTGACCATCTGTGAAAGATGTTTAGAAAAATTCCCCAATCGCTTTATACTACCAGTGGAGTAACAGTATGTTTCCATAAGTAGTACTTTACGATTGACAAATTGGTATGCACCTTTTATCTTCCTAATATGCTTCAAAGTCTATAGCTAGGATATACAACGATGTAAGAATTATTTTCAATATGGGATACCTACACTATCCTGCTCTTTTTTTCTGGAGCCGTCTCAAACCTTTATCTTTTCCTTTAGCTGTATGAGCTACTTAAAATGATTTTATTGAAGTATACACAGAAAAGTTCACAAATCACAAGATCAAAGATTTCTTACAAACAGTACACTCTCGTAACCAGTGACCAGATACACAACCAGAACAACATTGGCACGTCAGCACTGCTTCTGTCATGCCTCCTCTTTATGACCAAAAGGTAACTGTCATGATGACTTCTAACACCATCAATTAGTTTTATATGTTTTGGAATTTCATTTAAAAAATGGGGCAATGTGACCTTCTTTGTCTTCAATTTCTTGGTCAGTGTTATGTTCTTTAGGTGTCAGATTTTATTAGATGCTGTTGTTTGCATCTATATTCAAATAATCAAGTATTTTTTTCTTTACTCTGTTAATATGGTCTGTTACATGAAATTATTTATTGTTAATATTAAAGCAATTTTGCTTTCCTGAAATAATCCACACATGGTCTTTCTGGATTATCTTTTCACATATTACTTTGTTGGATTTATTACTATTTAATTTAGGATTTTATAAGTCTGTATTATATCTATTATTATTATTATTAATTTCCAATTTGTGTATCAGTCTATACTGGCCTCATAACAAGTGAGGAAGTATTCCTTTTATTATTTTCTGAGATTGTTTCAGAAAATTTGGGGTATGTAAATGGGTTTTTTTTTTTTTCTGCCTTAACTAGTTGGAAGCATTTACCAGCAGAGCTCTCTGGCAGAGAGTATTTTCTAAAAAGGTTTATCACAACAAATTAAATTTATTTAATTAATCTAAGATGGTGAAGAGTTTCTAGTTCTTCTCATAACAATTTTAATTAATGGCATTTTCTAAAGAGTTTGTCTATTTCATCCAGATTTACAAAAATACTGTGTAAAATTGTTCATAATAGTCTCATATAGTTTCGTTTGTTTTTAAAGTATGATCATATATATTTTAAGTAAATTATATAGATGTATATACATATCTATTTATAGATGTGTATATATAATGCATACATAGATATATACATATAAAAATATGTGTAGATATACATATATACACATGTGTATGCATATATGTATTGATTATATTTGTGTATATGTATACATGTGTGTATATATACAGCTATTAATATACACACACACACATATATGTGGAGCCTTCTAGAGTAGGTATATATATAATACATACACACACACACACACTCACACACACATATATATGTATGTATGTGAAGCCTTCTAGGATGGGTGTTGGAAATAACCTATATCATCATCTGACTGCTTATACACATATATGCATGCATATGTATATGTATGTATGTTAACAGTCCATATATATGTGTGTATCTAAGCACTATATACATGTGTGTGTATAAGCACTCACATCACAATATAGATTATAATATTGACCATTCTCAACCCCCACCCTAGAAAGCTCCTTTTTTCCACTGTTTGATTTCTATCACCATAAATAAGCTTTTTTTGCTTTGAAGCTTCATGTAGACACAATTACATGCTGGGTACTGTTGCCTCTGACTTTTTTATTTTTATTTTATTTTTAACTAAACACCGTATTTGTGAGGTCTATTCATACTTTTGCATGTATAGCTATTTTTAACTACTACGGTAATATTCCATTCTAGTAATATATCACATTTTATTTACCTAAGTCTACTGTTGCTGGATATTTGCTTGCTTCTTACTTTTACCACTATGTATAAAGCTGATATTAACATCCTTGTACATGGTTGTATGGTAAACATCAATTCTAATTTATTTTGAATATGTACTTCATGGAACTGTTGTTTTGTAAAATAGGCTTATGATTAACTAAAGCAGGCACTAACATTTATTTAGCAATCATGCAGTTTTACACTTCCATCAGCAATATAGGTAATTTCTAGTTTTTCAGAATTCTTGATAAATGTTGCCATTGTTGATCTTTTTTTCCACTCTGGTATATATGCAGTGATACACCATTTTAGTTATAATTTGCATTTCCATGAGTAGTGCAGATTTTTATATCAATATTATTAAGAGATATGGGTCTATAATATTTCTATTATTATTTTTATTAATTTCATATTTGGGTATCAGGCTATGCTGGCCTCATAAAAAGTGAGGAATGTTTCCCTTTTTATATTGTCTGTAAAATGTGATATATTACTAGAATGGAGTATTACCATAGTAATTAGTTAAAAAAAAAAAGCTATGTGTGCAATAGTATGGATAGATCTCACAGGTACAACGATTGATGATTTAAAAAGTCACTTTTTTTGAATGCTCATATAAGTTTATTTTGATTATCTCTTTGTCAAGGATCTCTTCAATTCTTTACCCATTTTTTAAAATTAGAGTTTTACTTTTTCTTTATTTAGAGAAGTACTTCATTTTCCTCAAGATATGAGACCTTTGTCAAATACAGGTATTTTGAAAAATCTCTCACTTCATTGCTTACCTCGTCTTTATTTTCTTAATGATGTCTTATGATAGATATTCTTACTTTTAATAGTCACATTTAGCAATATATAAATTTTACGGTTGTTAATTTTGATGTACCAATTAAGAATTTTTTCCTTATCCCAAGTTAAGATATTCTTAAAAGAACTTTATTCTTTCAGCATTCATATTTAGTTATATGATCAATCTTCAATTAATGTGATCAATATTTCTTTTCTTCTGTATAGATATCTAATTTACCAAGTGCAATTTATTTTTTCATAGTAAATTGCTGTGAAGTCTTTGATTTTAAATATATATGTATGGGTTAGTTTATGAACTCTCCATTCTATTATCTTATTTGTTACCATTGCACCAGCATCAAACTGCCTTTATTATCCTTTCTTCACAGTGAATCTTGAAAGTTCATAGTGTAAATTCTCCAGTCTTATTCTTTTCTGCAATATAATCTGAATTCTTGAAATATTGCATTCATATGTACATATGAGAAACAGCTTATCAATTTAAAAAGAAAGCTGGGGTTTTGATTTAAATTGTTCCAAATTATGAATCAATTTGGAAAGATTTCACTTAAGTAAAATATTGAATCTTTCATTTCATAATATTTATATAAGACTATTGGCCAGGCGCGGCGGCTCATGCCTATAATCTCAACACTGGGAGGCTGAGGCGGTGCATATCACCTGAGGTCGGGAGTTCAAGACTAGCCTGACCAACATGGGGAAACCCCGTCTCTACTAAAAATACAAAAAAATTAGCCAAGCGTGGTGGCACATGCCTATAATCCCAGCTACTTGGGAGGCTGAGGCAGGATAATCGCTTGAACCTGGGAGGTGGAGGTTGCGGTGAGCCGAGATCGAGTCATTGCACTCCAGCCTGGGCAACAAGAGTGAAACTCTGTCTCTAAAAAAAAAAAAAAAAAAAGACTATCTCCATTAGTAATATTTTGTCATTTTTATTATAGAGTCCTTGCACAACTTCTTTTAAATTTTACATTTATTCCTAGGTAATTATGTTTTTTAATAGTATTATATATTAGATTTTTATTTTTTTCATTCTTTATTGCTAGTTTCTTGCAATGCATTTGGATTTTGTGCAATGGTCTTGGATCCATTGAAATTGCCAAATACCCAAACATCATTTTCAATACTATTTTTTTGTAGGACCTTGTGGGTTATCTATGTACTCAATCATATCATTTGAGAATAGTAACAAATTTCATCATAATCTTCAATCTCAATACCTTTTTTCCCAGCTAAAGTTCATTGGCTAGTAGTAGCTCAAGTGCAATGCTGAACAGAAATGGGGAACACTTTTAGTTCACTTATTTTATTATTATTCTACATATATATTTCATATATTCTAAAATTCAATATTTTATTATTAAGTGTGATGCTTATTTTTTTGGGGGGGGGAATGTCCATTTTCTAATTAAGGAGTTTCTTTCTTTCTTTGCCTAATTAAATGAGATTTTTAAAAAAATGTCTTGGTTGAGTACTTAATTTTGTCAAATGAATTTTATGCATACACTTAGAATTATCATATGATTCTTTTGTGGTCAATTATGTTAATTGATTTTTCAAATATTAAACTTACCTTGCATTTCTGTAATAAATCATTTGACATGATTTGCTAATGTTTATGAGGGTTTTTGTTTCTATTATATATATACATATCAGTTAGTTAATTATTTTATTTTTCAGATTGCTCATAATCGGACTAATTTATCATCTCCTTATTCTATTGGTTACTGTGAAAGGTGTGCTCAAATATTGCAATGCAACAGTGGATATAACTGTTTTTCCTTTTAGTACTGTTAACTTTTATTTATAAATATTCAAATATATGTTTTATGGGATATATAAATTTGAACTTTTATATTTTTCTATTGAATTAACTGTTTTATCATTTTTGAAATAACCTTTGTTATCTCTAGGATGCTTTCTGTATTCTTTGTTTAATATTGCAATATTTACGTGAGATTTCTTTCAGTTAGTATTTGCATGGCATATTATTCATTCTTCTATTTATCTGTTTTTAAATTTTATAACCAGCATATAATTGCTTTTATCTGCCAATATTATGTTTTTAATTGGAGAAATTAATACATTTAATACAATTACTTATATATTTTATACCACCATATTACTATTTATTTTCCATTATATTTCCCAGTTTTGTTTTGATCTTACATTTTTTTGAATGACTCCCAATAACATTATCATTTTTTCTTTTAATTAATGTATTATATGTGTACTTGCTTCTTTTAATGGTTACTATAGTATAACACAATTTCCATTGCTTATTACAGTTTAATATAAGATATACCCTTGACACACACACACACACACACACACACACACACACACACACACACATATATGTAAATGTCTCCTACTACTTTCCAGATAATGCTAGAATCTTATACCTTATTAATTTACTTTACTCCCTCAACCATTTTCTAATATTGTTATCATGTATTTTAATTCTAAACGTATTATAAACTCACATTTTTATTGCTCAGTTTTAAAATTTATGCACATAATTATCCTTTTATTTGTCCTTTATTCTTTTTCATATTTATTTTTTCTATCTGGGATAATTGTATTTCTGTTTCAAGTGCTTCAATGAACATTTCTTTTACGTTAAGTATATTGGTGACAACTTCTCTCATTTGTTTGTCTCACAATATCTTTATTTTGCTTGTGTTTTTGAAGATTTTTTTCCAATGGATGTGAAATTCAAGATTGGAAAATATCCAATTTTCCTGGCATCACTTATTGAAGAGGATATATGTTCCCCAAGGTATGTACTTGATGGCTTGTTGAAGATCAGTTCGATATAAACATGTAGATTTATTTCTGCGTTCTCTATTCTATTCCATTGGTCAATGGGTCTATTTTTATACCAAATTTTAAGGTGTTTTGGTTATCATAGCTTTGAAATATAAAATCATGTAGTGTGATGCTTTCAATTTTGTTCACTTTGCTCAGGATTGCTTTTACTATTCTTGCCATTTTTGTTTCCATTCAAGTTTTAGGACTGTTTCCTTCTATTTCTGTGAAAAATGACATTGGAATTTTGATAGAAATTGCATTGAATCTGTAGCTTATTTAAGGCAGTATGGTCATTTTAATGTTATTAGTTCTTATGATCCATGAGAAAGGGATGTGAGTTTTGATGTTGTGTAAAATTTTGTGTAAATATCTGTTAGGTACATTTGGTCTAAGGTCCAGTTTAAATTGAGTATTTCTTTGTTGATTATCTGTCTATATGATCTGTGTAATGTTGAGAATGGGGTGTTCAAGTCCCTCACTATTACTATAATGAGGTATATATCTCTCATCAAATCTAGTTATTTGCTTTATGAATATTTGGTGCTCCAGTGTCTGGTGCACTTATGAATCATTATATCATTTTTTCTGGATTGATCCCTTACCCTTATATAATGATCTTCATTTTTTTTTTCACTGTTTTTGGCTTAAAGTTAGTTTTATCTGATATAGATCTGGCTATTTCTTCTTGCTATTGATGTCTGTTTACGTGGGATATCTTTTGCCATCCCTTTACTTTCAGTCTATGTGTCTTTATGTTGAGTACATTTCTGGTGGGCAGCATATAGTTAGATTATGTTTGCTTATTTGTTTAGTCTTTCTAGATAATTTAAGTGGGTAATTTAATCTGTTCTCATTTAAGGTTATTATTTAAGATTTTGTTCCTATCATATTATTGTTTTTCTGGTTGTTTTGTGTATCATTTCTTTCTTTTTTCTTATTGTTTGTCATTGTGGTTTGGTGGTGTTCTGTAGTGGTACCATTTGAGTCCTTTCTCTTCTTCATTTGTGTCTTTGCTTTACCAGTAAGACTTATACTTTTTTTCATGTTGAATGTTGCCCTTTAACTTACAGGTTTAGGACTTTCTTCAGCATTTCTTGTAGGACATTTCTTGTAGGGCTGATCCAGTGTTGATGAATTTCCTCAGCTTTTGCTTGTCTGGGGAAGATATTATTTCTCCTTCCTTTAGGAAAGAGAATTTTGGTGGGTGTGGCAGGGTTTTTTTTCTTTCAACACTTTGATTATTCCATTCTCTCCTGTACTGTAAGGTGTCTGCTGAGAAATACAATATTAGTTTGATGGGGGATTCCTTTATGGATAACTAGACACTTTTCTCTTGCCGTTAATAAATTTTTCTTTCACTTTAGGCAGTTTGACTATAATATGCTATGAAGAAGAACTTTTTGCGTTGTTCTGTTTGAAAATCTCTGCACCTCCTGTATTTTGATGTCTAAGTCTCTTGCTAGACTTTAGAAGTTTTCATTTATTATTTTGATAAATAGTTTTTTGAAATCTTTCATTTTTCTTTTCACCTTCTGAAAAACTAATAATTTGAAAACTTGGTTACTAATCATTTGAAAATTTGGTCACCAGATGTATCCCATAATTCACCAAAGCTTTGTTCATTACTTTAAATTATTTTTTCTTTATGTTTGTTAGACTAGGTTATTTCAAAGGCTCTGTCTTCAAGTTCTGAGATTCCCTATTCTGCCTGATCTAGTTTATTGCAGAAATTTTTTAACATATTTTGTATTTCTTTCAGTGAATTCCTTAATTCCTTATTTTTTTTTCTTTTTAATGTTATCTATCCCTTTGGTAAATTTTTATTCATATCCTGAATTATTTTTGAATTATTTGTATTTTTTTCATAATTCTCTTCTATTGCACTTAGCTTCTTTAATATCAATATTTTGAATTGTTTATCTGGGATTTCAAAAGTATCTTTTTGATTAAGATCTATTGCTGGAGAAGTGTTGTGTTGTTTTAGAAATGTCATATTTCCTTGCTTTCTTGTGTCCTTTCATTGATATTTGCACATCTGTTATAACAGTAGATTCTTCCAGTGTTTTGAATTTGCTTTCATAGGGAATGACATTTTCCTGAAGATATATTTAGGGTGTTCATTGAGTAGGGCACTTTGGCTTTGATTCTGGGTGTACGCAGTATTGTAGCCTCTGTATGAATTATTTGGCTGTAAACAGTGCCAATGATATCTGTGATTTCCTTGGTGGCTTAGGGTGTGGTTTTTACTGGAGGCTATGGCAATGTTTTGCTGGTGCCTGGTATGCCAGGTAGGCCAGCCTTCAGGCCCCAGTGGTGCCAGTGGTGAAGTGAGCATGCCTGTCCTTGGTACTTAAGGTAGTGTATGCTGACACTGCTGTTTGCTGGTCTAGGCAGGCCAATTCTTGTGCCTCCAGGAGGCTTGTTTGAAAGCTGGGAATGGCAGTAGTGGGCCAGGAGAGTGGGTAGGTTCTCGAGCCCCTGGGCATTGGGCATGACATGGACAATGGCAGTAGCAGTGGTGAGACAACCCTCTGGAACCCAAGTGGTCCACTCTGGTGTTGGTGGTGACTGAAATGGGTTGGATGGATTCGTTCCTAGACATGCAGGTGTGATGTACAGGTGAGTGCTAGCTGTGGTGGTAGCAGCACATTGAGTGGGCTTGATTTCAGACCCTGGGAGGAGTGCTCAGTTGCCACTGGTGAGGCAACTAGGCAACCCCCAGGACCCCAGACATGCTTTGATACTGGTGACCAGGCTGTGCTGTCAGGCCTCCTGGTGGTGCATATAGGCACTGGTTGTGGTCTGTAGGGACTCGTTTAGCCCCAGGCCACTGGTGAAATGCTCCGGTAGATGCAGCAGTGGGTACACTGTGGCCCTGCTCCTGGGGGAGAGCAGGGTTGCTTTCCCTGGGAGCAGCAGTAGCAGGCAGCTTGAGGGGTATGAGCTTCACTTGTGCCTTAACCAATAGCAGTTCACAGCAATGAAGATTACATACCATGGAATTTGTCAAGGAATATGAGAATGTGCAGCCACCCTTCTTTGGAGCAAGGTCAGAGAAGGATTGCTACCTTTGTCTCCTGCCTCAGTCCGGGTTGCAGTGCAGTACAGAGTTCAATATGAATTGGGCTGTCAAAATGGCATCATGCTGCCACTGTTTAGAACCTCGGTTTGTGGGACCCAGTGTGACCTCTCTCTGGATCAATGCTTTCACACATTTTCTAGGTAGCTCCGTTATTAGTCTTGGGGCCCATGAGGGGTGGAAGAGCTTTCCCGGGGGCTAAGATTGGAGAAGTCCAGTGCATGAATGTGGACTGCTGAGGCTCTCTCACTTATCCTTTCCCTGCGTTGGGGGAATCTTTCCCCGCTCCCAGCCAATTCTGACTGAGCATACTGTGTGGCATTCTTCTCTTTCCTTGCTTTAGGTGCTCCTGTCACTTAAGGTGTTCTGTTGAATTCCAGTGTTCTCTCTTGGATGATCTAAACACAGGTGAGGGACTTTAGAACGTGGATCCTGGTGGAGCTACTCACTGTTGTGATTCTTAGTGGAGAAGGAGAGTAGGGGATGGCTCTAATGCAGCCATCCTGAACCCCTCCCCTGACTTTTTATTTTACAGATAAGCTTATTAGATTAGCATTTCGTGCAATATAGAAAATGATATCTAACAATTGTCTCCTTTGCGGAAGAAATCAGTACACCTTGCAATGCTAGAGTGGCCCATGAGGCATAAGTGAATGTAATAGTCATCTAATTTTAGGGGAAGTGTCTCCAGATGAGAGTTTTACATAAGTTAATGGTAATTGACCACGTATTAAATAAACTGATATGTGGTCTTTCATCATGTGACTAGAAATAATTTGAAACTACTTCCCATGTTTCAAAAAGGTTGCTACCTAAACTTGTCCTGCATGAATAACAAATCATTTGCCTAGAATGGTATCCCTATATGATGTTCCCCAAATTTCTACCCAGTGCATTATATTTCAAGTGATCTCAGAACCCAGAGATCCTGCAGTGCCTGTGGTCTTTAGGGACTGGGTGAGGTCCAGGCCAGCTAGAAAAGAAAATCAATACTGAGTAGAAAATCATTACTGAGAAAGAAAATCAATACTGGAGTCGCTATCTGCTATCACTTAGCTAAGATTATTTTCAGTGAAGTTCATAGGAATTGAGTGATGATTTTACTCTTGGTAAATCATGTATTATTTGTTAACTGTAGGGAAATTATAAGAATAGGAAGTTGTATAATTATAGGAAAAGTGTTCAAAAGAGTATCTGTAGTTCTTTTTAATACTTCAAACTTCTAAGCACATTAAGATTGGACCTTGTAATGGAAAAACTTAAGGTAGATTAATCTAAAACAAAATGGTTATTAACATTAAATAGTATGTTACAAAATATTAGCACATTCAAACAAATGCTCACTTTCCTGCAGTAATATTTAATATTATGCCATTTTCATTGCAATGAAACAATTTGTCTGATCCTTTAATGGTATGCAATCTGAACATCAGGAGTAGCTTATTACAGTTTTTAAAATTTGTTTGTTAGTATATATTCTTCCTCCTAAGTGAACTGCTTTTATTATCCTATTGATCTACTTATGCCAAATATAATATGTTTGGTTTTGTCAAAATAAGTATACTGTAAGAATATTTATGACATGTATAATTGCATGCATAACTCATAATTACAAGTCTATAGAAGGAACATGAGACATTGATGAGGAATAACTAGTTATGACTCATTTGTTAGTATCCTCTTTACAGTTTCATCAAAATTGTTTCTTCTTAAGTGTTTATACCTTGGTAAGTACATTAATTCAATGAAAAAACATTACTAATGGAGGGTTCAAGCTAGAAAAATAAGCCTGCATACTTAATATAAGTGTATACATACATTACCACACCAGTAGGTAGTAATGTCTATAATAAAATAAGGGGAACTTCAGTTTAAACAAATGTTTATTATGGTCCATGATACACTCAGATATGCCACTAATTAATTTGCTCATAGTCTAATAGCTTTTCATTGTACATTTACATCAGTTCACATTTAGAATAAAATCTTACCAAATTCAGAATAATTTACCTGACAGTCTCTGAACACTTTTTGCTCAGAGCCACTCAAATACAGGGAAAAAATAAACCATTTAATCAGGGCATAAAGGAAATAAATACTACTATACTAAAATCGGACAGTAAGCCTCATTCCTTAAACACTTGTTAATTTCTACTCTGTTTTATTTTTTGATCTTTTATAGTGTTTATATTTCTTTGTTTTAAATTACTTGCATAAGGCACTCCCCCAACCCTGATTCTATCCCCTTGCCTGCTTAGGTCTTTATTTGCCATCAGATCTTATAGTTTATTTAGTAGGCTTTGTAGTCAGATATTTTCTTGCCCCATGTATATCCATGCCTCTGATTGCTTCTCTTCTTGTAGTGTGTTTGTGTGTGTATTAGAGAGAGAGGGGAGAGAGAGAGAGAATCTTAACCCAGGTCTCATAGGGTAACTCATTATCTGTATAAACACAGGTCAGGGACTTTAGAACATGGATCCCGGTGGAGCTAATTGATTTTTCTGTGTCCATATGCTACTGTTTAAAAAAACATAGTCAGTATTACCTCTTTAAAAGAATGTTCAAGGATAATTAATGTATTTGAAGCATACTTTAAGATAATTTTACAGATATATAAGATTATCTTTTGATGCATGAGCATGAAGACAAACTGGGAATTATTTTCTTTTGCAAATGATGCTCCTGAGAAGATACAAATATAATCTGCCTTACTCTTTAACCCTTTTCCCATTTGCCCTCAGAATATTTGCCAGCGGTGCTTCCACTGCAGCTTCTACCCCAAGGTAACTTTGCCACAAAATATCTTGCTTTTCTTATTTTCACATCATTCTAGTATATCAACTTTGGAAACAAGAGACAGTCTTCTATTTATAACATTTTGTGTTCAATAGTGGTATTTCCATTTGGAAAATGTAGTAATTATTGATTGCTGAAAATGTAAAAATAATAGAAAAGGTGGCACTCCAACACATGATGTGAACATCATTCTTTGAACAGTTGTTGGCTGAAGATCCATTGGATGAATCTGATTTTTCTGAAATAGATGATTCTGATATTAGTTCTGTTTAGAAATAACTCCAAAAGTAGTTTTAATATTTTATTTTCACATTAAAAATCAAATTTGCTTTGGTTTCAAAGAGCATGCTTATGTAAAATTAAATGAGCACTGGCGACGAGCTTCCTTTTTTTTTTTCTAAATAAAGAAAAGGGCTAACTAGCTGTAATATCAAAAAGTCTTTCAGTCACAGGGGAAAGAAAAGAAACAAAAGGAAACAAAAAACGTTTTCTTAAAAATCCTAAGACTCTGTCTTCTGTCATATGCCAGTTATCGTTTTCATTCAATTTTAGTTAAATGAGGATAGTATTGTTCAATAACTACCAATATAAGAACACATCAATTTGACCAAAGTCTTAATGAAAAGCTCAATGAAAACAAAAAACCAAGTATCGTTTCAAAGAGCAATAAATTATAGTGGCAAGGAACACAATTTATTACACAATGAAATAAACATAAAGCATATTTTTTCTTTTGGAAGTTGCAATATAACTAGTAGTTTATATTTGCTTACTGTCACAGTAGAGCTTAATAAATCTAAAAAATATGGCTTTATTTACATTCAGGGTAGAAGTTCTTCAATAAACTGGCCTCATTAATTTCTGATTTTAAATTTTTGTATTATTAAATTTTAAAATATGTATTTGACAAATATAGATTAAACAGATTCAAGATGTAAAATGTGATTATCTGATATACCTTGTATAAAGATAACCCCAATAAAATATATTAGCACACTTATCACCATCTAGGCCATATATTAGATCCCCAAAAATTGTTCACCTTATAACTAAAAGTTTGTATCTTTGATCACATCTCATTTCCCCTATTCCCTAACCCCTAGTAACCATTATTCTACTTTTTGCTTCTGTAACTTCAATTTTTTAGATCCCCACAGATAAGTGAGATCATACAGTTTTTGTCTTTATATTCCTGGCTTATTTCACTGAGCATAATGACTGTCATGTTCACACATGTTGTGAATGTTGTAGAATTTCCTCCTGTTTTGGTTGAATAATATTTTATTATATATTCACATAGGAAAATATATAACCATTTCTTCACCTACTTATCTGTTGATGGACAATCAGGTTATCTTGTATCTTAGCTGTTGTAAATAATGCTGCAATAAACATAAAGATGCAGATATCTCTTTGAGGTATTGATTTAATTTCTTTTGGATACACAGAAGTGGTATTACTGGATTATAGGGTAATTCTATTTTTGATTTGTTGGATAATCTCCATATTATTTTTCATAATGGTGATACCAATTTACATTTTCACTGGGTGCAATGGTTCTCTTTTGTCTATATCCTCTACAAACAATTATCATCTCTTGTCTTTTTCATAATAGCCATCCTAAAAGTTGTAAGATAATATTTCACTGTGGTTTTGATTTACATATTCCTAATGATTAGCCATATTGAGCAGCTTTTCATATACAGTTATGGACTGTGTAATGATGTTTCAGCCCACAACGGACCCCTAAGATTATAATAGAGCTGGAAAAGTCCTATTGCCTAATGACATTATAGCCATCATAGTGCAACTCATTACTCATCTTTGTGATGATGCTAGTGTAAACAATCTGCACTTGCAGTCATTTAATAGTCTAAAATACACAGTTATGTATAATACATAACAGTTGATAATGATAATACATGACTATATTACTGGCTTATTTATTTAATATACTATACATGTTTTCATTATCTTACAGTGTGCTTCTTCTACTTAGGGTAAAAAAAAAACCCTTTTAGATATAAAAGTGTCAGGCAGGTCTTTCAAGAGGTATTCCAGAAGAAGGCATTGTTATCATAGGAGATGACAGTTCCATGTGTGTGATTGCCCCCGAAGACCTACAAGTAAGACAAAATGTGGAGGTGGAATACAGTGATATGATTCACCTTGACCCTGTGTAGGCCTAGACTAATGTATGATTATGTCTTATTTTATAACACAAAAGTTTAAAAAATTAAAAAAAATGGCTGGGCGGGTTGGCTCACACCTGTAATCCCAGCACTTTGGGAAGCTGAGGCAGGTGGATCACAAGGTCAGGAGTTCGAGACCAGCCTGACCAACATGGTGAAACCCCATCTCTACTAAAAATACAAAAATTTGCCGGGCATGGTGGCACTTGCCTGTAATCGCAGGTACTCAGAAAGCTGAAGCAGGAGGATTGCTTGAACCTGGAAGGCAGAGGTTGCAGTGAGCTGAGATCATGCCACTGCATTCCAGCCTGGGCGACAGAGTGAGACTCCATCTCAAAAAAAAAAAAAAAAAAAGATAAAAACTTTAAAAATAGAAAAAGCGTGTAGAATATGAATATAAGGAACTAAAATATTTGATAGCTGTATAATGTGCTTGTGTTTTAAACTATTACAAGAGCCAAAAGATTACAAAATTTATAAAGTAAAAAAGTTACAGTAAGCAAAGATTAATTTTTTATTGAAGAAACAAAAATATATATTATAAATTTAGTATAGCCTAAGTGTACAGTGTTTGTAAAGTCTACAGTCATATACCATAATGTCCTGGGCCTTCACATTCACTTACCAGTCACTCACTGATCCACCCAGAACAACTTCTAGTCTTGCAAGTTCCATTCATAGTAAGTGCCCTTACAGGTGTACAACTTCTTTTTTTTATCTTTTATACTGTGTTTTACTGTATACTTTCTGTGGTGAGATACGTTTAGATCTTACCATAGCATTATGTTAACATTGCCTATAGTATTTGGTACTGTGTCATGCTGTATAGGTTTGTAGCACATGAGCAATAGGTCACACCATATAGTGTAGGTGCGTAGCAGACTATATCATATAGGCTTGTATAAGTACACTCTGTGATGTTTGCACAATGACAAAATTGCCTAATGGCATATTTCTCAGAGGTATATCCTTTGTTAAGCAGCATATGACTGTATCTGTTGTATGTCTTTTATGGGAAAATGTCCATTTGGATCCTTTGCCCATTTTTATTTGGATTAGTCAATGCTTTGTAGATTTTTTTTTACGATTGAGTTGTATGAGTTCTGTATATATTTTGGATATTCATCTCCTAAGAGATGTATTGCTCCATACATGCTTTACCATCCCATAGCTTGCCTTCTCATTTTGGTGATGTTTTCCCTGTGTTATACTAAAGTTTTTTAGTTGGATATAGTCTCACTTGTTTATTTTTGCTCTTGTTGCCTGTGTTTTGGTGTCCCATATGTAAAAAAAATCATTGCCAACACTAATATATTTGAATTTAGGGTGAGCAAGCGTTCTTCAATATACTGCCTTCCTTTACGCCAATGCAGTGCATTTGTATTGAAAGTAATTATTAACATTAATTTTTTCAGTGAGGAGGATTGATAACCTACTTGAAATGATATTAATTTTTGGTAATGATTTCCCTAATAAATAGATTTTTTTATAACATGCATTTCTGATTTTATTATGATTACATTCAGGAGCTATTGTTATAACTTTGTCGAGATTATTAACCATTATTCGTAACCTTAGTGTTGCCATTGTTATTCATTTATTGACTGCTGAAAGAACATGCAACTCTACAAACTCTGCAGTCCAAACCTATATAGGGAATTTTATCATTTTATTCCACATAATCCCATTTAAATGAATAATGTAAAGTGAAATTAATCTTTTAACTTTTACTACATTCAAAAGGCATCATTCACAGATGAAAATAGATTTACCACTGAAAATATATTTTTTTATTACTTAAGGTTAATTAAATCTATCTATAACATTTCTACTTGTGACCTAATTAAAATATGAAAGAGCCATTTACAGTGAGTACCTACAGGGAATGTGAAAATGAAATTGTAAAAGAACCCACACAGCCCCTAACTACTTGTTTTTGATAACACTGATTTTTGTAGAAAAAAAATATGTTTAGTAACTAGATTGCTAAATAAGAATAAAATCTTATTTTTTGTATTTAACTTTTTTTTTTTTTTTTTTTTTTTTTTTTTTGGCGGGGTCTCTGTTGTACCAGCTGGAGTGCAATGGCATGATTGTGGCTCACTACAACCTCCACCTTCTGGGTTCAAGCTATCCTCCCCCCCTCAGCCTCCTGAGTAGCTAGGACTACAGGCACATGCCACCATGCCTGGCTAATTTTGATATATTTTGGTAAAGGGGGGGTTTTGTCACGTTGTCCAGGCTGGTCTCGAACTCCTGAGCTCAAGCAATCCACCCACTTCAGTCTCCCATATTGCTGGGATTACAGGCATGAGTCACCATGCCCGGCCTGAATCTAACTTTTGTTGATAAAAATGAATAATATATGTGAGGTGAAGATGTACTGTAATATTGTGATATAAAATAAACAGTCCTTGTAGAAGTTTATTTTTATTCAATACATGTGTACTTCATTATGTGTATTTTAGTAATGCATTTTGAAATTATCTTGTTAGCTGGTATAACAGAAAGAGAAACTGCTTTCCAAGTTAAGTATATGTTAAATTCAAAAGAAAGTCACCTTTAAAACAATCTCACACAGCTTTACATGATTGCTATGGTAGTATCAGGTTGACATATAAACTTAGACAAAAATCCGCACGATTAATTGTATTCCATTGACAACGAAAAAATTCATTATTAACAATCATTGTACTTTAGTACATTTATGAATGCTGGCATACCTTGTTTTATTGTGCTTGTATCTGTGCTTCACAGATATTGCATTTTTTGTTTGTTTATTGTTTTGTTTTGTTTTTAAACTGAAGGTTTGTGGCAACTCTACATCCAGCAAGTCTATCAGCATCATTCTTTTTTCCATCACCATGTGTTCACTTCATGTTTGTGTATCACATTTTGGTAACTCTCACTGTATTTCAAATTTTCATTACTATTGTGTCTGTTATAGTGATCTGTGATCACAATCTTTGATGTTACTATTGTAATTGTTTTAGGGCACTATAAACCACACCCTTGTAAGACGGTGAACTTAAAGCTTGTTATATATGTTCTCACTGCCCCACCAATTGGCCCTTCCCCTGTCTCTCCATTTTCTTGGGCTCCCTATTACATCAGAGGCAACAATATTGAAGTTAGGCCAATTAATAAATATACAATGGCCTCTAAGCATTTAAGTGAAAGAAACTGTACAACACTAACTTTAAATCAAAATCTAGAAATAATTAAGTTTAGTCAGAAAGGCCCATCCAAAACCAAGATAGGCCAAAAATTAAGGCACTTATGGCAGTTAGCCAAGTCGTGCATGCAAAAGAAAAGTTCTCAAAGGAAATTAAACGTGTCTATCCACTGAACACAGGAATGATAAAAGGAAAAGCAGCTTTATTACTGATATGGAGAAAGTTTTAATGGTCTAGATAGAAGATCAAACCAAATACATTACTCTCTTAAGCCAAGGCCTAATCCAGAGCAAGGTCCTAACTCCCTTCAACTCTGTGAAGGCTAGAGAGGTGAGGAAGCTGCAGAAGAAAAGCTCGAAGGTAGCAGAGGTTGGTTCGCGAGGTTTAAGGAAAGAAGCCATCCCCATAAATTAAGAGTTCAAGATGAAGTGGCAAGTGCTGATGTAGAAAATGCTTCAAGTTATCCCTATTATCTAGCTTAGATAACTGATGAAGGTGGCTACACTAAATAATATATTTTCAATGTAGATAAAATAGCTTGATATTGGAAAAAGATGCCATTTAGGACTTTCATATCTATAGAGGAGAAGTCAATACCTGGCTTCAAAGCTTGAAAGTACGGGATGACTCTCTTGTCAGGGGCTAATGCTGTTGGTGACTTAAGTTGAAGCCAGTGCTCATTTACCACTCTGAAAATCCTAGGGCCTTAATCATTATGTTAAATCTTACTCTGCCTGTGCTCTACAAAGACACAACAAACCCTGGATGGCAACACATTTATTTACTTCATGGTTTACTGAATATTTTAAGCCCATGGTTGAAATCTACTGTTGAGGGAAAAACAAAAACAAAAACAAAAACAGATCCTTTCAAATATTACCGTTCATTTGCAACACACCTCGTTACCCAAGAACTCTAATGGTGACAAACAAGAAGATTAATGTTGTTCATGATTACTTGATATAACATTTATTTTGCAGTCCATTGATCAAGGAGTCATTTTGACTTTCAAGTCATTATTTAAGAAATACGGCCAACCGCAGTGGCTCACGTCTGCAATCCCAGCACTTTGTGAGGCCAAGGCAGGTGGATCATCTGAAGTCAGGAGTTTGAGACCAGCATGGCCAACATGGCGAAACCCCATCTCTACTAAAAATACAAAAATTAGCTGGGTGTGATGGCATGCACTTGTAATCCCAGCTATTCGGGAGGCTGAGGCAGGAGAATTGCTTGAACCCGGGAGGTGGAGGTTGCTGTGAGCTGAGATCACACCACTGCACTCCAGCCTGGGAGACAGAGTGAGACTCCATGTCAAAAAAATAAATAAATAAGACCATAGCTAAAATAGTAATCCCTCTGATAGATATGGGCAAAGAAGTAAACTGAAAACCTTGCAGAAAAGATTTACCATCCAAGTTGCCATTAAGAACATTTGTGATTCATGGAAGGAGGTCAAAATATCAACATTTTAATAGGAGTTTGGAGGAAGCTGATTCGACCCTCATGGATGATTTGCAGGTTTCAAGACTTCACTGGAGTAAGAAACTGCAGATGTGGTGGAAATAGCAAGAGAACTGGAATTTGAAGTGAACCCTGAGTATGTGACTGAATCCCTGCAATCTCATAATGAAACTTGAACAGATGATGAAGTGCTTTTTATGGATGATCAAAGAAAGTGATATCTTAAAATGGAATTTGCTCCTGAAAGGAGATTCTGTGAAAATTGTTGAAATGTCAACAAATGATTTGGAATATTACATAATCTCAGTTTATAAAACAGCAAAAATATTTGAGAGGATTCATTCCAATTTTAAAAGAAGTTCTACTGTCTGTAAAATGCTACCAAACAGCATCATATTCTGTAGAGAAATATTGGGTGAAAGAATCAATCAGTGTGACAAACTTCACTGTTGTCTTAAGAAATTGCAGCAACCACCCTAGCCTTCAGCAACCACCACTCTGATCAGTCAGCAGCCACCAGCATTTAGGCAAAACCCTCCACCAGAAAAAGGCATATGATTCGCTGAAGTCTCAGTTTATTTTTAGCAATAAAGCACTTTTAATTGAGGTATGTCCATTGTTGTTTTAGACATAATGCTATTGTTCACTTAATAAACTACAGTATAGTGTATACATAACTTTTTTTTTCTTTTTTTGAGACGTGGTCTCTTTCTGTCGCCTATACTGGTGTGCAGTGCCGTGCATGGCTCACTACAGCATTGACTTCCTAGGCTCAAGCCATCCTCCTACCTCAGCCTCCTAAGTAGCTGGGAATACAGGCATGCAATATCAAGCCTGGCTAATGTTTTTAAAGATAGGATCTCCTTATGTTGCCCAGGCTGATCTGAAACTCCTGTGCTTAAACAATCTGTCTGTCTTGGCCTTCCAAAGTGCTGGGGTGAAAGGCATGGGCTAGTGCTCTCAGCAGAAGCATAACGTTTATGTGTACTGGAAAACCAAAAAAAAAAAAAAAAAAGAGTGGCTTGCTTTATTGTGATATTTGTTTTATGGCAATGGTCTGGAACTGAACTCACATTATCTCCAGGGGTATTCCTCTAGTAGCAGATATATTAAAGGTATAAAATTTCTACATTTTTAAAAACTAGAATGCAGATTTCTTTATGAGCTTAACTGTCTAATACATTTGTTTGGAATTTAAGTGTTTCATATATTGTAGAAATTGTGGCACAGTTAATTTGTTATTAATGTATATAAAAAAGCCCCTCAATATTGTCATCTGGCTCTGAAGATGTGACAATATAAATCATAATTCAAGGTCATACTGCCAAAAGAATTTTGCAGAATTTATCTATTTGTAAACATTTTTTCCATATTTGGTGATAAAAAATTTAAAAAATAAGGGTATTTCACAAATCGAAGCAAAAAATATAAAAGGTGAACAATCATTTAAATTTGAGATGAATCCTATTGTTGAATGTTCATTTTCATGCATAAATTTTCACTCAACGATATGTAGCTATGTGTCAGATATAGTCTCTGTCTTTCTGCCTTACAGAAATCCATAATCTTGCAGAGCAGCCTACCTGTAGACACAAATTTGGATTGTGGCTTTAAGTATTTATAGGGAATGGTGGTGCCACAAAGCATGGAATAGTCATTTATTTTTGGAGTATGTGATGAGAAGGAATAACTGCTTTTGCTGAGGCTTAGGGGAACAGATATTAAAGAAGACTTTCATGAAGAGGAGTCATAAAGATGGTTCTAGCAAGAATATCTCAGACAATATAGGCAGGGTATTCTAGGCCTAATGAACAAAACATAGACGTGCATAGAAATTAGAAAAATCAAGTTGCATTCAGGTAAGGCTGTAATGAGGAGAC
Organism: Ateles fusciceps; assembly: GCA_036589455.1. Classification (NCBI taxonomy): domain Eukaryota; kingdom Metazoa; phylum Chordata; class Mammalia; order Primates; family Atelidae; genus Ateles; species Ateles fusciceps. The sequence goes on from JAZHEH010002063.1 coordinate 311,896, forward strand.
AGAGAGAAATAGGAATGGGGAAGTTTATGGCACACTACTAGATACCATTCAAATGAGTTTGATACTAGATTAATACAGAGCTAATGAGGGATAATATAGCTTCCAGTCATATCCCCTAAAGAATGTTAACAGTGGGGGGTGGGGGGAGTTGGCGAGGGATAGCGTGGGGGGGAGAAATGCCAGATATAGGTGATGGGGAGGAAGGCAGCAAATCACACTGCCATGTGTGTACCTATGCAACAATCTTGCATGTTCTTCACATGTACCCCCAAACCTAAAATGCAATAAAAAATCTGTAATATAGCAAAAAAAAAAAGCCCTATGACACACGTTTACCTATGTAACAGACCTGAATATGTACCCCTGAACTTAAAATAAAAGTTTAAAAAATGCTCTTAAAAAAAAAAAAAGAATGTTAATATTATTAGTCGGCAAATACTTTGTGTATAGACTTTGAAATTTTAGGGGAAACCAAATAGCAATTCTTTCTATATGTTTAATTGCACATTAAATTCAACATTACTTTTCAAGCATTTGATCTGAAATTTTTATAAAGAGCAAGTTTTTAATTATCTTGGCTGGCAGGAAGGAGTGACATCCGAACTCACATTTCTAATATAAGGTTTGCTAAACAAATATGTAAACAGTAACATCTTTTCCACCTCAGCGAAAATGGGTAGTCAATTCTAACTTGGTATTTTCAGTGCGTCTTCCCATCCTTGATGATTATTGTACAGTATCCTTTATCATATTGATGTCTTCCAGTCACAAAGTGAGTTAAATAGTGAAAGGGGGAAAAGATTGAAATATTCTGTCCACTTCAAAAGTTGGGAACTTGAGAATGAAAATGCATAATTAGGAAACCATAGTGTCTTTCCTTCAGACTCTAAAAGAATTATTCTGATTCTTCTAGGTTTCAAGTCCAGAGTGCTGTCAAGCTATATTTCAATATTCTATGTTATATAACATTATTTATGTGCTCTTATAAAGGCATTCCCCAATTAATAATCTAAACATTGAAGCAATATTGCACATCACAGGATTTTTAAAAAGAGCCTTAGTCTAAGGGTGTTGTTTTGATCAGTGATTGAAATAAAGGGTGATTTGTGGCAGTGAAGTTCTGGGGCTGCCCAACTTGCATGTCACTAATTTAAGAGGCAGAACACAATAACAATTCCTAAATAAATATTCATCAGTAGACATTTATTAGCTACCTGTCATTGCTTAGGTGTATATGCTAGGCTCAATGAAAAGCTTCAAGCAGGAGAAAACATAACATACACCTGCGTAAACTGGAGGAGTTATGCACTAGCTGAGAAGACAATCTGTATATTCACACAAAAAAGCCAGGCAACAACATGTGATATGCATATCAAGTAATACAGTACACACGATCCTATGGAAGTTTAAATAGCTTTATGATTTTATCTATTAACCATCACTTTTCGTCACTGCTTTTTCTTTCATAGAAATGGTGATGATTACCTAGTGTCTTCCTGTAAGGGGACATTCTAAAGATGTACTAAGTAAATTTTGGAAAGGAGTTGAGCTCAGAGAGAAGGCATTAGAAGAGCATAATGGAAAGGACTTCATCATAAATCATGGTGGAGTTGGTTATAACAGAGAGACTAATAAATCATTCCTTTGTTTACTTTTATCTTCTTGTGTATTTGTCAATTAAGCCTTTTAAAACTCCTGGTGTTTAAACTGATAAAAAAATAACAGTGAATTGCCGTGAAACACCTTACTGCACAAATTTTAAAGCACACACACTGCCTATTTTGGCTGTGTCCTTATTTTTAAAAGGGGCCTTTAAAAAACAGCTTTAGCGACAGTCTGTAATAATAGAGAAAATTACTAAATGTATCTATTTGTCAGTAATCCTAAGGCATTATTTTGCAAAGAGAGGAGAGGAAGAAAATAGTTTGGTTTTGAATTTTTGAAAGTTCTAAAATACGTTTTTCATTAGGAACATTTATAAGTGTTTATCTCTTCCTTGTTAAAGTAATTATACACTGATTTCTTTTTCCTTTCCAGGGTGTTATCCTAAGGACCTAAGCCTAGTATCTCCAACAGTTCTTTTGATTACTCAGGAAGAATGATTTATGTAAACAGATATGGAGGTTCTGAACCTGATTTTCTTTGTCAGCTTAAGTCGTGTGTTCCACAAAAATACCAACTTCAGAACTTCTAAATGATGTCTTTGAGTTGCATATTTTTAAACCTGACAGCTTCGGTTTATGTAGGCTGGAACTGGGAAAACTTCTCTTCCTTTCTTCAATCCTTTCTTCCTTCCTCTCTTCTGGCCTTTTTCCTTTTCTTTCTTTTCCTTTGTAACTCAGATAAAGAATATCCATTTAATCATATTCCTCAGTTCACAGCACATTATTAATCACCAATCCATGTAAAGCCCCTCTTCTCTTTGCACTTCCATCCATCCATCCAGTTCTTTTTTGTCTTTATTACTTCCATTCCCCTTTATCCATAGGCAATCATCATAATGTGTATACATCGTGCATTTTTTTAATTTGAGGGCATGCGTTGAACATGTATGTTGCTATTTTGGGTTATGCCTTTGTAATTTATATAAATGGCATAAAAATAATTGTAGGTAATACTGACATAGTACTTTCCATAAGCCAGACACTGTTCTAAACACCTTGTTATGTACAGACTTACTTAATCTTTGCAATAATCTAATGATGTGCATAATTTTTTTTCTTTTCTAAAGACATTTTTACGATTTTCATATTACATAAATTAATGTAGACAGCCTTAGGAGAATCTTTCTGGATAATGGTTGTGTTTAGGATTAAATAAATCTACATCTAATTAGCAGGAGTAATTTGCTTTCAAACAATCACTATGACTTTAAGAATTCTTCCCTTGGGTAAATTCACTATTTATTATTATTATTTGTTTTTCCAGCTTTATTAGGGTATGATGTCTATATATAAATGTATGTTTTTAAGCTATACAATATGGTACTCTCATATATGTTTACATTGTGAAATGATTCCCTCAATCAACCTATCTATCACCTAACAGTTATTTTGCAGAGGTGAGAGTGAGAGCAGTTAAGATATACTCACTTAGAAAATTTTAAGTATGCATTATTATTAACTATAGTTATGGTGTTCATTAGATTTTCAGGAATTATTCATTTGATAACAGAAACTTTAGAAGAGGAAACTAAAACACAAGTTGAACTGTGCTGCACAGCTAGAAAGTGAAAAAGCTGACATAAAAACCCATACATCTGGCTTTGGAAGCCACATATTTACTCATTAGTCAATCTGTCTCTTGCTATGCAATATCACTCTATTTTTTAAATTTTTTACTAAATGCTGTCTTTGAAAATTCATGCATGTTGCTATATATACAGCTAATTCATTCTTTTTAGCTTCTGAGGGCCTCTTATGTAGGTTTTAGCAACTTTTTGCCTTAACTCTCACTAATGTGTCCAAGTCTATTGTGAGTACACTAGCATCTATGAATCTGGACAGAGAAGGAGATCAGGATGAGTATAGCAAAAAGAATGCTAAAAATAATCTACAGGTATGTGTCAGTTCCTGTTTAGTAATATTTCTTAATTTTACCTAGATATGATTATCCCTTCTAACAAAATATTTCAAAATAGGGAATTTCTGGTAATTTATGCACAACTGAAAAAAATCTGAAATGAGTTTTCCATGGCTGCTATAACAAAGTACCACAGATTGAGTGGCTTGTAGAACATATTTATTTTTCCACGGTACTGGAGGCAAATTGTCTAAAATAAAGGTGGTTGATTTCCTTTGAGGGTTATAAGGGCAGGATTTGTTTCAGTCTGTCTTCTTGGCTGTTAGATGGCTATCTTCTTCCTATGACTTCACATATCCTTCTCTAAGTGTCTGTGTCCTAATCTCTTTCTTATAAGGACACTTGTCATTTTGGAGTACATCTCATTCTAATGACCTCACTTGGACCTAATTTCCATTTTATAGTCTCTATCTGAAAATATGGTCACATTCTGTGGTACTGAGGGTCAGACATCAATGTATGAATTTTTTGTGGCATTAAGGAGACACAGTTCAGTTCATAACAATGGCTAAAGAACATAGTGATACCATGGATTGACTATGTGTTAAAGCTAATATTTATCTTATGAAAACATAAGAAGGTTATTTTCATAATTATATACTGAGCACCTGTTATATGTCAAGAACTAAGATAAAATACCATAGAGTGGGAGTTTGGTGAACAGGTACTTTTCAGATGGTGAAGGAGGCTAAATGGTGCTGTTATTACCTAGGAAGATTTTAGAGTCATATTCTACAGCATTTTCAAAGAATATGTTTTCACTTGATGAGACAGGCTTATTGTAGACATGCTAGAAGTCAGATAGTCATTTCTCTATGATGCTATATTTATTTAAAGTCATGCTTTCTTTTTCTCCTCTTAGATCTTTTTAATCTTTTCCTCATGTGCCATGTTTACCACAATAATGCTGATTCCCAGTCTAATGTCACATCTTTTTTATATCACTTACTATGGCACTAATCTTTTACCGATTACCTTGGTGATAGTTAATGAATTCATATGTGTCCAGATCATACTTGAGCTGTGTATGAACAGAAGCACACTATGTCCAGCATCTGTAAGATAAAGATGTAAACATACACCATAGATCCCAAAGAGCAAAGAGTGAGAGTAAATTGCTGAACTTAATATTCTAAGACAATAAATTTTCATATAATTTAACCTGTTTCATGATTTAGTATTTCTGAAGTGAACAGGAGGCATAAACAAGAAAGAAGAAGGAGTTTTTGTGTGCTGAAGGATGAATTAGAAATAATGTGAACAAAGCAGAATACCTCATCATTGTATATTCCATATGGAATAGTCAATCTGCTATTGGCTTATTTCTTTGACTGAGTGGATTGGCATGTTGAGACAAATTCCGACATTTCTCACCGAATGGTGTCCCCATGTGTTTTACTGGGCTGACGATTGTTGAAATGTCCATAGAATCCTGACTTCATAATTGAAAAAATATATGCATATATATCACAATACCAATGCCACGTTAAATTCTTAGAATAAACATATAAAACAGGTTATTATCAACAAAGTAATGTATTATTTTTTGGTTTTATTATTTCCTGCCAATTTATAAATAATGGATTTCCTGCATCTAACTTCTCTCAAAGAGGATATACTGCATTGAGCTACTTTTGCTAACACTTAGTGTAACTGTATGACATTTAAAGAAAAGGAGGGGAGTAAATGTACTCCGGCTATGCAATATTTATAATATGACATGATTTCAAATACAGGCAGTACATTATCTGTGTTTTTATTTAAAAAAAAAAACTCTTTGAATAAACCTAATAATGTGTTATACATCTCAGAACTGGCTTGTTTTAAAACCCAACCATTTGCTTACTGCCTTTCATGCTACAAAAAATGCTTGTTCTGTAATAGATAATATTTTTTATGTAACCTTGATATAAAGGAAATGTAAACATTACAAATATTTAAGAATCAAAAATATTTGAGCTATGGAATAGTATTTTTAAACTTTGATGTGAAAATTATATTGGAATTGAGCAGGAGGAAGTTTTAATTAAAGGAGCATTTAAATCGAATTGAAATGTCTTACTTAGACTTGCAATGCTTTATATTGCAATCCTTATCAGTACTACCTTATAGGCATGAGATAAGATAACAGTAATTTCTAGTAGGGATACTGATCACATTATCAATAATTATTTTAAATGTCCAAATTCAGTAAAAAAATAAATAAACTACCTAAAACATGTTCAAGCAAAGAAGATGTTTGTAACTATTCTCATTCTATCCTTTAACACTTATTTTAATATCTAACAAACCCACTCTCTAGGGTTGATAATACCCCTAGAATGGATTAACTGTTATGATTGTTTAAATTGATTTTGCCGTTTATCAGCTCTTATTCAGCAAATGGCAAGTTTGCTGACATAGCAGTGTACCATAGATTCATTGTCCCAGATTCTATCAGCCCTCTAATTCAGTGCAGGTCTATCACTGGCAGTTCAATATAAAGAACTTAATGCAGCCCTGTAAAATTTCTAGAAATTGCATTAAGGACTTTCTTTGATTTTGAGGATTTCAAAGGAAACAACCAGAAAGGATAAAACACAAATAGCATCATTTAGTTTTTGAAGACATTTTTACATGATTTTACCCCTGAAAACAGGAATGTATTACAAGTTGGAATACTACTCCACACATATAACTTTAACACTTCTGAATGGCTTTCCACAAAGGTTGACTTCTTCATATGGTTTGTTTCTTATTCTAAGTCTCTTAATTCAAAACAATCAATTCTCTCTCATTTCTTTTAAAAGTCTGCTTTGACTAATAAAGGTTATACTTTTTTCCACACTATGGATTATCTTTACAACCATTCTTCTATAGCCATCTTCTAAACCTTACATTTTGACCATAAGGAAGACAGATGTTTATATTAAAATTTGGATTCTCCTTACTTTTCTCCTTTCTACAACAGATAATTGAAAATTGCAGTAATAACATGATATAATAGACTAAGTGTAACCAATTTTAAAAATGTTTTTGTTTTCATCTGGAATGAGACAGAAATGCTGTCTTTTCACAGTTATTCCTAACATATTTTCTTCTGATTCCCTCAAGCCTACTCCAGAACTTTTGTTAAACTGTCATGCCTTCTTACTTTCAATTTCTTTCTTTCAACTGATTTCCTCTCTTTGGCATATAGAAATACACAGGGCTACCCATTTAGAAAAGGCTTCTCTCAAGTTACTAATTCCTTTAAACTAGCAATGTCTTTAATCTACTGCTCTATGATCCTCTTTCTCTCATCACTAAACATTTTCAAAAGTATTTGTTCAGTTCTAGCTAACTACCCTATTTTATTTCCCAATCCACTACAGTAGGTTTTGTTCCAATTACTTTACAGAAACTTTTAAAGTCATCCTTGACTTCCTTTTTTTGTTGTTTGCTTTTAAACCAATGACCTCTCAATGGCTAAATCAATTGGCTCCTCAAGTAACTTCCCTACTTCATCTGTCTTGAGCAATTGATTAAAAAACTATTTCTACCAGAAACTCCATCTCTCATTCATTTTTTTTCAGGTTGCCACTTTCAACCTCACTCTCCTACTATTCCACCTTTCCAGTCTTCCTTGCTGACTTCTTTTTCTCCAACTGTTACATGTTACCATTGCCCTAAATTCTTATGTTTGGCTATCTCTTTTGTTCTCTGTGTTTTTCCAAGTAAATTAAACCATGCAAATGATTTTATATACAATTTATGCAGAGACAACTTCGCAATCTTTATCTTTCAGTTTGATCTGTATTTCAGGCATATACTTACACAAACTTACCAGAAGTATGCATGAATTACTTCAAGCATGGCATACCTCAAATCAAAGGCATTGCATTTACTCTAATCAAAATCCATTTTTACTGCTATATTCTACATCTTATTTAATTACATCTATTTCTTCTTCTCTCAAGCTCCTAGAGTTAACATTGACTCTTCCCTACCCTTAAATATCCATATCTAGTACCTCGTCTAGCTCAATTAAGCCTCCAATATATCTTTGAATATTTTTATCCTGTGTATTTCTACTTTTAGTAACTTCCCTTTCTCCACTGAACTATTTATGAAAATACCCTCATTATTGGTTATCTTATCAATATATTGTATTTTCTTTAACTTTTTCCCAATTTTTTTCACAGTTATATTTTAAAATACAATTGGGGTTATGGGAGTTGCCTACTTAGCATACTCGTAAAGCACTGAGACAATACTCTGCAAATCTGGGGTCCCATCCTTCAACATGTCTAATTACACTTGCCATATAATAAGTATTTATGTATGTATGTTATGTATATATCATACATATTATGTATGATCTATAATAAATATATTATACGGAGATAAATAGGTTATATTATATAGAAATAATGAATATATGTATATATTTTGTCATTTTTGCTAGTTCTTACCACAGAATTCCTCAAAATATTGAAATTTCCTGAATGATATGAATGTCTTTTGTTATTTACAACAAACACCTTTTATCATACCTGAGTTTATGCAAAAAAAGTAACTCCTAGTTGTCCTAAGACAGCTTCATGATAGTAGCTGGTTGCCAGAGGAGCCCAACACATAATTAGAAATTGCAACTTTAAGCCTCACCCTTCGTACCCTGTCCAGGGGAGGAGAAAAAGCTGGAGATCGAGTGCAATCACCAGTGGCCAATTATTTAATCAATCATGCCCACATAATGAAACTTTCTTAAATACTCTTGAACAACAAAGTTTGGCAAGCTTTTGGGTTGGTGAGAATAACGACGTGCTGAGATGGTGGCATACATAAGAGAGAGCATGGAAACTCTTCACACCTCTACACCTCCATACTTGATCAATGCATCTCTTCTATTTGGGGATTCCTGAGTTATAGTCATAATAATAAAACTTTACTCATAAATATAACACTTTCCATTGTTTTGTGAGTCATTCTGGCAAATTATCAAATATGAAGGGGTGAAAAGAACCCCTATATTTATAGTCTCTTTGGTTTGAAGTAAGGTGGTCCCAGGAACTTGCAATTGGCATTTGAAATAAGGCCAGTCTTGTAGGACTGAGGCCTTGAGTTGTAGGGCCTATGATAACTCTTGGTAGTTAGAGTCAGAATCCAGTTGAATTCTGGGAAAGCCAGGTGGTGTCAGATAATTGAAAATTTTGTTTGAATAACAACATATTTGGTGTCAGATAAAAAAAGCATTCATTGCTAGGAGACATTGGATTACTAAAAGGGGCCTGACCCATGGAAACGTGGTTTGAGACGAGAAAGGATGAGGGAACCTTTGATCCTGGAATGAGTTAAGACTTTTTAACTGTTGAGATGAGGGAAAAGGGTGCAAATATATTTTGTGTGTGAGAAAGACATTAATTTGGAGGGCCCAAAGGGCAGAGTGTTATAGGCTAAATTGTTTCCTCACAAAACTGAAATGTTGAATCCCTAATTCCCCAATATTCCAGAATGTGACTGTATTTGGAGGTGGAGCCATTAATGAGATAATTGAGGTTAAATGAGATCATATGGGTGTGCCTCAATCCGATATGAATGGCATAAGAAAAGAAAATTTAGGCACAGAAAGACATCAAGTGTACCAAGGAAGAGAAAAGACCATTTGAGGATGCAATGAGAAGGCAGCCATCTACAAGCCAGGGAGAGAGGCCTCAGAAGAAATCCAACTCTGCTAGTACCTTGATCTTGAAGTTACAGTCTCTAGATCATTGTGATAATAATTTTCCACTGTATAAATCACCTGTGTTCCTTTGTTATGAAGTTGCAGTCTCTAGATCAGTGTGATAATAATTTTCTGCTGTATAAATCACCTGTGTTCTTTGTTATGGCAAAATTAGCAAACTAATACAGCAGGTTATTCTTGAGGGAATAGTAAGCCTTATGGACTGTATAAAAGCCACTGTAAATTGTTTACCCTGAGAAAGGGGCCCACTATAAATTCCAAGTGGAATATTCCAGGTAAAGCAGCTGATATGAAAGCCATGTAAGACTGGCTTTATGATGATAGGAATATTCATCCACTGAATATTCTTGTTACCCCAGATCATGATAAATGCTGTGATTATGGGGGTCCCTTTTATCTGCTTTATTTTCCCCAGTTTGGAGGAATTTAAAACCTGGAAGGCAAAGATGATCAGGAAAAACCCATCCTGAAATTGCCAGAGACAATAGTCAGACAGATTAATCAAGATAAAGATCGACTAAATTACCAGAGTCCCTTGACTTGGCCTCCTGGTGAGGTCCCCAAAGCTTTATGCACATAAGTAAGTAAAATGGTAAGAGAGTAGAAAAAGAAATTTTTGGTATTCTGGGACATGGGAACCTCATATGCTATGATTCAAAAATCCACATACATTGGTTAACACGGCCTACAATTAGACCCAGAGAATATAGAAATGTAATGATGGTCAAGATTAGGGTGGAAGCTTGGGTGAAAATTGAAATGCTTTTAAAGTCTTTATGTGAAAGAGTTTCATTTCTTTTACTTGAATGTTTTATGGGAATAGATATTATCTATGTCTGGGAAACACTCCCCCTACCTTATACTCTGAAACTCAAACTTGTTTTATAAAGCCTTAATGGAGGCTCAAGTTAGGGATGTAAGTGTTGATGGAATTAAAGTGAAAGTTTAGATGAAAATTGATATGTGATATGGTTTGGTTGTGTCCACACCCAAATCTCATCTTGAATTGTACCTCTCACAATTACCACAAATTGTGGGAGGGACCTGGTGGGAGACAACTGAATCATGGGGGTGGCTTCCCCATGCTGTTCTTGTGGTAGCAAATAAGTCTCATGAGACTTGATGGTTTTATAAGGGGTTTCCCCTTTCACTTGGCTCTCAGTCTTCTTGTTTGCCACCATGTAAGATGTGCCTTTGACTTCTGCCATGATTGTGATATCTCCCAGCCACGTGGAACTGTGGAGTCCATTTGATCTTTTTTTTTCTTTATAAACTACCCACTCTCAACTATGTCTTTATCAAAATGTTGAAGTGACTTTGGTACTGTGTAAGAGACAGATGTTGGAACAGTTTGGAGGTTCAGAAGAAGACAGGAAAATGTGGGGAAAGTTTGGAACTTCCTAGAGATTTGTTGAATACTTTTGGACCAAAATGCTGATAGTGATATGGACAACAAAATCCAGGCTAAGGTGGTCTCAGTTGGAGGTGAAGAAACTTGTTGGGAACTGGCATAAAGGTGACTCTTGCTATGTTTTAGCAAAGAGACTGGCAGCATTTTGCCCCTGCCCTAGAGATTTGTGGAACTTTGAACTTGAGGGAGATGATTTAGGGTACCTGGTGCAAGAAATTTCTAAGCAGCAAAGCATTCAAGACGTGACTTGGGTATTGTTAAAAGCATTCAGTTTAAAAGGGAAACAGCATAAAAGTTTGGAAAATTTGCAGACTGACAATGTAAGGAAAAGTAAAATCCATTTCCTGAAGAGAAATTTAAGCCAGCTGCAGAAATTTGCATATGTAATAGAGAAAGCCAAACACTAATGCCCAAGACAACGGGGAAAATGTCTACAAGATATGTCAGAGACCCTTGCAGCACCCCCTCCCATCACAGGCTTGGAGACCTGGGCTGGGCCCCATGTGCCCCTGCTGTGTGCAGCCTAGAGACTTGGTGCTCTGTGTCCCAGCCACTCTAACCATGGCTACAAGGGGCCAAGGTACGCTTGGGCCATGGCTTCAGAGGGTCCAAGCCCCAAGTTTAGGCCAGTTTACACATAGTGTTGAGCCTGTGGGTGCACAGAAGTCAAGAACTGAGGTTTTGCAACCTCCACCTCAATTTCAGAGGATGTTTGGAAATGCCTGGATGTCCAGGCAGGAAGTTTGCTGCAGGGTGAGGGCCCTCATTGGAGAACCTCTGCTAGGGCAGTGTGGAAGCAAAATGTGAAATGCAAGCCCCCCACAGAATCCCAACTGGTACATTGCCTAGTGGAGCTGTGAGAAGAGGGCCACTGTCCTCCCAACCCCAGAATGGTAAATCCCTTGATAGCTTGCACCACATGCCTGGAAAAGCTGCAGACAATCAACACCAGCCTGTGAAAACACCCCAGGAGGGAGGCTGTACCCTGCAAATCCATGGTGGTGGAGCTGTCCAAGACCTTGGGGAACCCACTTATTCCATAAGCATGACTTGGATGTAAGAGATGGAGTCAGAGGAGATCATTTTGGAGCTTTAGAATTTGACTGCCTTGCTGGATTTTGGACTTTCATGAGACCTTAGCCCCTTTGATTTAGCCAGTTTATCCCATTTGTAATGGATGTATTTGCCCAATGCCTTGACCCCCATAGTATCTAGGAAGTAACTAACATGCTTTTGATTTTATGGGCTCATAGAGGCCAAAGGGTCGTGCTTTCTCCCAGATGAGACTTTGGACTGTGGACTTTTGCATTAATGCTGAAATGAGTTAAGACTTTGGAGAGTGCTGGGAAGGCATGATTGGTTTTGAAATATGAGGACTTGAGATTTTGGAGGGGCCAGGGGTGAAATAAATATATTTGGCTGTGTCCCTACCCAAATCTCATCTTGAATAATACCTCTCATTATTTCCACATGTTGTGGGAGGAACCCAGTGGGGAGATAACTGAATCATGGGGCCAGTTTCCCCATACTCTTCTTGTGGGAGTGAATGGGTCTCATGAGTATTTGATGGTTTTATAAGGGCTTTCCCCTTTCACTTGGCTCTCATTCTTTCTTGTCAGTTGCCATGTAAGATGTGCCTCTGATCTTCGGCCATGATTTTCAGGCCTCCCTAGCCATGTGGAACTGTGAGCCCATTAAATCTCTTTTTCTTTATAAATTGCCCAGTTTTGGGTATGTCTTTATCAGCAGTGTGAAAACAGACTAATACAATATGTTTGAACAGGGTTTATATAAAGTGGTTATTATTTCTGTTTTACCTATGTGAGAAACTGTAACAGTAGTTTTTAAACATTTATGTCAGAATTCCTAAGGTCCTTATGGGGAAGCTTATGTATTGACCCCTTATGGCAAAATTGAGTTTTTATAGTACAGCAGTCCCCAACCTTTTTGGCTCCAGGGACCAGTTTTGTGGAATAAAACTTTTCCATGGACTGAAGTGGGGGTCATGATTTTAAAATGAAGCTGTTCTACCTCAGATTATCAAGGCATTAGTTCTAGATTCTACAGGAGCACACAATCTAGATCCTTCACATGCACAGTTCATAATAGGGTTCATGCTCCTATGAGAATCTAATGCCACCACTGATCTGACAGGAGGCAGAGCTCAGGCAGTAATGCTGGCCCACCACTGACCTCCTGCTGTGTGGCCTGGTTCCTACAGGCTGGACCTGTACTGGGCCCATGGCCAAGGGGTTGGGACATCTGTTATAGTGAGTGTAGTTAAGTAGCTAAAAAACTGACATGATTAAAACATGGACAAATAACGTAAATATACATTTCTCTAATGAAGACGTACAAATAGCCAACATATATATGAAAAGATGATTAACATTAATAACTATCATGGAAATGCAAATCAAAGCCAGAATGAGGTATCACCTCTCACTTGTTAGAATGGCCATGATTAAAAAACAATAAAATCAAACAAAACCAGAAAATAATGTGCTAATAAACTGGAACACATGTGCACCGTTGGTAGGAATATAAAATGAAGAAACTGTTATGGAAAACACTGTGCATGTAATTCAAGACGCTAAAATAAAACGACTCTATGATTCAGTCATTTCAATACTGGTAAAAATAATTAAATCAGGACGCTGAAGATAGCTCAACTTCTATCTTCATTGCAGCATTATTCATAATAGTTAAAATATCTAAACCTATATATCAGTAAATGGATGAATGAATAAAAAAAATATGGTATACACATACTGCTATGGTCTGAATGTGTCCCCAAATTTCATATATTATAAACTCAATCCCAAAATTCACATGTTGAGTAGAGGTAAGGTCTTTGACAGGTAGTTATGATTAGACAAGGTAATTGTATGGGGTCCCCATGATGGGGCTGTTGGCTTTGTAAGAAGAGGGAGAGAGACTTGAGTTGACATAGTCTTGCCTTCTCACAATATCATGCCTTTCACCATTTTATGATGCTGTAGAAGGCTGTCATCAGATGCTAATGTGATGCTCTGGTCATGCCAGCCTCTGTAATTATAATAAATACCTCTTTAAAATAAGTTATCCATTCTCAGGTATTCTGTTTTAGCAACAGGCAACAGCCTACAACAACTACAATGGAATATTATTCCACTTTAAATAAAGGAAACATTGTCATATGCAATAGGAGAAATAAACCTTGAGGAAATTGTACTGAAGAAATAAGCCAGTCATGAAAGGACAGATACTGCATGATTTCCACTTACATGAGGTATTTAAAAGGGTCAAATTTATGGATGCAGAGAGAAAAAAGGTTAGTTGGCGTATTGTTGAGAAAGGGAAATGAAAAGTTGTTCAATGGTATAAAGTTTCAATTATGCAAAAATAAGTTCTGGGGATCTCCTGTGCCAAATAGTGCATATACTTAACTATGCTGTATTGTGCACTGAATAATTTGTTAAGAGCGTAAATCTTATGTTTTGTGTTCTTACCACAGTATAAATACTTGCCTGCATAGTTGGATATAAGTTTGCATTTATTATTTCTCCCAGTAGTCACTACATGATCATGGTCACATTCCTCCTTCTAATCTTTTCCTATGCCTTCATTTTAGATAACATTTAGAAACATTCTTCAGGAATCTTATCCAGTGCTTTTCATCACTTTGTCCATTTTCATCCCTGTTGTTTTTCTATCTTTCACTCCATCCATAGTTCTCTAAGTTTGATCTACTTTACCACCATCACTTGATAAAAATCTGTTCATTGTTGACTTTGTTGTCACCCCCTGTCTTGAAGCCTGCTACCTATATATTAAAGCACAAAGACATAAAGGTAGCACTTTGAAATTTGCATGAAAAGAGAACTGATTTCAGTTTCTTAACCACACCTTTTTCTGGAGCTTCAAAACGGTAAATCCAACTGCACATTGGCCTTTCTCCCCTTGGGCACTTCAAATTTAACATATCCAGAACAAATGCATCATCTACTATCCTCAGCCTGCTACTCCTTCATCTGTAGAGTATGAGGCCATTTCTGTTACCATCATAGGAAATGTAAATCTGTCATATTAAGAATTGATATTCTTACAGAGAACAGTATAATCTGCCTAATCATATTTTACTCTTGAAATGTTGGTTATTTTTAAAAATAAATAGCTATAATAACATAAAAAATCAGAGGACATACTACTGTATATCAGGACATAATATAAAAACACAGTAATCAAGAGAGTTTTGTATTAATAGACTAATACTCACATAAATTAATGGAACAGAATAGAGAACCCAGAAATAGAAATACACATACATAGCCACCTGATTTTGACAAAAGAACGAGAGCAAGTCAATGGAGAAATGGTAGTTTTTCAAAAAAATAAGCAATAAATAAACCCCCACACAAAACAAACAAAAGTTGAACCTAGACTGAGGCCTTATACCTTTCATGAAATTAACTCAAAGTACATTCTAATTCTAAATGCAAATACAAAATCATAAAACTTCTAGAAGAAAATATAGGTGAGAATCTAGTGACCTTCGTCTTAGCATGGTGTTTTTAGACACAATACCAGAAGCATGACCCATGAGTTTAAAAAACGTTAATCTTCATTAAAATAAAAAATTTATCCCTTAGGAAAGACACTCTTAATAGAATTAAAAGTTAGATGACAGGCGTACGTTTTAGTATTAATAGTACAGTAAAGAAACTATGGTTAATGGTAATTTATTGTTTATTACAAAATAGCTAGAAGAGAAGATTTTTAATGTTCCCTACACAAAAAATGCTTGAGGTGATGGAATCCCAGTTACACTCAATTGATCCTTACATATTGTATACAAGTAAAAAAATATCACATATACTCCAGAAATTGGTATTGCTAAGATATAAAGAAACAAGCCACAGACTGGGTAAAAATATTTGCAAAATATATTTCTGATAAAGAACTGGTATCCAAAACATATAAAAAAACTTAAAACTCAACAATAAGAAACAAACAACCCAACTGCATAACAAAAAATTCTGAACACCAAAGAAGATATAAAGATGGCAAATAAGAATAGAAAAATAGCCATTCTTCACAGAACCAGGAAAAGCAATTCTAAAATTCATATGAAAACAAAAACAGCTCACATAGCCAAAGCAATACTAAACAAAAAGAACAGATCTGGAGTCATTACATTACCTGACTTTGAACTATACTACAAGTCTATAGTTACCAAACAGCATGGTACTGGTATAAAGGTAGAGGCATAGAAAAATGGAACAGACAGAGCATTCAAAAATGAAGCCAAATAGTTATTGCCAACTGGCCTTAGACAAAGCAAACAAAAACATGAATTGGGGAAAAGACACCCTATTCAACAAATAGGGTGCTGGAATAATTGGCAAGCTACATGTAGAAGAATGAAACCGATCCTCATTTCTCACCTTGTGCAAAAATCAACTCGAGATAGATCAAAGACTTAAATCTAAGACATGAAACCATAAAAATTCTAAAAGATAACATCAGAAAAACTCTTACAGACTTTGGCTTAGGGAAATAATTCATGACCAAGAACTCAAAAGCAAATGCAACAAAAATAAAAATAAATAAATGGGACCTAGATAAACTAAAAAACTTCTGAACAGCAAAAAAGAAATAATTAGCAGAGTAAACAGACAACCCATAGAGTGGGAGAAAATATTTGCAAACTATGCATCCAGCACATGACTACTATCCAGAATCTGCAAGATACTCAAAGAAATTATAAAAAAAACATTAATAATCCCATCAAAAAGTGGACAAGAAACATAAATAGACAATTCTCAAAAGATTACAAATGGCAAATGTACATATGAGAAAATGCTCAACATCAATAATTATCAGGGAAATGCAAATTAAAACCACAATGCAGTACCATTATGGCAGGAATGGCCATAATTAAAATAATAATAATAATAGATGTTGGTGTGGATGTGGTGGAAAGGGAACAATTTTGCACTGCTGATGGAAATGTAAACTACTGCAACCACTGTGGAAAACAGTATGGAAATTCTTTAAAGAACTAAAAGTTGAACTACCATTCGTTCCAACAATCCTTTTGCACTGCTGATGGAAATGTAAACTACTGCAACCACTGTGGAAAACAGTATAGAGATTCTTTAAAGAACTAAAAGTTGAACTACCATTCATTCCAGCAATCCCACTACTGGGTATCTAGCCAAAAGAAAAGTCATTATATGAAAAAGACACTTACAAACACATATTTTTTTTTTTATTGCATTTTAGGTTTGGGGGTACATGTGAAGAACATGGAAGATTGTTGCATAGGTACACACATGGCAGTGTGATTTGCTGCCTTCCTCCCCATCACCTATATCTGGCATTTCTCCCCATGCTATCCCTCCCCCAACTCCCCCACCCCCCCACTATCCCTCCCCTTTTTCCCCAGACACAAGAACAGAAAATCAAACACCGCATGTTCTCACTCATAGGCGGGTGTTGAACAATGCGAACACATGGACACAGGGAGGGGAGTATCACAAACACATATTTTTAGCAGCACAATTTGCAATTGCAAAAATATGGGACCAACCTAAATGCCCATCAAGCAATGAGTGGATAAAGAAAATGTGGTGTATATACATCATGGAATACTACTCAGTCATAAAAAGGAATGAAATAATGGCATTTTCAGCAGCCTGGACAGAGTTGGAGACCATTATTATAAGTAAAGTAACTCTGGAATGGAAAACCAAATATCATATGCTGCCACTTATAAGTGGGAGCTAATCTACGAGGATGCAAAACATAAGAATGATATAATGGACTTTAGGAACTCATAGAGAAGAATGGGAGGGAGGTGAGGGATAAAAGATTACACATTGGGTAGCGTGTACACAGCTTGGGTTATGGGTGCACTAAAATCTCACATATCACCACTAAAGAACTTATCCATGTAACTGAAAAACACCTGTTTCCCAAAAACTATTGAAATAAAATAAATTTCTTTAAAAACTCAACATATTTTGTCATTAGGGGAGCTATAAATTGAAACAAAAAGGAGGTAGCACTACACACCTATTAGAATCTATATAATCTATATAACTGAAAATACCAAATCCTCCATGAGGAAACAGAGCAGTAAGAACTCTCACTTATTGCTGGTGTGAAGGGAAAATGGTACTGTCCCACTCAAAGTTTGTCAGTTTCTTAAAAAACTAAACATAACCTTATACAACCTAGTAATCACACTGCTAGTTATTTAGCTACCTAATCTGAAAGCTTATGCATACACAGACATAAACTTAATTAATATATATATATAATGTGTGTATGTATACATATTTTGTATGCATACAATTTTTGTATACAATGTATACAATATTTGACTTGCATACATATACATGTATATGTATAATTGAAGTAATCAGAGATGCTCTTATATACATATATACTTATAATTGAAGTAATCAAGATGTTCTTCCTTAGCCAAATGGATAAACAAACAATATATCCATACAATGAAATATTATTCAACAATAAAAGTAAATCAGCGAGGAAGGTCTGAAAAGGACATGGGAGAGATTTAAAATGCATATTTCTAAATAAAAGAAGCTGGTTTGGAAAACGCTACATGCTGTCTAACTTCAATTACATGACATTTTGGAAAAGGCAAAGGTGTAGAGATATTAAAAATCAGCAATTGCCATGGATTGGGGTGGCAGGATTTTATCGGATGAAGCACAACACAATTTTGCGGGGTGGCAAAACTATTCTATAAAATAGAGTAACGGCGAATACATGACACTACTGCATTTGTCAAAGCTTATAGAGCATTACAACCAAAAGTGTGAACCTTAACGTACATAAATTTAAAAAAATATATAGCAGTTAGGAGATTCCAGGATTAAATGTAAAATGTCACAAAATAATCTAAGTTTGTAACAAATGTATGAAACAACTCACTGAAGGTAGTTGGGAGAAAAAGTGCTGACCTGAGTAAGTTTTGTAATAATTGAAGTCAGTAAGTCTAAAGGTAAAAGGAAATGTTCATAAGCATTGTACTTCAGCTAAATACTATTTTTTTTTCCCACAGGGGGTATGGGTTAACAATTCTTATACCACGAAATATGTATACTGAAATTTAACAACTAAGAAAATGGATGTTGCATGGTGGGAGCCAGGTTTCTTTTTTCTTTTTTATGAATTTTTTTTTTTATTATTATACTTTAAGTTCTGGGGTACATGTGCAGATTGTACAGGTTTGTTACACAGATATACATGTGCCATGGTGGTGGTTTGCTGCATCCATCGCCCCGTCATCTACATTAGGTATCTCTTCCCAATGCTATCCCTCCCCAATAGCCCCACCCTCTGCTATTCTTCCTCTAGCTCCCCCCAACCCCCAGGCCCCAGTGTGTGATGTCCCCCTCCAGGTTTCTTGCAGTTGAAATGAGAGGTTACAGATAAGCAAGGGAGTAGGCTAGAATCATTATATATGATATGGACTAGAGTCAGGGACATCTGTATAACCCATGTTTAGCTTAAAACAGTTATAGATGATTACACTAAGGAATATAAAACTTCTCCAGTACTCTTAGAGGAAATTTCTGACATGAGGACCCAGGCAGGAAATATCTAACATGCCAGAGCATCTTGTAGTGATGGAAGGGAGGGAAGAAGTATTCAAAAAAAAGGGAAAATTTTTGAAATGATGAGGGTATATCAAACAGATAAAATAGCCATTTGAAAGGGCTCCCAACTGGATCAATTTGAGCAACTGGATCAATTTGAGCAACAAAATAGATTAGTGTTTTCTTATGAACCAAAATATAAAATAGTAACAAACTCAAGCTGATAAAAAGAAAGGATTAGAGAAATAAATGGGAGAGAAAGACAATCTTCCCTGTAGAACAATTCCACATAATTTACATAGACACTATTCCCTCAGGAAGGTAAACAGTTGCTACAAATGTAAGTTGTAGATATTGACTTCCTTCCAAGCATTCACTATGGAAAGAGAGTTAAAAGGGTACCTTTACGGGGGAGAACCGTGACAGAAACATCCATTTGCTTAATTGTTAAATTTCAGTATACATATTTGGTGGTATAAGAATTGTTAACCCATACACCTGTGGGAAAAAAATATTATTAGCTGAAGTACAATGCTTATGAACATTTCCTTTCACCTCAACCAGGTGATCAAGATTAATCCCAATAATAATAATTCATATTGATGGTATAGTTCCTTAGATATTCTGTGATAAAAGTGGCACTTTATCCCTAAAGTCTTCCTCCTAAGAGTATATAACCAGAGTCTAACCATATTGGTTCCCTTTAGTACTGTAAGAAATTACCACAAGCATAGTGGCTAAAAACAAGAGACATAATCTTTTGCAGTTCTGGTAGTCAAGTGTCTCTTCCTGTTGTCACAATGCCTTCCCTTCTGTAGGCAAATCCTTCTCTGCCTCCCTCTTGTAGGGGCACTTGTGATTACATTTAGGCCCACTTGAATAAGCCAGGAAAATCTCCCCATCTCAAAATTCTTAATCACATCTGCAAATTTACTTTTGCCATATGAGGGTATCTTTGCTGGTTACAAGGGTTAGGACATGAATATTTCAGGGCCATTGTCTGTCCCCCACACTAAACATGAGAGAAAGTATCAAACAAACTTCAGCTGATTAGCATTATAAAAACTGCTTGGCCAGCATTCCTAAAAACTGTCAATGTCATAAAAAATAAGCAGTCTGAAAACTATCATAGTCAAGAGAAGCCTAAAACATTAAATGATGACTAAATGTAATATGGTATCTTGGATGGGATGTCCAATAGAAAAAGCCAATAGGTAAAAGCCAAAGAAACCTGAACAAAATATGGAATTCAGTTAATAATAATGTATCAATATTTACTTATTGTGATAAATATGTGATATCAATGTGATTTGTTAATAATAGTAGAAACTGGGTACACTCTGTGATAGTACAGGGAACTCTGTACTATCTTTGTCAATTTTCTGTAATTCTAAATATATTCTAGAGTAAAAAGTTTATGTTAAAACTTAAAAATACATTGTTTAGTGAATAATTTCAGTTATTTCAAAAGCACTGTAAGTCTAATCAAAGTCCAGCAGAAAGCACACAAAAAGCTTGAGTGTCAATTTTAATAGATGGCTATTGGTTTAAGACTTGATTTGTACATTAAATCAAACAAAAATATTGTTAATATAAATACAAATTTCTTTTTATGTATGTTTGTAGATAAATATATAAAGTCCCAATATTGACAGTTATTGAAGGTCTGTTTGTGATCATAAATATTATTGCAATTGGCCACCTTGTGCTTAAGTCTTTGCTATACTTCAATCTTTTGCTTAGGGTAGATTCCTACGAGTGGGTGAAATTATTAACAAATATGATACTTTTCAAAAAGGTTGTAAATATTCTCTCATCAGCTATTACTTTGCAATTTTATGCACTATTTCTCTGGCTAGAAAGTCTTTCCCCAATCCAGAGATTAATTAAGATCTATCTTTATTAACATTTAGGACTTATGTATTAATGTTTTTCATGTTATTAGTCAAGGTGAGGAGTTTTAAATTTTTTGGTTATTAGAAAGGATGAAGTTAAGGGGAGTAAAATTATCTTATAAAGTTTTGATTATTGAATTCTTATTTATTTGCAGAAAAACTACTAAATGAGGAGTTGCTTATTTTTCTTAATCTTTAAACTAGAGAGACAGAGTCCCAAAAGAGCACTTGCAAAGATTAAAATCTACCTCTGTTTTAGTTAAGCTTCTCTAGCTTCAGATACAGGTATTCACTTTGGATAGTACAGTTTCTTAAATTACTGAAACGGTTTTAATACTTAAAACTTATAATTTGATACTGGTCATTTATAAACATTATAAAATAGATCTTTATACACATATATTTGTAGTTAATTCATAAGAGTGGGTTTGCATAGGGCTAGCAGAGAACCTTCAGAGTGAAACGGGGATAGTTCAAAAGTTAGGTGATACCATATGTTCTCACTCATAAGTGGGAGTTGAAAACTTGAGAATACATGGACACAGGGGAGGGGAACATCACACACTGGGGCCTGTTGGGGTTGGGGGGCTAGGGGAGGGGTAGCAGAGTGTTGGGGGGTGTTGAGGAGGGATAGCATTAGGATGTTCTTCACATGTACCCCAGAACTTAAAGTATAATAATAATAAAGAAAAAGTTAGGCGATAGCATTTCATTTGTTTGAATATTCTGCCAGTAGAACCAGTTCTGCTTAGAAATGTATCTGTTGTATAGAATAATGATGTAGAGTTTACTCATCAATGAAGATGTCTTATTTTTATTTTATGCAAATTCTACATCATTTAAAATGCATTTTAACAATATGTAATTAAAGATAATTTTATGTCTGAAAATTTAAATGATTGAATAGATCTTTCTTAGCTTTATTAATAATTCTTGATCTAATGGAATAATTATTTGAGTAAGTGGCCTTGCACAGCAAGCACCCGGACGTGGGTGATCACTCATACTACTGAAAAGGATTAATCTGAACACCTGCAAAGAACCTCTAACTCACATTTTGTTATTTTGTTGTTTTTATTTCTCACTTTCCTGGTAAGAAGTGAAGATCTCAAGAAATGAGTAAGTTGTTTTGACATACAGAGTAGAAATATGGTTACCAGAGACTGGGAATGGTAGTGGGAGTGAAGTTGGGGAGAAGTGGGGATAGCTAATGAGTAGAAAAAAATAATTAGAAAGAATGAATAATACCTACTATTTGACAGGACAACAAGTTGACTATAGTCAATAGTAATTTAATTGTACATTTAAAAATAACTAAAAGAGTAAAATTGGATTGTTTGTAACACAATATGCACATCTATTATGTACCCACAAAAATTAAAAATTTAAGGAATAAGCTGCTAAAGATATTATATTTTTAAGACAAATAGAATAATTTTTCAATACACAAATAACACATTACAGAGTTGAGAAGTGGGAATGAGATTCTTTCAATGTTAATCATATTTGTTTTAAATTATCTTTATGAAAAAATTTGAAAAAATAATGATTTTATCTTGGAGAATAGATATACTCTTGAGTGATAAGAGCAAACATTATTTGCATGTAAAATAAATAATAGCTTAGTGGTCTATCATATAATAGTGTCCAAATATTTCATTGTCACATTGCTTTTATTCCTTTAATTCAAGTCATAAAATAGTAAGTTCTGTTTTCTCTGACTAGATTATAGGGAGGACATGATTTAAGAATAAGAACTCGATATCTCCTTTTTGAGTCACAATTAATTTTCAAGTATACTGGCTTTCCTCAGTGTAAATACAACCAACTCCACTAATTCTGAGCTAATTCATGCTGATATTTCAGGTAATGTAGCAAAAGTACTGAATTAATACCCAGTAATGACTTCAGTTGACAATTTGATTTATTCTTCTCTTTATAATATATGTGAAAAAGTACTATTCCCTTTCACTTTCTTGCAGTCTAGATTATTGAATGTATTAAATATATTTAATAGGGAACATTTTTCTGTACATTTATAAAGTCCATATGCTAAAATAGTTGTGATTTGTAAAAAGAATATAATCATCTGGGCATTTGTCTCCTCATTTGGTTAAAGATTTATAAATACAGGATTTATTTTATAAAATTTATAAATACAAGATTTATAAGTTTTGTTCTACCTTAGATACTATACAAACAAATGTAGAAATTATTTCCTAGACAAATACATTCTCTTTCTCATCTGGACTAAACAGTAATCTTCCAATTGGTCTGTGCTTGAAATGCTGGTCCTCTTCATCTGATTTATATTTGAAATGTCATTCCATTGCAGTATGGGAGGAAAAAGAATAAATGTCACTCCTCTGCATTCCATTGCACTTAGAATAAAACCTTAATTCTTTATCATAGCCTATACATTCCTACAGGAACTACCCCTTAGTTTTCTGCTTCTATCATTCTCCCTGTTTCCAACACATATGCCTCTGTGAGTTCTTTGAACATAACAGGCTAACTGCTTATAGTCTTACGAAATGCACTTTCCCCAGCCTGAAACAATTTTCTGAGTTCTTTACATGATTCAATTTCTATTCACATCTCAGTTCAAATATCACCTACCCACAGATGCCTTCTTTAACAGTCCTCTCCAGAAGACACCATCGCCTGACCCTAAATCTCTTTATCATAGAACTCTGTTCATATCCTTTGGAGTATGTTATCACACTCTAATTAATGTATTCATTTAATTTATTGCATAGTGTTGGTCTTTTCCACTAGAACGTAAGTTTCTGGAAAGCCAATCTGGCTTGTTCACTGCTGTAACAACAGTGTCTATAAGAGTGCTTGGCACAGAGTGAATGAACAATAAATACTTGTTGAATTAATGTATTTGAGTTTTTTTGGATTTGCAGTCTTTTGAGTAGCAAATAATATGTCAGTTTTATTCCTAATGAAAATATGTATAATTCTTATTATTAAAAAAACACTTCTAAATTCATAGTCGTAGTATTAACATTCTCTATTGATGTTTTTAGCTACAAGTCCTATCCCTTGAATACTTTGAATACTGCTCATTTCAAAGTACCATTCAGAAAATATGAACCCTTTGCATTCTAAACTTGTAGAGAATTAAAGCATATACTAAAATACTATAAACTTTACTACAGCAAAATCTGTCATTTATTTATACTAAGTCGCTGCTTATATGCCGCATGTTTTTTCCTGACTGAACATATAATGCATTCTTTCTAAAATACATTTTGCTACTCTCTAGTAATATTTCATTTTAGCTAATAAAAAATGTCATTGAAATGGAATATCTTCCCATATTCAATGTGCTATAAGAAACTTAATAGAATGTTTTAATATTGTTCTTTAATTCCTTTATGAACTCTAGATATAATTTAATTGCTAAGCAATTCTTATAACTGTATCCTATATGACTTACAACTATATTATATACATAAAATACAACTATAGTATAATACATACAACATAACAATAAATATTGCAAACTATGCAATTCTAAAATGATGCAGTTTACAAAAAAAACTAAATTTTATAATATTAACATCACACACCAGTGTCCATTGATGGGGGGTTAGGGGAAGGATAGTGGGAGGCAGGGTGGGGAGGGATAAGGTGGGGGGAGAAATTTCAGGTATAGGTGATGGGGGAGATGGAGGCAGCAAACCACCTTGCCATGAATGTACCTATGCAACAATCTGGCATGATCAGCACATGTACCCCAGAATCTAAAATACAATTAAAAATAAATATTCAGGCAGGAGAGTTGGAGTCTTACTGTTATTGTTATCTTTCAGTTTCAGATTTCTAATATGTTAAGATGTGGTCAGATAATGTAACCTGTGTAATATTTTTTTGGAAATTTTTGAAAATTGCATTTAAAATGGTGTATGTATATGTACTTATGAATAATGGCTATTCTTTTCTGGGATCTATAAGTATTAGATATAAGCTGATTATGCTTATTTACTTTATTTTGAATTTCATATCTTTACTGAATTTTCATGATTGCTTTATCATTTTTTATTATCAGGCTTACGCTTAAGTTCATATGTTTTAGGCCAATTTCTTCTTAAAAAGGCCAAGCATTTTTTTTATTGCATTTTAGGTTTGGGGGTACATGTGAAGAACATGGAAGATTGTTGCATAGGTACACACATGGCAGTGTGATTTGCTGCCTTCCTCCCCATCACCTAGATCTGGCATTTCTCCCCATGCTATCCCTCCCCAACTCCCCACCCCCCCACTATCCCTCCCCTTTTCCCCCTGACAGACCCCAGTGTGTGATACTCCCCCCCCCTGTGTCCATGTGTTCGCATTGTTCAACACCCGCCTATGAGTGAGAACATGCGGTGTTTGATTTTCTGTTCTTGTGTCAGTTTGCTGAGAATGATGGTTTCCAGGTTCATTCATGTCCCTACAAAGGACACAAACTCATCGTTTTTGATGGCTGCATAATATTCCATGGTGTATATGTGCCACATTTTCCCTGTCCAGTCTATCATCGATGGGCATTTGGGTTGGTTCCAGGTCTTTGCTATTGTAAACTGTGCTGCAATGAACATTTCGTGTGCATGTGTCCTTATAGTAGAACGATTTATAGTCTTTTGGATATATACCCAGTAATGGGATTGCTGGATCAAATGGAATTTCTATTTCTAGGTCCTTGAGGGATCGCCACACCGTCTTCCACAATGGTTGAACTAATTTACACTCCCACCAACAGTGTAAAAGTGTTCCTATTTCTCCACGTCCTCTCCAGCATCTGTTGTCTCCAGATTTTTTAATGATCGCCATTCTAACTGGCGTGAGATGGTATCTCAATGTAGTTTTGATTTGCATTTCTCTAATGACCAGTGATGATGAGCATTTTTTCATATGTTTGTTGGCTTCATGTATGTCTTCTTTGTAAAGTGTCTGTTCATATCCTTCGCCCACTTTTGAATGGGCTTGTTTGTTTTTTTCTTGTAAATCTGTTTCAGCTCTTTGTAGATTCTGGTTACCAGCCCTTTGTCAGATGGGTAGACTGCAAAAAATTTTTCCCATTCTGTTGGTTGCCGATTCACTCTAATGACTGTTTCTTTTGCTGTGCAGAAGCTGTGGAGTTTGATTAGGTCCCATTTGTCTATTTTGGCTTTTGTTGCCACTGCTTTTGGTGTTTTGGTCATGAAGTCCTTGCCTACGCCTATGTCCTGAATGGTTTTGCCTAGATTTTCTTCTAGGGTTTTTATGGTGTTAGGTCTTATGTTTAAGTCTTTAATCCATCTGGAGTTAATTTTAGTGTAAGGTGTCAGGAAGGGTCCAGCTTCTGCTTTCTGCACATGACTAGCCAGTTTTCCCAACACCATTTATTAAACAGGGACTCGCTTCCACATTGTTTGTTTTTGTCAGGTTTGTCAAGATCAGGTGGTTGTAGATGTGTTGTGTTGCGTCGGAGGTCTCTGTCCTGTTCCATTGGTCTATATCTCTGTTTTGGTACCAGTACCATGCTGTTTTGATTACTGTAGCTTTGTAGTATAGTTTGAAGTCCGGGAGTGTGATGCCTCCAGCTTTGTTCTTTTTGCTTAGAATTGACTTTTTACTTTTTAACCCTAGAAGAGTGGTTATGAAATATTAGTGTCCACCAGAAGCTCCTGGAGCACTTGATAAACCATGAATCAGTGACCCAACACCCAGAGTTACTGATTCAGCAGTTTTGGAGTGTGGCCCAAGAATTTGCATTTCAAACAGGTTCCCAGATTATTCTGATGCTGCTGGTCTGGCAACTACATTTCAAAAACCACTGCCATAAAAGGGTTGATTTTCATCCTGGATGCTTATCATAAGCACCTAGTGGATCTAGAAGAGAAAAATAGTGCTTGAGCGTTATGCATAACCAGAAAACCAAAGGGTAAGACCCAGCCTCCAATATTTTTTAAGCTACCCATGTTACTTCCTTGTATAGCAAGAGTTGAAAACCACTCATCTAGAACTTGTATGAATAAACCTGACTTCACCATGTGTGATTAATATTCATTGAAGAGTAGCTTCTCCACACCCGATTACCTCTAATTTACCTAAAAACTTTCCCTAAGCAGGCAGCTCACAGGACCACATTCCAATCTCCTGTTATTCTTTAGCTTCACAGACTTTACTGAATTACCATTACATGTAAAACACTACACAAGCTTGCTTTGTTTATTTCTGTTTGTGTGTCAAACTTTCATATACTGTAGTTCTTTATCCTATTTCAATTAAGTTATTATCATTTGAATAATAATCATTATCAAAACAATTATAACAATGATAGTGTTAACTATGTACTGGGCATTCTTATAATGTTTTATATATACTCATGTACTCGTCATAACAACCTTATGAGATAGAAATTATTATTATCCTAACTTTGCAGATGAGGAAAAGGAAGAAAGAGAATTTGAGGTAAATTGCCAAGGTCACCACACTATTATAATAAGTTGATGAAGTATTAATTCAGACAGACAATCTGGTTTGAGCTACTAACTATCAGAAATTAAAGCATCTGCAGATTAGAATCAATAAAAAAGTCCAAAAATGTATTAAAATGTCTCATTTTTATTTTTTGTTTTAGGGTAAATGCTTAATGGAATATTATTTTATTTTTAATACCAAATTTCTTCTGAAGGAAGAGAGTGATTATTCTCTATCCAAAGCTATATAAATCATATTCTTTGATTTTATACATTTGAACTGGTAACATAAGATTTAGTTATATTATGCTGCATAAACCCATGTAGTATAAAAATATAATCTTGTACAGTAATTTACAAAATTTGCTGTGTAATAAATAACTTGTATACATAGAACACATCCTGTGCAAGAAACATTTTAAAAGCCTGGTTTGTACAAAATGCCCAGGATATTGCTAGTCAGTACTTGTAATCGTCAGCCTGGAGTGGAGTAACAGAATATCACAGATTAGATGGCTTAAACTATAGAAATTTATTCTCTCAAGTTCTGGGGACTTTAAATCCAAGAGCCATGTGTCAGTACATTTTATTAGGGTTAACATTATCTTTCTGGCTTTTAAGACACCTTCCAGCTGTGTGCTTGGACAGAGTGTTCTGTTGTCTCTTCCTCCAGTGCTATTGGATTTAGGGCCTATTCCAATAATCTTGTTTAATCTTAATGACCTTCTTAAAAACTCTGTCTCCAATTATGGCCACATTGTGGGATAGGGGTTCAACACTGGCATTTTGGGTGCTGGGATAGAGTTTAGGACATAATAGTACCTAAAATTATTTTATTACAAAAATCATCAATATTAAATTATATCAGTGAACAGTGTGCATTCCAAAGATTTCAGAATAAAAGGAAACAAGTGACCATTTTGAAATAGTGAATACCTTCTGATATGATTATTTTCAAATACAGGTTCTAACTTTTAAAAAGATGGCCTATGAAAGAAACCTAAAATGAGAACATAATAATAGATATAGAGCACAGTGAAATATAAGGATATTTTTTTAAGTTACGTTAAGTTGCTCTACCCTTTGCTATAGGATATCCAGAAGAATATTTGGGAAGAATCAAAATGTAAATGTAGGGTAAATTTAATAAACAAAATCTTCTGTGTTCTTTTGTTGTCAGATTATATAATTTCATTTTAGTTCAGTATTGGATATGTTGTTAATTTTAAGGATATTTAGCATATCAAATAATTAATAAAATAAAGGTTAATCTTTGAAATAATGCTATCAATTATAGGTGTATAGGAAGATTGAACTACACACACATTTAAATATACCTAAAGAAAAAAAATATTGGGTTTATAGGTGTCTTAATTCTGTCTTCATAAAATGTAAATAATAAATTGAAGTCATTAAAAAGTGAGATATTTTGATATCATTAAAATGATAATTTTAGGTGTTTCATGCATAAATTTACAACATGCAATCAATCAGTCACATTGATTCCAAACTGAACAATTAGTTCAAAGAATGAACCTTTGTCAGGGGACAAATTGGAAAAGTAAATATAGCGAGAGGATACATACAGGTCATAATATATTACTGTTCTAAAATTCAAATGAAAACTTCCAGTTAAGCATTGAAATCTGAGTAGAGACATTTTAATTCCTCTCATCCTACTATAGCCTGAATATTTGTGTCCCATCAAAATTCATATGTTGAAACCTAATCTCCAATTTGATGGTATTTGGAGGTGCTGCCTTTGGAAGGTGATTAGCACATTCAGGAAGAGCTCTCATGAATGGGATTAATGTTCGTATACTGATGCCTCAATCTTGGACATTCCAATCTCCATAACTATGAGAAATAAATTTATGGGATTTTTTTTATAAGTCACCTAGTCTAGTATGTTTGTTAGAGCTGTCCGAATAGACTAAGACAGAAAATTGGTAACGAGAGTGTGATGCTGTTATAACAATTACCTACAAACGTGAAAGCAGCTTTGGAACTAAGCAATGAGTAGATCCTAATAGGGTTTTGAGGTACATGTTAGAAAGAGACTACATTACTCTGAATGAAACATTAAGAGCAATTCTGCTGAAAGTTCAGATGGAAATAAGGAACATGTTATTGTGAAATGGGGAAATACAATCCTTTTTATGAAAAACTTTCCTAGACTATGTATGTATCCTAGAGGTTTGTGGACAGTTGAACTTGTGAGTAATGTAATTGGATATTTAGCTAAAGCAATTTTTAAGCAAAGTGTGAAGAAGGAGCCTCGTTTCTTCATATGCTTGTAGTAAAATATGAGATGGAAATAATTTAAAGACAGAACTGTTAATCAGAAAGGAAGAAGA
This sequence comes from Ateles fusciceps, assembly GCA_036589455.1. Taxonomy (NCBI): domain Eukaryota; kingdom Metazoa; phylum Chordata; class Mammalia; order Primates; family Atelidae; genus Ateles; species Ateles fusciceps. The sequence continues at coordinate 341,915 of JAZHEH010002063.1, forward strand.
AATTAAAGATTTGGGGGAAAATTAGCTTATGCATATTTTAAGGAATGAGAAAGCCTGTTTAGGAAAAAACATTAAGAGTATGGCAAAATACCTGTTTGATTTTATTTTTTATTTCATTGAGATTTGATTATTGAAATTTTAGTATTTATTATCATTTGTCGCTGAGATTTATCATTGAAATTTTATTTTTTTTCTGTTATTATTGAGATTTTATTATTTATTTTAAATTTATTTGAGATTAGTTAGTTATCTCAACAGAAGCCAAGAGCTATTCATTAAAGTAATGGATGAATGCAAAGGAGAGGCTGCTGGTGCCTGTGGAACTTGATGTACATGTGCTGCCCAGCTGCCCAGTGCTGCCTCACATCATAGGCTCTGCTTCACACCCTCTGGATCCACACTTCTTGGCTGCCCCAACTGTTGTTCCAGGGGCTGCCCCAACTGTTGTCCATTGGGGGGCTGCAGTGGCCTCCCCCGAAGGGGACACAGGCAGCCAGCTTTGGCTATGTCTACGTGGTGCCATTTCCATCAACATACAGAATGCATGAACAATGAGGGCAAGCCGCCTCCAACTAGATTTCAAAGTATAGAACCAAATTCCTGCAGCGCTGTCAGAGAAGGGCTCAGACAGACAGCTTCGTGGGGCCATCCAGACAAGCTGTGGGGATGAGGCTACCCAAAGCTTTGGGGACAGGGTAGCTCAGAGCCTTGGAGGCCCAGCAAAGCAGTGGCAACAGAACCACTACCCCAGCAGATATGGAAGTTGGGACTTCAGGACGGTCCCTCCAGGGTGTCTGAAAATTGGGACCTATGTACCAGTTGGTCTGAAGAGCAGGATATCAAGCCAAAGATAATTATTTTCAAATCTTAAGGTCCAATGGAATTTGCCTCATTGGGTTATGGACTTGCTCAGTATCTGTCACTTCTTCCTTATTTCCTATTTCTCTTGTTTGGAATGAAATGGCTATCTTATGCCATGTTCATTGGAGACAATGGCTATCTTAGGCTATCTTATGCCCCTGTATTGTATTTTTGGAAGCACATAACTCATTTTGTTTCACAGGTTCGCAGCAGGAACAGAATTTTGCCTCAGGAGGAATATTACCTTGAGTTTTACCTATATCTGATTTAAATGAGATTTCGACATTAGACCTTAAATTTGGTACAGGAGCAAGTTAAGAACTTTGGGACTACTGAAATGAAATGAATATATTTTGCATGCAAGAAGGACATACATTTTTGGAATTCAGGTGTGGAATGCTATAGACTGAATATTTGTTTCTCCCCCAAAAGTAATATGCTGAAACTTCATCGACAATGTGATTGTATTTGGAGAAGGGGCCTTTGGGATGTGATTAGGTCATGGCAGCAGAGCCCTCTGGAATGAGGTTAATTTCTTTATAAAAAGGATCTGAGAGAACTCCATTTTTTGTTCCACTATGTGAGGACACACCAAAGTGATGGCTGTTTATGATCTAGTCATGCGCTCTCACCGTGCACTGAACTTTCTGGCATCTTGGTCGTGGACTCTTCAGCCCTCCTAATTGTGAGAAACAAATTTCTGTTGTTTATAAACCAACAAGCTTATGGTATTTTGTTAGAGTAACCCAAATGAACTCAGATGTACCAATATCAAAATTTCCATTTAAATTAACAAAAGAATACAGAAAAAATAGCATTTGTATATGCACTCTGTCCGAGACCAGTGACACTCATGTACCAGAATCATATGGGTTGAGAGATCTTGGATTGAAAGAAATGCTGACCAAAACATGGTACACTCCTTGTAAAGGATAGGACTAGCTCTTTGCCCCTGTACCTTCACACCTGCAAAGTAATTGTAAGAAGCCTATTAGCTTGAAACGACTGGATTCGAAGGCCATAATGAGATGGTAGGTAAATAATAATCAGGTCAGTACTTCTGACACAGAGAAGGATCTGTAGGTCTATACACATGGTGCAAACTCTGTGTGATGCAGAAGTGCAAGTGAGTAAACTGTCCTTAATATGGCTCACCTGTTGTTGACCTAAAACACACAAATAGACAGCTACAAGGAGGATAAGATCATTGTATATCTGACTGAGTGTTTTTATTTCTAATTCACATAGGTTTCTGATCTGTAATGGTCTATTGAAAATAATGTTAGCAGGGTGCCATTTTGTATGAATAAAAGCCAACTGTGTGTGTGTGTGTGTGTGTGTGTGTGTGTGTGTGTGTGTGTCTCAAGGGAGGAACCCCAAGCTGCAATAAAAGGTTACATCTAGGCAGTGGGGAGTGAAGGAGAATGAAGTTGGTAGGGATGTGAGATATTAACTTTTAATATTCATATATTATTCATTTTGAAATTTGTGCCTTAGAAATGAAAGGAAAAATAGACTATAGATAAAAGTTTATATAAATCTGGTGTAGGGGGAAGCCTTTCTAAACATAACACCAAGGTTAAGGATAGCACTGATGTCTAATGTTTGAACACCTTGACATCATAAAATAAAATTATTTTTAAAAAGAGGAAAGATAAGAAAAGAAAAGATGATTTAAAAACATTATTCCCCAAGAGAAAATTGGGGAAAATTTTTCTCATGGTATGACAAAGGAATACTTTCCTTAATATGTGCTGGGTTCCTACGAATCAATAAAACAACTTTTCTTCAACTTTCTTCAAATATCTCAACTTACCTTCTTTGAGGTCCAGGTCTTTGTCTTATTTACTACTTTAGCTCCTAACACATGGTGTGTACTTAAAAAGTATTTTATGTAAATAAATGTCTCAAATATATTTGTAAAACAGGTAGATAAAATGAAATCATAAATGTATAGAAATATTGAACCTCATTAAAAACCAATTAAATATAACTTTACTGGCTGGGAGCGCGGTGGCTCCGCCTGTAATCCCAGCACTTTGAGAGGCCAAGTGGATGGATCACTTCAGCCCAGGAGTTCGAGACCATCCTGGGTCATGTGGTGAAACCCCGTCTCTTCAAAAAAAAAAAAATGTGTAAAAATTAGCTGAGTGCAGTGACATATCTGTAGTCCCAGCTACTCAGGAGGCTGAGGCAGGAGAATAGCTTAAACCCAGAGGCAAATGTGCAGTGATTTGAGGGGGTGCCATTGCACTCCAGCCGGGGTAACCACAGTGAAACCCTGTCTCAAAAAATAAATCAATAAATATAACTTAACAAAATGACTTCTGCCTGGATTTGGTATCCATCTTCTTGACTACCTAGAAAACTCTTCAAATTTCAAGATATAAACCCAATATCATGTCATCTGTGAAGTCTTTCTTATTTTCTCATCTACAGTATCTTCAGTGTTATCAAATCACCTTTTATATTATCCTGTCACTAAGTGTTTTTTTTTTGTATTATTATGTAAGGGCAGGTTTGTCTTCACAGCTGGATTAAATTATAAAAGATTAGGAAAATTTTTTATTCCAAGATGTATTTCCAGTATCTAAATTAGCTTCTACAATGTGTTAGATGTTCCATATTTATTGTTCTGAAATAAATTGTTAGATAAAAATGAAATGGAAAATTCAACATTCATTTACAGCAAAAGATAGGGCACTGTATATTGTGAATTTTATCATAGTATGCTATTAAAGAGATAATTTTAGACGTTATCAGTCTTGAAGTTAAGATTTCTAAATTTATTTTTATATCTAATATTGAATTTTTCAAACCATATGTGATAGTGCATTAGATTAATTGACACTGAATCTTCTATTCCCAGTATATTGAATATAGATTGTTTCCACCCCAGAATCTGTTACCTGGTTTCACTAGGGAGTTATAATGGCAATGGTAGTGGTATTGGCAAGTTTTATCTTTGTTCTAATTTGCCAATATATCTGCAATTATTTGTTACAAATTAGTATGAGGAAATCTCTAATAACACCTTTTAAATCCACAGGAAATAATGTTAATATTTCTTCACCAGTAATAAATAATTGATAATGTTATGGGAGACAGTTCTGTGAATATTACACATTTGTAGCCAGTCCCAGGTCCTAGAATTATGATCCCCTTGTTGTAACAGTTAACAATTTTTCCCATAGTCTCACTACGTACCCCTAAATCTAGTCTTTTAGCACCTGTGATCTTTTTGCAGCATTAGTTTTTCTTTGAGACTAAAAAATAAAGGGAAAGTACATAATATATACAGAAGGGAGATAGTTCTATCACTTTTTTTCTACAAAAATAGTATAAAGTTTACCTTGAAATATACTTTGTTGAATATTTTACATAATTTTAAAATGTAAAATACCTATTAAAGTAGGTTGTAGATAGTAGAAGGAAATTAGACACATATCAATGTGAGATTTTATTCTGATCACTCATTTGCCTTTGTGTTCTAGTATGATTTAGTTGTGGTGTGGCTTTCTTTTACATTTCAGATTAAAGTAAATTTTATATTCGTTTAAATTGGGTATATTTTCAATTTCCTATGTATTTTCTCTCTGCTACTATTGAATGTTTTAATCTTTTAAAAATGGAACTTGACTTTGATTCTGGGGGCGTGAGAAGACTTATTTAAATGTTATTAAGTCATTAATATAAATAGCATATTTTAGACAGTCTGGATGAGAAATTTTCTGCTCACTGACCATTTTACTGAATTAATATATGACCTGACATGGAACTAACAATAGAGATGGAAATTACATTTACCTCAAATCATTCTGGTTTTAACTAAATTTATTAAGCTTTAGAAATGTAAATTATGCATATTTTACCTAAGAGTACTTAATATACCAAGATGATGGAAAAAGTGCATATTTTGTACTATAGTGTCGCTTTCAACTAATATTTGGATGAAATCGTGGAAACTTATTCAAGCCTTGATGTCAGATTTTACTTTAAATAAACACAAGTTTAATATTAGAATAAAAGAGTGCCTTGGTCAAATGTGAAGTTGAATTCTTGCCAGAGTGATATACACTGATTACTTCATAGAACACGGTGCTATTTGCTAAACATCCCTAACATCTCATTCTCAAGCTTCAAAGAAGAAAATTCAACCATAATGTCATATATTTACCTATCTTTTCTCTTGTCACAGTGTGGTTCACCTAAAACCCAAATAGCATGATTTCCCTGGGAAATGATTTCTTCTGTAAAATGAGACTAATTATCGTTCCTGCCAGAGTCAACTTACAGAACAACTATGAAGCAAAAATAACTTCTGTATGAAATAACCTTGAACATTGCTGCATGGTTCAACAGTATTATTAAAGATCAATTGGTTATGAAAATATAAATTATATTTTGAAATAGAAATAATTTTATTTCTGATGAAAGTTTAAGTCATCCTTGTTTTTTTTTTTTTTATTTTACTTTTTATTGCATTTTAGGTTTGGGGGTACATGTGAAGAACATGGAAGATTGTTGCATAGGTACACACATGGCAGTGTGATTTGCTGCCTTCCTCCCCATCACCTATATCTGGCATTTCTCCCCATGCTATCCCTCCCCAACTCCCCCACCCCCACTATCCCTCCCCTTTTTCCCCCAACAGACCCCAGTGTGTGATACTCCCCTCCCTGTGTCCATGTGTTCCCATTGTTCAGCACCCGCCTATGAGTGAGAATATGCGGTGTTTGATTTTCTTGTTCCTGTGTCAGTTTGCTGAGAATGATGGATGATCCTTGTTTTAAAAAGTCAGTCAATAAAAGAGATAAACACTGTTAACATCTTGTCACATTCTCTTATGTATTTGTGTATATATAACTATCTCTAGTGTGGAAATATTTCTATGTTGAAGATGAAGAGCTACAGAAACATTTTGAATATATAGATTTTTTTAAATTTTAAAGTCATGCTACAATTTATGAAGCCTACTGCCATTGAAGGAGTCTATTTTCTATATTTTTATAAATTGCAATAAAATAAATACCCTCCTGTGTTAGCATGTACAACTATTGATTTAAGATGATGTAATAAATGCAGATTAAGATATATTGCCCTCCCTAAAATTTTTACCAATTTGCTCTCCCACCAATGAATTTCTGCTTTTTCCCACACTTGACAATATATATTATTTGATCAATATTTAAATGCTTTGAAAGTGCAATAGATTTTTAAAAGACATCTTATTGTTTTAATTTATATTTGTTGATAGTGAAGTAAAACTTTTTTCATGTTTGGTGACAATTTGCATTTTTGTCTGAAACGTTCCTGTTTCTTCCCCAGTTTTTCATTGTTTTGTAGTAGCTTTCCGCATGCATTAAAATAATTTATCTGTAAACTGTCATAGGTTATATACATTAGTCTAGTTGTTTGTCTTTAAATTTTGTTCTCTTTTTTAGGTAGATAGAAGTTTTGTAATTTGTTTTTATTTTTAATCTTTGTGGAAAGAAGAGGCAGGCATATATACTTATGTAGTGCACGAGGGTATTTTGATATAGGCATACAATATGTAATAATCAACATCAGGGTAAATGGAGTTATCTCTCCAGTATCCTTTGTGTTACAAATAATCCAATAACATTTTTTAGTCATTTTTAAATCCATAATAAAATTGTTATTGACTGAAAGCCGCCCCTGTTTTCCCTATCAAATGCTAGTTCTTATTCATTTTTTATAAATAGTATTTTGTACCCATTAGCATTCCCATTTCCCTCCAACCCACTTACTACACTTTCCAGCCTCTGGTAACCAGCCTTGTATTCTCTATCTCCATTAGTAGTTAATTGTTTTGATTTTTCAGGTCCCACAAATAAGTGAGAACATGCAATGTTTATCTTTCTGTGCCTGGCATATTTCCCTTAACATGATGACATCCAGTTCCATCCATGTTCTTGGAAATGACAGGATCTCATCTCTTTTTGCATGGCTGAATGGTACACCATTGCATAACAGTACCACATTCACACCATCCATTTATCTGTTGATGGACACTTAGGTCTTCCTAATCTTGGCTATTGAAACTGTGCTGCAACAAACATGGGAGGGCAGATAGCTTCTTGCTATACTGATTCTCTTCTTTGGGACATATACCAGTGGGTTTGATGGATGCATATCGGTACCTCCATTTTTTTGTTTTTGAGGAACCACCAAACTATTTTCCAGAGTGGTTGTAACTAACTTATATCTCCCTCCAACAGTGTATGAGGGTTCCTTTTTCTCCCACATCCTTGCCAGTACTCGTCATTGCCTGTATTTATTATAGGAAGCCATTTTAGCTGGGTGAGATAATATCTTCATTGTGGATTTGATTTGCATTTCTCTGATGACCACAGATGTTGAGCACATTTTCCACATGACTGTTTGCCAATTTGTATGTCTTCTTTTGAGATCTATTCCCTTTTTTGCCTATTTTTAGATTTATCCTTGACTCATTAGATTTTTTTCCCTATAGATAACTTAGAATTTCTCATATTTTCTTCAGAGTTTGTGTTATTAGGTTTTAGTATTTAATCCATTTTTAATTGATTTTCGTATATGGCAAGAGATAGGGGTCTAGTTTCTTTATTCTTCTGTATATGGATATCAAGTTTTCCCAGCACCATTTTTCTCTTGAAGAGACTATATTTCCCCCACCTGTATGTTCCTGGCATCTTTGTCAAAATTTGAGTTCACTGTAGGTGCAGAAATGGTACTTGTTTTTGTATGTTGATCTTGAGTATCCTGAAACTTTATTGTTTTGTTTACCAGTTCTAAATTGTTTCTGAAATGAAGTCTTCAGGTTTTTCCAAATATACAGATAATATCCACAATCAAGGATAATTTGACTTCCTCCCTTTTCAATTTGGATGTCTCTCATCTCTTTTTACTTGTCAGATTGCTCTAGCTAGGACCTCCAAATATTATGTTGAATAACAGTGTCAAAAGTGGAGCTTGCTTATTTGTTCCAGACCCTGGGGGAAAGGGTTCTCAGTTTTGACTCATTGAATGTGATGCCAACTGTGGTTCGGTCCATACACGGTTTTTAATATGTTGAGGTATGCTCTTTTCAATACCCAGTTTTTGGATAATTTTTATCACTGAATGGATATTGAATTCTATCAAATACTTTCTCAGAATCAGTGGAAATGATCATATCATTTTTATTTTCATTCTACTCATATGATGTGTTACACTGATTGATTTGCATATGTTGAACCACCCCTTGCATCCCAAGGAATAAATCCCACATGGTCAGTGATGAATGATATTTTTCATGTGTTCTTGAATTTGGTTTGCTGTATTTTGTTGAGGACTTTTACATCAATCTTAATTGATACTGATGTTGGCCTATAGTTTTTTAAAATTTGTCTTTGTATGGTTTTGAACCCGATATTGTAATTCTGTTCTTGTTGATTTGTTTGGAATGTTTCCTCCTCCTATATTTTTCAGAATAGTTTGGGTAGGATTGCTGTTGATTTTTCTTCTTAAATGTTTGTAAAATTTAGCAGTGAAGCAGTTAGGATATGGGCTTTTTTTGTTGGGAGACATTTTATAATGGCTTTGATGTCATTATTTGTTATTGGTCTGTTCAGATATTGGATTTTTACCTGGTTAATCTTGGTGGGCTGCATGTGCTCGGAAGTTACCCATTTGTTTATGTTTGCCAATTTATTGTCATGTAAGTTGTTTCATAGTAGCCTTTAAATCATCTTTTAAATCCTGTAGTATCACTTGTAATGTGCCTGTTTCACCACTGATTTCATTTATTTGGGTCTTGTCTTTTTCGTTGTCTGCTGTTAGTCTAAAGTAAGTTCATGATTATGTTTATCTTTTCAAAAAACGGGATTTTCAATTTGTTGATTTTTGATATTGTTTTCTTTATTTCAAAATAATTTGTTTCTGCTGTGATCTTTATTATATCTTTCCTGCTACTAATTTTGGTTTGGTTTATTCTTGCTTTTGTAGTTTTAAGATGCATTACTAGGTTGTTTATTTTCAAGTTTTTTAACTTTTTTATATAGGTGATTGTAGCTACAAATGTCTCTCTTAGTACTGCTTTTGCTGTATCTTATACCTTTTTGTATGTTGTTTTTCCAACATCATTTGTTTCACAAATTTAAAAAATTTCCTCTTAATTTCTTAATTGACCAAGTGGACATTCTGGAACATTTTGTTTTACTTTCATGTGTTTCTATAGTTTTGTCAAAATTCTTCTCATTATTAATTTATATTTTTATTCCATTGAGTTCATGAGAAAATACTTGATACTATTTCAATTTTTTGATTTTCTAAAGTCTTGTATTGTACCCTACAATATAGTCTACCTTGAGAATGATCCATATACTGAGGAAAGTACAATATTTTGCAGCCATTGTATTAAATGTTACATAAATATTTATTAGGTCCATTTGGTTTATCTTGCAGATTAAGTCAATTGTTTCTTTGTTGCTTTTCTGTCTGGTTTATCTGTCCAATGCTGAAATTGAGATGTTTAAGTCTTCAGCTATATTCTAGGGGTGTATCTCTTCTATTTGGCTCCAATAATATTTGCTTTATATCTGTGTGCTCCAGTGCTGGGAACATTTATATTTACAAATGTTACAGCCTTTTGCTATAATTATGATACTTTTATCATTATATAATGACATTATTTGTCCTTTTTATTAGTTTTTGTCTGGAGAATACCTTAGTCTAAGTATCGATACTTTTGCTCTTTTTTGGTTTCCATTTGTATGAATATTTTTATGCCTTGCTTTTCATTTCTTGTGTGTGTCTTTTTTTTTGTTGAGGGTAGTGTGTTCCCTGAAGGCAGATCATTGTATATTGTTTTTTCAATTGATTCTGCTATTTCTTGTGTCTTTTTGCTTAGACAATCTAGCCCACTTACACATTCAATGTACTTGTCTAATAACTTCAAGCTGACCCTTGCAATTTTGTCTATTTGTTTTCTGATTATTTTTGTGGTAATCCTCTTCCTACTCTCCTCAGACTTTCTGTTTTCTTTCGAGTGAGGTAATTTTCTTTTTTTTTTTTTTTATTGCATTTTAGGTTTGGGGTACATGTGAAGAACATGGAAGATTGTTGCATAGGTACACACATGGCAGTGTGATTTGCTGCCTTCCTCCCCATCACCTATATCTGCATTTCCCCCCATGCTATCCCTCCCCAACTCCCCACCTCCCACCATCCCTCCCCTTTTCTCCCCACAGACCCCAGTGTGTGATACTCCCCCTCCCTGTGTCCATGTGTTCCCATTGTTCAACACCCGCCTATGAGTGAGAACATGCGGTGTTTGATTTTCTGTTCTTGTGTCAGTTTGCTGAGAATGATGGTTTCCAGGTTCATCCATGTCCCTACAAAGGACACGAACTCATCGTTTTTGATGGCTGCATAATATTCCATGGTGTATATGTGCCACATTTTCCCTGTCCAGTCTATCATCGATGGGCATTTGGGTTGGTTCCAGGTCTTTGCTATTGTAAACTGTGCTGCAATGAACATTCGTGTGCATGTGTCCTTATAGTAGAACGATTTATAGTCTTTTGGATATATACCCAGTAATGGGATTGCTGGATCAAATGGAATTTCTATTTCTAGGTCCTTGAGGAATCGCCACACCGTCTTCCACAATGGTTTAACTAATTTACACTCCCACCAACAGTGTAAAAGCGTTCCATTTCTCCACATCCTCTCCAGCATCTGTTGTCTCCAGATTTTTTAATGATCGCCATTCTACTGGCGTGAGATGGTATCTCAATGTAGTTTTGATTTGCATTTCTCTAATGACCAGTGATGATGAGCATTTTTTCATATGTTTGTTGGCTTCATGTATGTCTTCTTTTGTAAAGTGTCTGTTCATACCCTTCGCCCACTTTTGAATGGGCTTGTTTGTTTTTTTCTTGTAAATGTGTTTCAGTTCTTTGTAGATTCTGGTTATCAGCCCTTTGTCAGATGGGTAGACTGCAAAAATTTTTTCCCATTCTGTTGGTTGCCGATTCACTCTAATGACTGTTTCTTTTGCTGTGCAGAAGCTATGGAGTTTGATTAGGTCCCATTTGTCTATTTTGGTTTTGTTGCCACTGCTTTTGGTGTTTTGGTCATGAAGTCCTTGCCTACACCTATGTCCTGATGGTTTTGCCTAGATTTTCTTCTAGGGTTTTTATGGTGTTAGGTCTTATGTTTAAGTCTTTAATCCATCTGGAGTTAATTTTAGTGTAAGGTGTCAGGAAGGGGTCCAGCTTCTGCTTTCTGCACATGACTAGCCAGTTTTCCCAACACCATTTATTAAACAGGGACTCGCTTCCACATTGTTTGTTTTTGTCAGGTTTGTCAAGATCAGGTGGTTGTAGATGTGTTGTGTTGCGTCGGAGGTCTCTGTCCTGTTCCATTGGTCTATATCTCTGTTTTGGTACCAGTACCATGCTGTTTTGATTACTGTAGCTTTGTAGTATAATTTGAAGTCCGGGAGTGTGATGCCTCCAGCTTTGTTCTTTTTGCTTAGAATTGACTTGGCTATGCGGGCTCTCTTTTGGTTCCATATGAAGTTTAAGGTGGTTTTTTCCAGTTCTTCAAAGAAGGTCATTGGTAGCTTGATAGGGATAGCGTTGAATCTGTAAATTACTTTGGGCAGTATGGCCATTTTGACAATATTGATTCTTCCTAGCCATGAACATGGAATATTTCTCCATCTGTTTGTGTCCTCTCATTCCATTGAGCAGTGGTTTGTAGTTCTCCTCTGAAGAGGTCCTTTACGTTCCTTGTTAGTTGTATTCCTAGGTATTTTATTCTCTTTGTAGCAATTGTGAATGGCAGTTGGTTCTTGATTTGGCTGTCTTTAAGTCTGTTATTGGTGTATAGGAATGCTTGTGATTTTTGCACATTGATTTTATATCCTAGACTTTGCTCAAGTTGCTTATCAGTTTCAGGAGATTTTGGGCTGAGACGATGGGGTCTTCTAGATATACAATCATATCGTCTGCAAATAGAGACAATTTGACTTCCTCCTTTCCCATTTGAATACCCTTTATTTCTTTTTCTTGCCTGCATTGCTCTGGCTAGAACTTCCAGTACTCATAGATTGAATAAGAGTGGTGAGAGAGGACATCCTTGTCTAGTGCCAGATTTTAAAGGGAATGCTTCTGAGTTTTTGCCCATTCAGTATGATATTGGCTTGTTGGTTTGTCCGCAAATAGCTTTTATCGTTCTTGATATACGTTCATCAATACCTAGTTTATTGAGAGTTTTTAGCATAAAGGGCTGTTGAATTTTGTCAAGGCTCTTCCCCTGCATCAATTGAGATTATCATGTGGTTTTTGTCTTTGGTTCTGTTTACAATATGAGAATCTACCAGTAAATGCCACAGCATAACACCA